>VYXD01008115.1:605887-701793 GCA_013397195.1 Hylia prasina | reverse complement strand
CGAGGCTTGAGAAGGCAGTGAATGCCCTGCCCCTGCCCACTCGGAGCTGCCCAGCCCGGAGCCTCCGGGGTACCATCCTCCTTGGCTTCCTTGTATCTGTCTTTTTTCTGTCTCTTCCTTTTGAGATTTGAAAGCTGTGAACTCCTTGCTGCCTGTGTCCCTCGGGTTGCTCTTGCTGAGAATTCCCCTAGGCCTTCGGAAGCTGTGGTCTGCCACCCCTCTTCCCTCAGTGCTGCTGGTTTAGCAAAGTGGTGCAGAGGTGCCTTTGCCTCCTTCCCTGCACTGAGCACAGCCTGGTGGAATATGAAGGACCAGGCACTGAGTTCCTTGGTGAGCTCTATATCCCAGATATCTGCCCACAATTTAAGCTGGAGTTATATTGACTGTGGGAATCCACCTCCATCTTTAGGTCTTGGGCATGGGTCCTTCACCACTCTGACAAGACAGGACCTTGCATGTCTTGCCTCTGCTTCCTGAGTGTCTGCAGTGGCAGCTCTCAGAAAACCCCATGAAGATAAATATCAGAGTGCTCTGACTTCTGTGTCCTGCATGCCTTCCCCACAATCTTCTAGAGATTTGTCTGCATGTGACTTGACATCCTTGTGGTAATCCCTGTCACAACAGCTTTATCAAAACACTGCTCCTGCTCTTCATTCCTGGGCCTGCCCTCTGTCCCCAGGCCCTGCTGACAGTGCATGCAGAGCCGTCCCTGTCCCCAAAGATGGGTGTCACATAGGACCCACTGCCATGGCCCCTGCACCCTCCAAGGTACTGACCCCTGACCCTGGTCCTGAGCCAGTGGTTCCTCCACATGGGTCCACATCTGCCCTGGTTTGAGTTTTAGAAGTCATCCATTCCTTTTAGGAAACCAGCTTGTTTTGACCTAGCCTGGACACCCTTACAGCAGTTCGAAGAGAATTGCAGACAGCATATTTACCATCTAGTTTCAAACCTGTCTGCCTCTCAGTCTTCTCCTTCAGGGCCTTGGTGATGTGTTTGGCTTCATTCTGCCTTGGAGGTGAGGGGTGTACAACTCTTGCCTTCAGTTATCTAGGAAGAGAAATCCATCACCCGGGAAGTTCACGGGCTCCAGGTGACTCCAGCAGCCCGTGGTAGCAATAGCCTTTCTTGTGTGGGACAGATGTAAGGTTGTGTTTCTCAGTCTTCAGTTCTGCAAATATTTCACACAACAGGGGTTCAGGGTTTTATCATTCATTAGTTGGGCAAAGGTTGGGTAGGCCCAAGTCTTACTCAGTGACTAAAGAGAATGGGCACTAAAGCACAGTCGAGGGGTCTGTGCTCATTAGCTGCAGAGGAACATTGGTCCTTCCTCTTGCCCCATCTCACTGATGTCCTTGTGCTGGATATAGAAATATTGAACCATATTTTCATGCTATCTTGATGCTCCCAGTATCCACTCCTGAGGATGCTAGCTGTGGGTGGAGGAGAGAACTCATGTGGTTAACTACAGACCATGGGTGCTTTAATGACATTGCTGTTCTGAGCAGTCTGTTTTAGACAGGATGTAGAGAAGCTGTACTAATCCCAAACTATGCAGGAAAGAGGTAGAGCATAGCCTGGGCAAGAAAGTGTAGTGACTCTAGGATGAGACTCAGAGACAGAAAAATCATGTGGCTTCCAGTCCTCCACCACATGTTTGGAGGCAGTTCCCTGCCAGCCCAAGATATAGCAGAGCTTTGACCTTAAGTTTGCTGAACCTAAGATTGGACACCTTGAGAGACAGGAGCATGACTTTTGGAAGCAACTTTGGTGTTTCTTGATGTGCCTAACAGTAAAGAAGCTGGAGAGTGTGTGTGGAGCAAGATGTGACTCTCTTCTGACAGCAAGCTTCTTCAGCAGCTTCTAGCTAGATGGGAATTGAACCAAGCAAAGATCAGCCTTGTGAGGCAAAGTGACCTTATGCAATGTGGTGGAAGAATTCCAACTTCAGTCCTTGCTTATCAGAACTGGCCACCTGAGGTTTTGTGAGAATCAGACACAGCATCTGGTGCCTGTGGCTCCGAACATGTTACAGCATTTATTAAACTCATAAGTGACCTAGCAAGGGCTAGTTTGCACCACTCCCCTCCTGCTTAGACTGACAGATCTTACTTGATTCTTGTTCTGCTACTCCTTTCTTCCCTTGCTACTCCATCATTTCCTTTCCCCAGCAGGTGAGTAGTTCTAGGGTAGGGAATGTCAGATTCTTGTCTCACAATGTGGCTTAGAGAATGCTCATATGAAGAGAAAACAATTGTTGAATGATCCTTCTGCCTCCTGAATGTCAGGCATTAGAAGGATACAGACACTTGTTCAAAGAGTCATAAGCCATGCTGACCTGTGATAGCTGCAGTGAGGATAAACAAGGTGAGAACAAGCCTTCTTCATCAGCTCTTTGACAGGCAAGGTTAAATGGAAGCCAGGGGTTACTGGAATGGGATTTAGTGTCTTCTCATTATTTAGTGTCAAATACACATGTAACAGGGCTGTAATCTAAATGGTGGGAGACTTTTGCACTCTACTGCAAGGGTAGGGTCAGCATTGTAAGAGACCAGCAGCTAGGCAGGTAAAGGATGGAAGGGTCAGTAGATTCTGTGAGCATACAACTTGAGCTTTGTGTGGGAGAAAAGGAGACTTGGGCTGGGGAGGGTCATTTGATAGGTGGGTCCAATGGGTTTGGATCCTTTTGTTGGGTTGCTTTTGTGGAGTGATGATTTTGTGACTGTCATATTGGCTGGAGCTGATCCAAGCATCAGGCAAAAATGAAAATGGAAGCTGAGGTTTGGCCATCTCCCTCTTTTCTTTCCCTTTTGCTGTAGACATTGTTCGCAGCGACATTGCCCTGGATAAGCAGAAAGGCTGTAAGATCGCCCAGCATCCTGACATAATGTTGGAGCTACAGAGGGAAAAGGCAGCTCAGATGCACTTGGTTTTGTTAAAGGAGCAGTTTTCAAACACATACAGCAACCTCACACTAACAGGTAAGGCTACAAGACCAGCTCTGGAGCCAGGAGCTGGGTCTAGCTCTTGCTAACTCACAGGTGTGTTAAAACCCTCGGGTCCTTCACCTCTGTATGAATCAGCATCTCTCTGGCCGCCTCTGTTTCCTGCCAAGGTTACTGGGTATTGGGAGGGAAACGACCAGCAGGAACTGGAGGTGGACTCATAAGGCCTCTGCAGCTGGCACCTATGCAAACACTCCAGATTTGGTGCCCCTGAACAGAACATTTTCTACAGTCTGACCTAAGCAGAATACCACGGCATGTGAAGTGCTGGAGAAATCTCCCTGCTAACTGTTCACGTCGATGGGGCTGCAGCAATTACTAAATTTGGAGTCCTTTAAGCTGCAGCTGATTTTTTTTCTTTCCAGAGCATGCACTTTGTGTGAACCCAGTAAATATTAAAGAGCAAATATAAAGGGATAATGGCCTAGACAGAGATGAGAGGATACTCTTTTTCTGGCAACTGTTTGTATTATCCAGGGAACAGAATCTCGATGGAGGAGACTGCCACATTTTGGATACACATTTAATGGTGCTTGTAAAGGACTGATGTCTTCGGGCAGTCAGTGGGCAGAAGGATGGTATCCCAGCAGCCAGCAGGGTCCTCTCATATCTCTTCTCCTTATCACTACAGCTAGATGAGCCACAGACGATGGGAAGGAGGAAGAGACTAATAAATCAAACGAGAGCCCCTTCTCCTCTTGACAGGTCCCTTTCCTGTGAAAGGCAGGCAGGCATCTTATTTTTATAGGAGGGAGGGCCCTGTGCTCTGTCTGGGGAGGAGATGGCAAACCCCATGGTGGCCCTCCCCTGCTGCTGGGCTGGGAGAAGCAAACCAGTCCTGCACAACCTCCCCCACTCTGCTACCACCCCTATTTCAGTGTCCTGCCCCTGCCTTGAAGCCAGCATGGATCTGCATCCTCAGCAGTGAGCTCTGGCTCTCTTGGGGACATCAGCCGTGTTGGAGCTCTCAGGGACCCCCCAGAGGTGGGATAGTGATAGCAGCACTGTTGAAAGGCTCAGCCCAGGGGGTCACTGGATATCGGGGCCATGAGTGTAGCTGAATCACATCATTCCTGAAGGCCCAGCATTTAAATGGGATCCTCAGAGCCGTTTCTCATTCTCTGTAACGTAATCCACTTGGCTGTTTATTCCCAGTACAACTGCTGGAATCAACATTGTCAGCTTTTCCCCTGACAACTTGCTTACTTTCCACTAAACAAACTTCCCTCGAGAAGTGAAGCTGCTCTCCCCTATCCTCCTTCCCTTGCTGCTTCAAAAGCTCTCTGGCATTGCTCACATTTTTTACAGAACCTTCAGAGCAGAGGTGCTACCTGGTTATCAGCTTAGTTCTTAGCCTTTCCAAGTGTGTTTACAGGATAGTTCAGAAGGTTTTAGCTCTAACTCTCCAAGGTGGAGAGAGCAATTTCACCAGAATATTACCCAAAGAACTATTTTAATGTTCTTTAACTCCCTTTGAATGTGAGCAGAGCAACTTCATAATTGTTATGAAGTTTAATCTTTTATTTCATAGACATAGTCTGAGAACATGGTCTCTAGACAGCTAAGCATAATATTTAACTGGAACTCTACTAACTTGTGTAAATATTTCCCTTCTCTGTGATGGATCTGGTGTTTGGGGTGGGTAGAGGGGGTTGTACATCTGTTGCAGAAGGACATTTCTTACCTTCAAAATTCAATCAGACAGAGTTTGCTTGAGGACTTCTTTTTGTTCTGCACAGTGGGTTTGTACAGCGCCACAGGGAGTCCCCAGGTCATGAGGCAAGGAGCAGGAGCAAGAATGCAGATTTAGTCAGATTAGTGGTTTAGGGAGTGCTTAGTGAAGGACTGAGTTTGAAGGGATGGACTATCCATGAGATCCTTGAGAACAGAGTTTCCTCCTGGGGGCCTGTATTGAGGAGTCACTTGGCCTCATGCAGTGCACGTACTGTGGATGACCTTCAGGGTCCAACCCAGACTGGAGCAATATTGAACCCCACACCTCTGTGTGAGAGGGCTCCTACTACTGCTGGTTGTTCAGGCATACCCAAAAAATGTAAATGGCCTATCCTGCCCAAAGTCATATGAGAATAAAGGTGCTTTATGATGGGATAGCTCCTCTAGGAGAGCTTGAGAGTAGAAACACTACCGTGTGGCATTTTTATTCCGTTACTACTACCACTACCACTGTAATCTGGATCAAAAGTACAATTTCCTTCCTCCTCCTCCTCACAGGCAATATAGTTACATGAACAATTTGAAAGACTTTCAGGCCTCCCACTCTGCCTGCAAGTGTGAGGAATGGATTCTACCAAACTTTCAAGCAGTACCCTCACAGGTTTAGGAATGAAAGCTCTTAGAGTGCACAGCATGATTCTGCATCTCTGTGGCATCAGTGTAAGTTGAGGGCTTTTTCAAATCTATTCACCAGTTGCACATAATTCCCAGTGTGTTCCTTATTTCAGGCATCAGGCAGGGCTGTGTTATACTGGGATTTAAGCTGCTCACAGCAGCAGGTACTTCCAAGGTAAGAGGGTGTCTTAAAATGAAATGTGTGTTTTTGTGCTAAGACCCAACTGAGACTGAGTGAAACCAGGCAGTCTTTCTGGCACTCATTCCTCCAGGAACACATGTGAGACTCTGGCTTAGACCACTTTGGTTTCTCTCGTCGAGCCTTCCTCGGCTCCTGTCTGCAGGCTTTCTCTTGCATCTTGCCTCTGCTTTCTGTATGTGATCTTTCCAGGCTTACTGAGCCTGCCTCCCTGACATGAGCAATTGCCTTTGATCTGTGATTGTGCTATTTAAATGCTGTAAAATATTTTGAGGTTTATTAATCTTTGCAGTTTCCCCCGTAGTGCTCAGAGATGGGTATCTCATTTCACAGATCAGCATCTCGTGCTCCCGGGTCAGCCCGTGGTAGAGCAGGGGGAGAGTGCACAGCACTGCCTGCTCTCCTCTGGGAACCAGCTCTCTGAGCTCAGCCTGCCCTGGGACAGGGAGGAGAAGGAATCCTTACCTAGAAACACTTTGCTCCTTCACAGCTCACAGAGAAAGCAGCGTTTCTTTTTATGTTTTGTATCAGCTGGGCTAGAAGTTGCAATTGTCACAGCAGGCTCCCACCCCTCAGANTGGAATGCACAATATTGGGCTGGCAGCAGGTGAGGTGTGAAGAACTGCCTCGGGCAGTGGGGAAACAGTGTGCACGCAGATTTTAGAGTGAGGAGTGGGGCAGCATCAGGCTTCAATAGACTAAATCCAAATTCCTCCACCTGTGGTGCCACTTTGGGCTGGGGTAGTGTACTGCATTTGTAGTTTAAGAGACTGGACATCCATAGGTTTCTACACTGTTCTCAAGTAAAGCCTGTTAAGCCTGTGGAATAGGGAACTGTTCAGGTCAATAGACACACGTGAAAACCTGGTCCCTCCTGTATTTGCATGAAGTGTAACTGAGGCTTCCCGAGAAATAAGTGTGGACTACAAGTTTCCCTTTAGGATTCCCCATCCAGAGAAAACAAAATAGTGCCCCACTACTCATTCTGAAACTTGGGGAAACACCTTTCTGCTGCACCTTCTGCCTGAAACTGTGACACAGATTACTTCACTGCATCAAGAGACTAATGATGAGAGCTCTGGCTGTCCTGCCACAGCATATCTGCACTGAAAAGCCAGTGAGAAGCATGGAAGATGTGTGGTGGGAGCTCTCCAGCCTGTAATATCATACAGCACAGCCTCTAAATGCAGTGATTAAGGGGGCAGACCCTCCTCACATGGCTTGTAATGCTCCCAGGTGACCCTCTGTGGTCTCACCCTGCTGAGGGTGTTATCAGTATAACTCCTCACTGCACTGAGAGAGACTTGAAGGGAATGAACTCAGATGGAACTGACAGGAACAGAGCTGAGAGCTGCTGAAGAGTGGTTCTGTGCGCTCATTATGCAGTCTGTGTCCAACACTGCAATCAGGTGTTTTACACTGGCATCCCACTACCCCATCAAGGTAATTAGATAGTTTAAACTCTGCCATAACAGCAGTTGTGATCTCTCTGTGAGGCTTTTCCATGAAAAAGTCTACTTTCAAAGATGTTAGCAGCCATGCAGAGACCCTCCTTGCTCAAGGTAAGTGGATTTGGGGTATGAGGTGGTGGTGACAGAGTGCACACCTGCTTTCCACAAATGGGATGTGTAATGTGGGATGAGTGGAACAAAGCAGGGTAGGGGAGCAGAGTGTATGTGTGGCTACTGGAGAACACTTGTGTGTGGGAGGCAGAGATGAGGGCAGTGTGTCTGCATGAAGAGCTTGCTAGTGAGATCCTGCCCCACAGAAATACATTTTTTCTTCTCCCCAAAGAGAACCCCAGTTGTACTTGTCCTTTGGCAGGGAATCACATGGCTCAGGTCAAGCACCTGTGACATGTGGGTTTCCTGCTCTTGTGAACCTCCCCTAGTGGTTTTGTGATTCCTACTGAGTGTTGTGGCTCTGGGAGACAGTGGTCCTTGAGCAGGATGTGTGTGTAGGGCCTGAAGCTCATCCCATGCAGTGCTGGGTCTGAGAGAACTGTGGCTCAGAGGCTGCCCTTGCAAGAGGGTGTGTGTAGGAAGCAGGGCATGGGGTTGGGTGCTTTTGGTGCCAAGCAGTAAGGCCACTCTGATTATTTTTGCTGGAGTTTTCCTCAGATGGGTTTTGTCCCCCAGCTACACCTAACTGCATGGGATGGGAAGGTGAGATTGTACCTGACAGGGCTGTTGCAAAGGTAAGGACAGCTTCCTTGCCTGTTTGACATCTTGTTTGGGATCAGCAACTTAAATGTCCTGTGGTCTGCACAGCAGTGATTTGTATCACAGCTGCTTTACTGGGTGCTGCATGGGAGTGGTCTGCACTGCACTGACTCTCCAGCTTTCCTTCAAGGACAGTGCATCTGGGGCTGTGTAACAGGCCTGGGAGTCAAGCTCTCTGCCCTTCTGTCTATCCCAGACCCCTATGTTACACAGATTATGCACAACATTGTACAAAATAGATCTGAAAAGCACCTCAAGAGGGCATCTTCTAGCCTTTTCCATGGCAAATCTGTACCTGATCTCTGCTTGGGGAAAGGTGTCTGGGAAGAGGCAATATCTTTTTTGTGATCAGCTGGTACACTTGGAAAGTCAGTCAAATCTGGGGGACTTGAACCCTTTGAAGAAAAAAAGAGTAACGTTCAAAGCTAAAACCACAGTGAAAATAGTTACCCAGAACTTGTCACTTTGATTAGCACAACTGGGGTACTAGTGGAGAAGTCCTGTCAGCAAAGGGAACACAATTATTTCATCAGCTGCTGTGGGAAGAGGAGGAGAGAGCTGCTGTGAAACACTGGAGGCTTTCCCAGGAGGAAGGGACCAGGAAAACTGTAATGTCATTAAAACATTTTCTGTATGGAGCCCACAGTTAATGACCAGCAGAGGTGCCAACCTTCTGAGGATAATTTGCAGGTGTCTTCTGAGATCTTAGGATCAGATCCAATGGAATAATGCTGGGAAAAATAAATCTTGGAAAACAGTCTTGGGTAACTCAGTGTTTTTGTGCCTTATCAGTTGTTTATATGAGCTCATTCTGAAACAAAGTGGCTGTTTGTTTTTACTACACAGCTTTCTGAGGGTATTACATTGTGCTCCTGGGCATGTCTGTGTAAAGCCTGCAGGCTGCTGGGGATCAGCTGCCAGGCACCAGCACTGCCCAGGTTGTGGGGACAGCACTGCTGACTGATTCAAAGGATGTGGCTTTATCCTCGTGTTAAAATCTTCTGCGAGGCAGTGATGTACCCTCCCTCAGCAATCAGCTCGAGGACCTGATTAGCCATACCATTATGGGGTTGGTATTTTTAAAATCTCTTGCTTCAGTTTAAGCCCATGACAGCATGTCCTCTCCCCGTGGGCATGGAGAACAGCTTACAGCACTCCTTTTCTCTTTACAGAAGTCTTTTACATATTTGAGGCTTGTTATCACGTTTCCCTTAGGACTTTTGTTCTCTGCACTGAACAACTGCCTTTCAGTTGCTCTTTTCTCATGTCCATTTTATTCTCAAGTTGAATGACACGTGTAGCTGATTCTGCATCTTGAGATCCTTTCAACCCTCTACTTTTTTTTTTTTTTGTCTCTGTGTTTTGTTGGGGTCCCTTGGGCTCTCTCTACTGGGTCTGGGATGTTTTTTAAGTGCATTGCCTTGAAATGAGACCAGTATTGTACTGAGGCCTTTCTTGACTGAGAAAAGCAGCAGGGTTATTTCATGTACCTGGTGCGTGACACTTCTGTCTGTATAATCATGGGGGCTTTTTGCTACAATATTGCTTGTTCATGCCTGCAATTTTGTGTACCATTTCCCAAGCAGCTGTGCATTTCCCACGTGGAATTTCATCTAGACTCTATTTTCCTAATTTTCTAATTAAAATGTTACACAAAACTGGAGGTAAAGCCTTGAGAAAGTAAAGGTACAGAACATCTGTTGCCTCTGTCTCACACACGAGACCTTGTTGCTCTATCAAAGAGAAGTCAGGTTGCCTTCATGTGGCTGGGCTATTACTTCCAGCCCTTCCTTGCAGATGGATTGTTTGATGATTTCTTTCAAAATTTTTCCAGGAATTGAAGTTATGTTGGCTGGCCGGCAATTTCCTTGGTTTTTCAACCTGTTGAACATAGCCACTATATTTGCCCTTTTCTTGTCTTTTAGAACCTCATTCATCTTCCAGAAATTCCTACAGATAGTTGCTGATGGACCTCCACCTCTTTTAAAACATCAAACTTCTGTAGTTTTCATTCTGCTAAGGTGCTAATATACATTATTTTTCTACTCTGATTCTTTTAATTGCATTAACTTTGTGGTCCTAATGTTATCCTTCTTTTCATGAAGTCTGAACCAACAAAAGCATTAAGCATTCCTCCTTTAAGTCTGTGAGTTTTTGACTATTGTGAAATTCTGTCCCAATTTATACCTCTTTGCTTCCTGAGACAGCTGTGAGCCAAACCCCTGGGATCCCCTGCCTTCTCTTACCCTAATTAGTAGTTTTACAACTCATTTTGTGCAGACAGCATGTGTGTGTGTGAGAGAGGTCATGAAGGTGAATCTCTTTTTCAGGTGACACCCTCTAGTATGTTAAGTCACACTTTGGCTTTCTCATTATCTGATTTGGTTCGTGTTTTTGTAACTGTGGGAAATGTGGCTTCTTGTGAAGTCTTCAGGATTTATTAAATTCAATTTACTGTCCAATTTAACTAGCCTCACAAGAGAAGATATTTTATAAATTGTGAATCTTAAAATTAGCAGTTATACATACATTATAATATGTAATGTCATTACCAGAACCAGCCAGTTCTGGGTGCTGTGTGGAGAATAAAGAAAACACATAAACCTAACAGAAAACAGATTTTGTTGGAAGAGGGGGAGGGCTGACACGCACTTACAGCTTTGGAAGGACTTGTGCCGTGTTCAGTGTCATAAAGCAATCTATTAACCTTTTCTCCCTCCTCAGGAGGTGCTGAACTCTTTGGTCTGTCTCTTCCCACTGATGTAGTTATCAAATGTCTCCTGGTTACCGCTGGCAATCACTGCTGCGAGCAGTTTCTGTGGAGCATTAGGCCCTTTCACTCTGTCCCTCTCTCGGTGCTGTTCCTTTGTGCTCATCCATATCAGCCTGATGGAGTTGCCATTTCTCCTTTGCATGCTTGGAGCCACGGAGGAGTTTGTGAATTACCCTAACGGTACCCCTGCGTTAAGATAATTTACATCTGTTCCCTTATCTTGCTGTGTGTTTACAAAACACTGTCTTTCCCAAACTCCCTTTTCATTTGGAGCAAAATCTCACTTGCCAACCCTCTCAGATTACTGAAGCCTCTGTCCTTACAAAGCACTATTTTTATTCTGCCACTATTTCCCATTTTTTTTCAAACAAGTACAAACACTCATTTCAGTCTTTTCTGTCTGTGGTGTTTTCCACCTTCATGGCTTTCCCCAGTTTTTCTCTGTTGATGAGAATCAAACCTCAGGGAGGCTCCTTTCTAGTTTTGTTCCTGTCACTTCTTTCTCTATTTATTTATTTATTTATTTTTGTCGGTGCATTCCAGGAACTTGATGCAAGGCAGTGTCTGATGTCTTTCTCTCCCAGCAAATGTGTGGGCAGTTAAAGGTCCCTAATTACCAGCAGGTTCTGTGTTTCAGATGCTCCCAATAAGCCTATGCTTCCGATCTCCCTGATTTTGTAGCCTAAAGCAGACCCCCAGTGTGCCAGTGTCTGGGCTCCTTCCAGTCTTATGTTACACAGTGCTCTTTATACCTGCCTTTTGCACTACTGAGTTTCACCCCTGCTTTTATGCTGGGCCCCAAGATCAATCCAGAGCTTCTTGTCTGATGTTTCTCATCCTCAGCTGTGCTGATGTTACTTTTCCTCTTTGTCAGCACCGTGCTTAACTCTGTCTTTCAACCCCATGAGCTTCCCTTGCCTCTCACCACCAGGTTAGAAACCCCCTCTCCTCCCACACCAACGTAATGCCTACATGCAGCAGTCAAACCTTGTGGGTTTTTCTTTCAAAAGCTGAATAGATTTGGCCCCTCAAGCTTCACTTTGCCCAAGTCCTGTCACATCTCCTCCTTGGTCCTGTGGCCATGCAGGACAGAATTCTCCATCCCGGAGATACAAGCCCAATCTTGTTTTGCTGAACGTGTATTATCTTGTGCTTGGCTGAATTAAAGCACGCTTGGTTGGATGGTGGCCATTTAGCCACACAAATTGGACAACAGGATAAATAAAGGCTGTTTTATTCGTTATTTACTAACCTTCATTTGTGCTATCTGCAAGATGCCTCTAAGGATCTTGTATTTATCTGAGTGATTGGTAAAAACACTGCATCCTGTGGGATGGGAAATAATCAATGGATAAGTTTTTGTCTCATTAGCCACTTCTGTCCATCTAGTTATGCAAAATTACTTCTATTAATGCAAGTTCTTAAATCAAGCTGTAACACCAGGTAGATAGGACTTGATTCTATACAACATATCCTTGGTAATTAGCTGAGACATGAATATAGTGAATTATTGGTAGATTCTCATATTGTCTTTTAATTACTCTGTGAAATTCTGCTGTCAGCCTGACTGGCTGTTGGTCCCTAGGTCAGCAAGTCCTGCCAAAGTGCCAGCATGGGGTTAGGGCTCACCTACCCTTCTAGAATTACTTGGCATTCCAAGATTTATTAAAATTTAGCATCAACAGGTCAGAGATCTCCTTAGTGCACTTGGAGGTGCAAATTTATCCAGGGTGGGTGATTTAATAGTGCTTATCTAAAACAGATGTTACCTAATTCATGTCTTGGTCATTAGTAAATGGTGATGTATATAATCATCTCATGATGAATGCATCATAATATTTTTTTCATAAATACAGAGTGCCTATATTTATATTTTTAGTTACACTGATAATTTTACCATGTGCACAAAATTACATAGCTGTCTCTTCATTTCCCTTCTTTCCTCTATATTTAAATTCCCACTCATAAAGGCATGGATTTTTCCATCATGCTTTTTAAATACTGTATTAATTTTCTATACTTTGTAATTTGCAGTTGGTTGGTATTTCTTTAGCATTACAATCATGGGTTATATTATCTTCTGTTATTGCTATCTATACCATTGCATAAGGATGGGTTTCCTGCCAAAATCCCCTTCCAGCATGGTGGTGGAATATGCTGATTTTAGCCATTAGCTAAAAGCAAAACAAAAAAAACCCAACCAAAATCCCCTTTAAATATTCCTTTGGTTTCTTTTGTCCAGTATTTCCTTCCCAGTAAATTAATTAGATTTTTTTTTCAGCCTGGAGCATCCTGTGTATGAATTTTTGACTGGGATTACCATCCCACTGGCTTTGTTCAAATACAGACTCAGAAAAGGTACATGCCCATGTGGACGGAGCAGGAAACTGTGCCTGGTGGGTTCTCGGCATTTTTAAAAACTTCCCTGGCAAATTGTGACATAACAACTAATTTTGCTGCAGTTGTAGGAGTATCGTTAGTTTCAGCCCTCCAGCCACCATTCCTGTGCGTTTGCTCCCTGTGAACAATACCGGGAGTGGTATTTGCATGCCGCTGAGGAGCTTGCAGCTGTGGATCCGGGATGTGGGACACTGGGGCGCAGGATACATCTGACAGGCTGAAGCTTTGTGGCTGGGCCGAGTCCTGGAGAAAACAGGGAGGAGAGGGGAAAGGCGCGGATGGTGATCCCGGCTTGGCGGGGAGTGGCGGGGATAATCTCTGCGGCTGGACCCCGGCTCCTGCCCCGCTGGAGGGGACACTGCCTGCTGGTGGGAACGCGGTTTGCTTCCCAAGGCTTCTTCTCCGGTTGCCCGCTCTAACCCTTTTTCCATCTGTCCCTTCATTTATTATTTACCGCTTTCTCTTGCTCTTTTCTTCATTAGCTGGTTCCCAGTGCTCCTGGCTCTGGAAAGGGGTGTCTTATGGGGAACACAAGGACAGCAGCAAATGTTGTTGCGCTGCTCCTCTGCCAGCCCTGCTTGTGGCGCGGACGGGACTGTGTGGCACGCACTGTTAATTAAACCCTTTAACGCTTTTTCCAAGTTAAGAAAAGGGTCAAAATCCCATAAGTAAGAGACCCTTGAGTCCTGGAGTCCCCCATGCAGTCCATGTTCTGCTTTTTCGGAGGCTCGTACTGGGGATGGATACACGGGGGTGGGAGAGTAATGTGAGAAGCTCTGGATATGCACGCTTTGTGCAGCTAAAAGTGGTGGGGGAAATGTGAGGTTACAAGGTGTTCAAAAGAAATTTTGGATCTCTTTTTACTTCATTAAGTTTTATATTGGATTGCTGTGCCAAGAGACACAATCATTGACTTTCTTAAAGAAATTAAAACCTCCACGAGTTTAAATTTTCTTTTTTTCCTTCGATGAAAAGGTGGCAAAAACAAAGGTTTTGTAGGAGAAATTGAAACCAGTTCAAACATAATTCTATTAACTAATTAGGAGAACTCTGGAAATAGGACTGAGACTCACAGGCCTTTTTTTCTTCTCTTTGCTGGGGCACTCCAAGAATTGGATCACCTGGGGAAAGCATGTTTAAGAAATACCAGATGGTCTCTGCGATGCTCCAGCTGTGGACAATCACTCCCAGCCAGGCAATCTGCCTTGCTGTCGAAGCCCTCTAAAACTGTGCTGCCCATTTGTCATGCTTCTCCAATTGCAGCGCTCTGGATAGCTTCTTTTTTCCTTGTCTGGCTCTTCCTTTCCAGTTTTTATCACCCACCCCCTCCATGAGCTAATGTAGTAACATCCCTTCATTGGCTATAAATCCATTGAAGAGCCATATATAAAATATTACTTTGTTAGGGAAGATTGGGAAACATCTGTTTTTTACCCGTAAGAGTCAGTCTCTACTTGTCTCATATGACGATGTGACTATTTATATATTTTTAAAGAAAAAGAAGTGGAGATAATGGGAATCCTAGGAAAAAACTTAGTGGAGCCTCTAAACAGAGGAAACTGATTCAGCTCTGGGATTTGTTTGGAGGCTTTTTGGGGAGGTGGGAGGGCACAGGCCAAGAAATTGCTTAGATGTCTGACAAAGTAGCAGTCATACCAACTGCAGAGGGTCCTTCTGGAAATATTTCATTGCTGTATAACAGTTTCTAGGTGCTTCCCAACACATACTTGCAGAGGAAATCTGTGGGTCTAAACCATTATGTATTATCTACTACACAGATCAGAAACCTGGGAACAGTGACAGTCCTTGGATTAGTAGCAGACTGTAACTATAGGGGTGTACACACAGAGCAGAAAGAGTGTGTAGCCCTGGAGGCCTTGCATTTAGGTGGCTATGCCCCTAAATTTATGCACCTAATTTAGGTGGTTGTGCCACCAGAGATTGTTGTCTGTCTGAGCTTCCTGGCATGAGCAGCGTCTCTTCCAACCTGCTGTCTGCTTTTCCTGACACACACAGCACTTAGCCTATGTCTCTGTCTCCTTGCTGGACAAGGGCACTGCTATCTGTAGATGCATGTGTGGGGAGAACCGCCTCTGTCACCCCAAGGTCACAGGGGTGCACGAGAAGGATGCTGGGGCTCTGTTGTGCCTGCCATGGGGTGTGACAGGAGAATTTGGGTGGATCTGGGGCCTCTGTCTGGTGTGGAAAGGCTGTACAAGGAGCCAGGCAGGCTTGGGATATTTAGTTCATGCTGCTCTGGGTGTGGTGGGTGGGAGGCAGGTTGCACCTCCAGCAGGCTGCCTGTGGTGCTGTGTGCCTTGCCTGCCAGGCAGGCACACTACCAGTCTCTGAGCCCCTCAGCACATGAATATGGAAGAAGGAAGAGGAGACTTGTTTGCAGGTGGTGTCAGAATTTGCCACAGCTGCTTTCTGTGCCTTGCAAGGCTGGCATATAGGAATGGAGTTCTAGAGCTGCTAATGATTGATGGTGCTCCACATACAATCATAGGATGGTTTGGGTTGGAAGGGGCCTTAAAGGTGACCTAGTTCCAACACCCTTGCTCTGGGCAGGGACATCTTCCACTAGACCAGGTTACCCAAAGCCCTGTCACACAGGTCTCCTTCTTTCCTGGCTGGATTAGGTGCCTTCCCCTGCCCCTTTGCTGCCCAAACATGAGACTCTCCTCTCCAGTCTCCTTTCTTCAGGGTTATGGGTTACCATGTTGTTCTGGACCCAGCTCACCCATCTGAGGTGAGGAATGCCCCAGAAGGGACCTCTTTCCTCCCTCTGCCAGCCAGCCTTGCACGTCCCACATAAGCTCCATGGTGGATGGAGCCTGCTTTTCTCAGGCTGGCCAAAACCAAACTCCATGTGTGTCTCCCCTGCTGATCCCTCTCATGCCTTTCTGCAGGGCTGTGGTTGACAGCTGTGTCTTCCCTGTGGTCTCATAACATGCTGATGCTGCTCCTTCCCTCCCTCTCCCACACACTGGCTGCTGCGCTGCTGTCCCCTCCCACCACGCTGGAGCTCAGCCTGTTCTGATGGTTATCTGCCCTCATCACAGCCTTGTGCCCTTCTGCTTGGCTCTTGCAGCTTTTCCTCTTCCAAAATTCTTCTCATTCTCCCTCCCATGGTGCTAATCAGACCTTGAGCCCCCTTTTCCTCCTGCTCAGTTCACTGACCAGTTGTTACTGAGCTGTGCTCCAGCCACCATGGGCACTGGTAAAAGCTCCGCAAACCCCACACAACACCCACCTCCACCTGGTGCAGGTCCCTTGTAACACTGGTAACAAGTAAAAGGTCATTTTTCAATGGTGAGATATTAAACAGACAAAGCTGCTCTCTCTAGCAGCTGCTGTATCTTTGTCCTCTCTGTGCCAAAGCCTTTGGTTATCTCACATGGTGTGTCAGGGCTCTGGTCTGAAATCTGCTGCTTGGCTTTGGCCAGCTCCTGTGACAGCGAGCTCTGTGCAGCTCTGAGCTTGGCACTGGCATCTGATAGTTTTACAGGTGAACTAAAGTTCATGTGTTTTGATAGTATAGATTTGGACTTCACAGGACTAAAGAGAAAAGGTCAAAATTTGAGGTGGAAGCACATAAATAAAAAGGAATTAGGGATGTTGCAAATAGCTTGGTGGGCATGAGCCACATGGGCAGAGGAATAGCTGGAAGGACAGGTGCACCCAGAGCCCTCCAAGGGGGATGCTCTGACGCCGGAAATGGTATTGGGAAGCAGTGTTGGGCACCATATCCAATTCTCATGCCCATTTTAGCAACAATGCTATATGGTTGGGAAAGATTCAGAAAAGAGCAGTAAATGTGACCAAATCCTGGAAATAGAGTGCTAGAGATCATAGTCATCTACTTAAGAAAAATTAAAAAGAAACTTTATCATAATGTGCAAGTACCAACAAGAGGAAGAAAAAGTTCAAGGGAAATATCTTGAAATATTAGAGAAGAAAGGCAAAAAAGGAAGCTATGATTTAGAACCTAGTGCAGGACAGTCTTGGAGAAATAATGTGCAGATTTATGATGCTGAGAATGGCCCTTTCTGTCTTTGTAACCTGTATAAATGTGCAACTTGAGTGTTGTGCCTCCTAGAGAATAGGTGATGGCAGGAATTAAATAGTCCTGAAAGCAAACTGAATTTGTTAGCCTTTGCTGATAACTTGGCCAGTGGGACCTTTCACTCAGCTGGAAGCAAAACTGAGCTTGACCCATGGGCTCTGGTTCTCTTCCCATTAAAATGGGAGGTGAGTGTAGCCCCTGCCTATGCCAGAACCTGCCTGGCCTCGATGTGATGGGCTTTGGTATGAGAAGAAAGATCAAGTTTAGGTCAGGGTTTTTTGGAGAGAAATGACTGAATTTAGGAAACCTCAGCTACATCTCCTTGCTACAATCACCCCCAGGGAGGAGCTGATGTGCTGACCAGGACAGCAGAGAGTCTTTGCTCCCTGCCACCAAATCCTTCCCTGAAATAAGATCCAGAGACCAACTATCTGAAATGTGAGTGCTTCTACAGGAGGAACCTGTGTTTGGTAGAGTGATCTTTATTTTCCTACTTTATTTTAAAGCTTGTTCATTCCACCTCCCAAAAAAGATTTAGCAGATATTTCATTGAATAACTTGACCTTGGGTGTTCAAAAATTCATTTATGATCTTATGTGTATAAATTTCCTGATATAGGGTTTTGACACAGAAATAGTCTTTCTTTGATAGAATGTAACAAATTCAAGTTTCAGAAATTATCCTCTTGAGCCATCTCTGTGGTGTTTGGCATCATGACAAGTAATTAGTCAATCCTGAAATAGTCATCAAGCAGAGAAACAGCTTATTTTATATACTGTTTCTTAGAGAGTTAAATATTTCCACATATTCAGGCTCTGATTGGAGTCTTGGATCCTTTCCAAATGTTCAACCTGTAAAGATATTTGAGAACACCAGGACTTAAGCTCTTTCCAAAAAAATGATAGATTTCACTTGAATTTTCACAAATGGAAAACCACAACTCCCCATAGCTGCAAAGAAGCAGCTGTCATACCAGGTACGGAGTATGAGAAAACACTTTCTAAAAGCTTCAGGGACTTCCCATTATCTGGAAGTTTTTAGTGCTCTTAAAATTCGCGAAGAAAACAGCATTTCTTTTCCTGCACTGCGTTGCCTGAGATAATCGGCTGCACCTGTTTGGAAGCAGCGCTTCACGTTGTTCCCTTACACACACCCTTGCACGTGTTCCTGTTAATTTTTCCTAGAAACCCAAGTGTCAACAAATTGGAGACCAGCATTACGACTCTGTTCAAAATCCCAAATCGGTGTTTCCGAGCATTTTGCCATGCAAAGAATGTGATCTAAATGATTGAATCGACTTTGAAGTTTTGAAGTTGAAATCCTGGGGTGTTGGGATACAGGCAAAAATCTACTGAAGAAAGCTGAAGCACCAAATCAACAGCTCCAAACCTAAAGTTCTGCTTTTTGTTGTTGTTTCTGCTCTATTCTAAAAAAAAAAAAAAAGGGGGGGGGGGGCATTTTTCCAAATCGGAAATGGACTAATTTTGGGAAGGGTTAATTTTTCGTGTGATTCAGCACAGACATGCATGATGAGAATCTGGGAAACAAGGAGTTAAGTCATGATGACATAAACCATTGTTTCGCACTTAAAATAATAGCACTTGGATAATTCTGAAGTTGTGGCTTCTGCTTTTATGGGCTGAGAGGTTGCCAAAACATGTGTGTGTTGCTCTGAATTGGTAAATGACTCCTATTTATAGGACAGGTGTCTTCTGATGTCCTCAGTCCAGTGTGTTCTGTAATCCTAGATCCTGGTTTTGATCTATGTTTAATAATGTGTGACAGAAGGAGATAGGAACCTTGCAGACCAAATCAGGCTTGGAATGTCTTGAGTTTAGCTCTGCCCAGCTTTGTCCACTTGTAATGCAGGGTATCTTTCCATCAGGATCTTGCCCTTGTAAAATTAATTTTTGGACTTATCTTCTCTTTCTGAAACACAGCCTGTGGACTCATTTACATGCAGCCTCCTGAGTGTGCCAGCCTCCTTCATTTGTGTTGACTCAAGACAAAAAATGCTTTCTCACATATTTTTAACAGCTTTTCTAATGCAGAAACCACAGAGAGGCAGTGCTGCAGGAGGGATGTGGTGTCAGGAAGAGTCAAGGTGTATGTCATGGCAGTCATGAAAATAAACTCTTATGTTTCCACCTGTATCTAATTTAAACTGTGCTTCACAGCTGTTGTTTTGGGCTATGCAGTGTCACTGAAAAAGGGTTGGATTAGTTGCAGTTAGTTATGTGACTGTCAAAATCACTCTTTTTCATTATCTTGCAAGCTGCTGATTGAAATGAATCAAGAATCATGGACTGGTTTGAGTTGGAAGGGATCTTTTAAACCTCATCTTGTCCAATCCACTTGTCATGGGCAGGGACACCTTCCACTAAGCCAGGTTGCTCAGAGCCCCATCCAACCTGGCCGTGAACAATTTTAGGGATGGAGCATCCATAACTTCTCTGGGTAAACTGTGCCAGTGTCTCAGCACCCTCCTTGTAAATGCAGGCAGATATAGTTTTTATGTTCCTGATGCATCTGCTCTGGTCATTATATTGCATTTTTAAAATAAATTGTTAAAAAAAAATTAAAACTATGACCAAGTTCCTGTTTTCAGAGGAGTGCAGACATTGGAGCTGGAGGTTCAAAAGAGAAACAAGTTGTTGATAGAAGGGAGAGAAATGGAGGTTCACGGGCAGGGAATCTCTTGAGATTCCTCATTCAAGGGAAGAGGTGCAGCAGCAATGACAAGAACCAGGATGGAGGGACAGATGAGGTTTCCTGCCATGTCCACTACCCCACCACCCTCTGGTCTGGCCACCACAGAGCCAGGGCCTGTTGCTCCATGTGCAGGATGGAAAGAGCGCGGAGGAGCCCCACCAAGGCATATGCGGCAGGGCGGGCCGGCAGAGCGGTGAGCGAGGAGCAGCTTGCTGTCAGCTGAGCACTGAGGATACCATCATGCCAGAAAAGGAACTGGGTCTGGAGGGAGGTGGAGGGGGCCATGAGAACTGGATGGGAGGCTTGGCTCTCTTTCAAGCAGTTCCTGAAGCCAGATTAGTCCTCTTCGCCAGCTGGTGTGAGACGTTAGGTTTGTGTTATTTCTGGCAGCCCCATGGGGACTGGGAGTAGCTCCATGCCTTGTGTTTCTCTTTCTGAGGGCAGGACAGTCCAGAAGCAGCGCAAGTTCTGCATTCCTGTCCCCAAAAGATGCAAGTGCCAGTTTGCCCTCAGGTAGAGGGTGTGAGGAAATGAACCCAAGCTGCCCTGCCTGTTTTTCCCCTCTGATGCCAACAGCTTCCTCTGCTGGCTGCTCTGGGCTAGTCTGTTCTTCACATGACCAACACTCCAGGTTTCCCCAGATGTGTCCTCTGTCACTGTCTAGGCAGACTTGGGGGAATTCATGTGTCTCCTGGCCTTGCCTGCTGCTGTGCGTGCACAGAAACTCTCCACTGCCCCGTGTCTGGGAAGCCCAGATGTGTCCACAGATGCAGGAATCCTGAGGGGCTGCCAAATGTCTGGAAATGTAGGATATGCCCCCATGCATAGGAGCCTAGAGTTGTTCCATGCCTGGAAATCACTGATACTTTTATGTGCAAAGGATTGGACACTCAGGGAATTTTGGATGGGCAACTGTACATGAGTGATGCAATTGCTTTTAGTGCACTTGAAGGAAATACAGGATCTCAAGGAGGAGTTGGTGTGTGTGTCCTGATGTGTCCACAGAGATTTAGGATTAGGTCTGTTGCACATGCATACTTTAGAAATCCCTGTCAGACTGTCTTAGTCCCTTCCTACATGGGGCTATTTTCCACCAGGATCAGTAGCAAGGCTCTTTGTGTTGTGATCTTGCTTTGAGGCAATTCCTTTCTCTGCTTGATCTTTGTGCTTCCTTCCTGGGTTCCTCCATCCCCTTTCAGCACAGGTCTCCACAGGGATCTGTATCTTCCCATTCCTCCTTGCAGCACAGAAGAGCAGAGGGTAGGACAGGGCTGCACCAATGTTTGTCTGATGTGCTGCTCACTTGCACTTGGGACATGGAAGGACTGTAACTGGCATGGAAGCTTCTGTTGTGGCATTGTGGCTTTTCTGGATCAGGATCCCAGATTTTTGTGGCAAGATGGAGAAGGAAAGAGTGTAAGGTTTAATAGTTTCCCCCAGGTAAATCACAAGCAAATTCACTGGATTTTACTCTGTGGTTTTGTTTGTTTGTTTGTTTGTTTGTTTGTTGCTTCTCACTTACAAGGGCATGGTATTTGGTCCTGACTCTGGAAGTAAGTGAACCTGCTCCCCCAGAGCTGCTGCTGGGTGTGATGCAGGGTGGATGACTCCCACCTTTCCTTCCCAGCTGTTGGGTGACATGTCCTGGGTGCGGCTGGTGCAGAAGCCACCTCATTCCCTGAGCCCCTGTTCTGGGGTGACTGAACTCCCAATACATTCCCCTTTTCTTCTGGAAAACAGATTTATTCTGGCATTCACCCTTGACCACACACTCCCCCTAGTGAATTCCAGGGTTAAAAAATCATGTAGGCTTTTCCTAAGAGCTGCCTCACTTGCCGTTTAATGATTCCACCTCTGAACTGGAACCCGGCTGCTTCACTGGCTGCCTTGACAATATCTCATTTGTCTTTTCCTCTTTTATTTAGTTTTTCCTACATTTTTTGCACATTCTGTAGATTCTCCTGCATTCCAACTGTCTTATATTTTCATGTCTCCTTTTATCTCTCTATTCATCTATCCCACTATAGACAAGAGAAATGCTAAGTCCACATAATCTGTAGAAAGCATGAACTGGATTGTTAGACATTTTCCAAACATTACACTCCATGGAAATATTTTCCTGTAAGAAGTAGAAATGAAACAGCTGTCTCCTGCTCTCTCCTGGGCTGTTCCTGTACAGACTCTCCTGCCCTCTGAATTTACAGCAGCATTGCTTGGACGAGTGTCCAACAGCCAGCTTCAAGCAGTTGTATTTATGACGTGCCAAGCAGTGGTGAAGATGATGGTGTTTATATGCTGCTCAGATCTATGTGGTGGGATTAACGTACCATGAGACCTGTGCTAAGGCTTCCAGAGTCAGGAGCATTTCACCAGCAGAATTGTCACTGGGAAATCTGGTACAAGTCATGACTGATGACTCACTGCAGACTGTGGGACAAGCAGGGGTGTTCCTCACTCACACATCCTCCTGCTTGCCCCTGTCCTGCTGGCTTTTTGCTTGGCCAAATCAAGCTCCTGCCAGGAGCAGAGTACTGGCATCATGGAAGAAAGGCATAGGTGCCTCATGCAACCCTGCTTGCTGGATGACAGTGGGCACCTGGCTTTTTTTCTTCACTCCCTGGCTTGTTGGGGGGGCATCACCTCCCAGCTGACCTTCCATGGCTGGTCCAAGCATAGAATGGAAGCCCAAAACCCATCCCAAAAGCGTGCTGGGGTACCTTCTGGATGTGGGCATGGTTCTGCTCCCCCTCCCTAATGTGTTTATTCTGCTGGCCTGGTGCCTGACCTCAGCACACAGTTGAAGATGTATTGGTTGCTAGAGGGTAGCTGTTTCTTGAATCCGATGGAAATTGATGGGAAGCTTAATGCATTAGTGGAGTTGTCTGAACTGGAAAGGTAAATCAGAAAAACCAGAAACACACAGCAAAAACTTTTGGGCTGAAACAAGCAATCTTTCCTCTTCCACATGGAGAGGTGAACACCAGGCTTTTTGGACAGCAGTGTGAACATCAGTGTTACTGTGAGCAAGCAGAGAGTAGGCTTCTGAGCAGATGACAGAAGAGGAGAGAAATAGTGCAATTTGTGTGTTACCACCTCCAAAGTGAGCAACTGGAAAAAGAGTAGGAGAAACCAGAAATTATCTGAGGATTCACTTCCCTTCAGTGTTTTGCTGGAACTGAGTGAGCAGATATTCACAGGCTATATTCCAAACTGAGGTTATTTCTTCAGAGCATGTTCTGGCAAAGCATTTTTGGCCACAACCCATTCTCAACCTGAATGACTGGGTGATACCATGGGGAAGAAATCAGCGAACAGCAAATCATGGATCTCAGTTTCAGGCAGCAGTTAACTGTGCATCTGTTGTGCTCCTTCTATAGAACTCTCCACATTGCAATAAACTGCTTTTAGCTTTGACCTTGATAAGATAAAGCAGAACAACTCTTGCCCTTAAATGCTGCCCCATGAGAAATGTGTTGCCTTTGTGCATCAGCAGGAAGGGTGCTCTGCTCCCTGGGAGGATGGAATCACTCCATAGGTGCCTGAGAAATCCCTCAGCTTGTGTCACCCAAGTGTGCCATGGGGATCTCATGGCATGTGAGCCGATGAGTCAAGTGCAGCTGGGGAATACTAGAGACTTCAAACAGGAGCACATCTGGATACACACAGAGCACATCTGGTGCATCAGAGTCGCTGTATGTTTGCAGCATCACTGTATTGTTTGTGCAATGAGCCACTTTATACCCCTCCTGTACTCTCTGGGGAAACTTTAATCATATTTACATAACATTTGGGAAACACCTTCTCTTCTTTGCCTCTGTGGCAAGGCTTCCCAGGCCCCTCAGTTTGAGCAGCAGGGATGCTGCATGGAAGGATGAGCTGTGTCAGGACTCGTGAGCACTCCAAGCCTGAATAACTGGTTGTTATTCCATGTGATGTCCAATGCTCAGATATCCAGTGGTGTCTCTGAGAAACATTTGTCAGTGTGTTTTGCTGGGTAGCCTAGAGGGCCTTTCATGTCTTTGCCAAGAGCTGGTCTGTTGTATCATTTTTCCAGGCATGATACAGCACTTGGCACAGCAGCCCTCCAGACTGTGCCCTTGTAAAGTCTCCAGAGTTATTCCCTGAGATGTGGCTGTCCCTGGAAAGGGGGTTTGAAGGTTGACTACCCTATCAATGTGTATCTACATAAAGCAAGGGGAAAAGTCAGGTTATGTACCAGCACCAAATTCTTCAAGATGTGCTATCCATACACACTTTGAGCATCTTCTGTCCCTGTCCTCTAATTTGGAGTCTCCTGACTTCTTGGGAAGAAATAAGGAATGTGAGATGTTCCTTTTCAATTACATCTGGCTATATAGGATGACAACTATGGTTTCTTGTACACCTGGTCACCTGTCTGGAGCAGCTTGGGGGATTTATGTCATGCTGTGTGTACAAACAGACAGACAGTACTTGTCAAAGTCCACTGGGTACATCAACACTCCCAGTCTTGGTGGGAGGGTGACTCTTGCTCCTCCAGCACTTGCCACAGGCAGTTGTGTTGTTGCCCAGTCTGTGTTGGCCTGGCGCAATTTGGGGAGGCTGCAGTGGGAAGAAGGAGGGGGAGGCTGGACTGGGAGCCTTGTGTCTGCCATCAGGCATCTGGATAACATCCTTATGTCCCAAGTGCCTGAAACAAAATGGGCGGCACTTCCACTTGCACATTATCTGAACAAAGTGATCATGGATGTAAATGTGCACAGTTTGCTTCCAAATAAATAGAGGAAAAAACAACTTTCCAAGCTTACAGGTAGAGATAAGAAAACCTAGAAGTGTCAGGAGAGCTCTGAAAAGTCTCTGGAAGCAAATGTCCTGTACCTTCAGCACAGCTCAGATACATGAATACCAGGGCTGGTTTGACTGGTGACCCAATAACTCCTTGCAGGGAGGTAACACAGATTTTTAAATCAAGATTCAGATACATTACTAGGTCTGAACAAACCCACTCTCAACTGCTATTTAAGAAGATTCTTCAAAACATCCTGTACTAACTCCTTGTACTAACAATCTAAATGAAGAAATTAAAAAAAAAAAAAAAAAGGGGCAAGTATACTGCTAATTTAAAACAAATATTTCACCTTTACTGTTTCAGAGCATTTAGGAACACTACGTTCAGTTGTTTGCTTCCTATAAAACCAAAAACTTGCCTTTCTTTCTATATCTGTTTCATGATGGGAAAGTTTGTAAGTCACCTTATCTCTGTAGGTATCAGAAACATCACACATGGCACTGCCTAATGTCTTCTTTTCTTGCAATTTCCTGGATTTTCTGCTATGTCTTTGTTGAAGCAAAGCGTATTCAACCACTGGAGAAACTTGTAAGAAAGCCAAATTAATCTTTTCTCCTGAGCTTTGCAAAACAGGTTAAACTAACACACAGTACTCATGGATGTTAAGTTCAGATAGGCACATAAAATGTAAGGCTACTGAATTAAGAAATAACTGCTGTTCACTGTTTCAGCATCTTGCTGCAATTATATTTTTATTTTGTCTGCTATTTTTTGCCAGGCAGAGATTATCAGAAAATTGAAAGTGAGTTTAATACTGAAATATCTGTGTTACTGTTTGTGCAAAGCGCAAAGTTCCTTCAACACCCAAATAATGCAAAACTCTCAAGCTGAACTTGAGAATACATAATGCAAAGCACATTAACTTACTGGAAACTTGGGCAAGGGGGTTGTTCTTTGGTTTGCCCAGCCAACCCCAGTTTCCACAGCTCTCAGTGAACATTTCACAGAATCACAGAATATTCTGAGTTGGATGCTTCATCTGATATGACTAATGAATTTAGTCTTCTGAAAAGGCTGGCTTCACTTCAATGCATGAATATGCTTGTGCTTTTAGAATTTGATACTAATACTTTACCCTAGGTTTTTCATATCCTTGTCATGCTCATGTGGGACTCCCAGAAGTTGCCCCTGTGTCACTGTCACAACTGTACTGATGTACTACTCTGTGTCTAGCTCCTGTTTCCCTGTCCTTCAACTTATGACAAGAGCTGCTGCCATATAAATTACTTTATATGTTGGGGTATTTAGTCCCTGTATCACAGAATCATGGAATGGTTTGGGTGGAAGGGACCCTAAAGATCATCTAGCTCCAACTGACCTGGCATGAAATTTTTAGGGCACTGATGTCCTTGTAAGGGTCAACCAGACCTCTTCAGGTCAACCCCTTATCTCTCCTGAATCTCAGCACTGTGGTCTGTAGCTGCAGATCTGCCCTGAGAAGTGGCTTGTGATGTAGAGGCTGAACAAGAAGCAAAAGCCACTTTCTGTAAGAGATGGATCAAACAGAGGGGCTTTGCATCTTGGCTTCAGGTCTCCCACTGCAGAAGAGTAGTATTAACTGGTCATGAGGATGAAAACTGTCGGGAAGGAGCCCAAGAGTGCAGCCCATATCTGCACAAATTGGCCTCAGTTGTCTTTCTAACCAGCTCCTTGCCCTTGGTCAAACCAGGCAGTGCCTCACCAGTGCCCCTGGAGGAGCTGCTCTGATCTCAGGAAGGGGCCTCCAGAACTGGTGCAAGAAAAATTAGTCCCTCCTGTTCCTCCTCTCCCCTCAGAACTGCAGGTATCCACGTGATTTATGTGACTCTGGATTTTAGCTCATGTTTACCCTGCAGAGAGCCTTACGGCTTCTCTGTTTGCCTTGGTGCTTGCCTTAGCACATTGTTCTTGCTGACAGTTGTGCTGGTGGAGGTTTTATCTGGGAAGAGGGGGGGGATGGCAGGTGAGGAAGACAGCCCTGAGGAAGAGGTGTCATGCTGTGTGGAGTCAGCGCTGCCGGCCGGGCTTCCTGAGCCTGGGCAGGCAATTCCCACCGGCGCTGTGCTCCTCAATGGAAAATGCAGAGACAGAGAAGTGTGTTAATGGGTCAGGAACCAAACAGGTTGAAAATGTTCAGAGCATTTCTGCAGGGGCTGGAGAGAGGTAAAAATCTGCCTCCCCCATCCCTGGCTGCTACCAGAAACTGATAACTCAAGCTGAAGAAAATGAAAGCTGAGGGAGGTGAAAGCAGCTCTTTGCATGATGTGGGATACAACCACTGCTCTGCAAAAGCTTAATTGCTGTAGGTAACATGTAAGGTTCTGCAAATGGGAAAGAAAGAAGCACAGGGGTTTGCCAGAGGCTCATTCCCATCACTTTGGCTGCATTTTGTGGCACTTTTGGGAAAAATGGAGCAGGAAAAAGAAGGATCTTCTGCAAGCATGTGGACATCAGCAACTTCCACCCAAGCTGGGAGGAATTCTCCAACTCCCAGCGGGCAGAAGAGATTTCTGTGTGAGAGGGGCTCGTGCAGGCTCTGCTGCTGAAAACACATCTTGAAGTAATATGTGACTCTTGATGACACCTCCTCAACACTTAGTAAATTTGACCTTTTCTTTCATGTGCCATTATACTGCCTCACATGGCTGCACAGGCAGCTAGCACATTGAATCCAAATTTTACATTTCCAGGCAAGGAAAATGTGCTCTTTCAAATTGAACAGTGAAGCTACCAATGGCTGGCTTGACTTCCCTTCGCCTGGGAGGTGGGAGGTCAGTTGACAGGAAATCTCATTCTCTGTCATCCAGAATTGCCATCCTTCACACGAAGGCAGACTTGGTTTGGTTTAAAGCCCTTGTGCGTGCTGAGCAGTGCAGGTGTTCAGCCCCTTGTAGAAGTATTTTAGCTGTAAGTGCCGTGTCCTCATCCTTGGTGTTGTTAAATAGCATTTATAAACACTGTCTGCAAGTGCTCTGATTATAGATGACCTTCTCCCTCTGCTTGGTGTCATCTCATTAATCTATCCATTAGGTGAATAATTCTGGTTTGGGGAACAGAACAAATATAGAAATTGCACAATGAAACACATTTAATATATTCAAACAACTTTTTCTTAATATAAAGCCAATCATTCGCTATTCATTTTTCATGTTGTGTTGAGTATTTGCAAACCAACACTGGAAACAGGCTGGTAATTTGCCCCCCCTTAATTTTGGCACCTGTAGTTATTTTAGAACTAGAGGCTGTTTTCTGTGGCTTTACTGCTCTGTAATTCAATACCCTTTTAGGACCTTAACTCTGCCATTACTAGTAAATTGGCCTCTATTCTGAATAAAACTCTTTATTACATTTGTTTGTTTAATTTTTATTAGAGAAGAGTTACCCAACAACCACAGGGAAGGAATTTCCTAGAAGGTACAGGGGCAGTGCCTGGAATCCCTTTCCCATTATTGCTGGTGTGAGCAGGAAAACCAAGTCACTCTAGGGATCTGCAGGGTGCAGATGGTTCTCTCTGGGTTGTGTGCAGCCACGCTGAGGGTGTTGGTAGCCCCCCTTCCCATGAGTCCCCCCTCTGAGTAATGAGCTTGGTTAACTGCTCTGTGCACAACTGAGGGCTCGAAGCCCTGCATATACTTCTCTACTGACATGGTTTTCATTTTTCCTTTGATTGTCTTTTTCTTTAAAAGACAATTTTTGACACTTTAATTCCTTCAGCCATTTTTTTTGACCCTTTTCTTTGCTTGTGTATCTTGTCAGGATTTTCTTTGTGTTCACCTTAACAGGAGGAGGATGAGAGCTGGAACTGTGGTTCCAAAGGGAGAAGGGCATGATGTCTGTGCCCCTTCCTTTTTCTTGGCAGCTGTGGAAGATGGGATGAGATGGGAGCAAGTAAATCCAGTCCCCCTCTCTCTGTGCAACACTTACTCGTACTTTTGCTGGTCTCAAACAAACAAGAAATTAGTTCTTGTTCAAGCAGTGTATGAGAATGAGCATGCAGTGCCTGTCAATGCCAGAGCACTGCGGAATGCTTCCAGCACAACAAAGAGCCCAGACTTGCTAATTTCCAGCATCTCTGGATACTGGAAGGGAAAAAACCACCTAAAGCCCACCTGTAGTGAAGTGCCTGTTATGTAATTAATGCTCCAGCCATCTGCTCCCAGAAGTTGCTCTGTTTGCTAAAGAGATGGAAGCCGATGTTGCTCCTTTAAGATTCTGAGACTTTTGCAAGTAGTCCTGTATGTTTGCATAATTTCATTTCTGTTTCTCTTGTTACTGTAATGAAAGGTAATCAGAGACAACATATCCAAAACCTTCCATGTAAAGCTGCAGAAATCAGTCACACAAAAGTTAGAAAATACCCAGGCCCATGCACCCTTAATTCAGTTCCCTTGCATATATGCATTACAAGAGTATGTGATCATGTAATTAAAAACTATTGGCTTGGCAGGACCTTGGCTTACTCCTTGCACAGAATAAGATATAGGACTGCAAAAGAGAGGGAATGTTTACTTGTAGTTAAGGCACTGGTGAGGGATGTGGGAGAACTGGATCGTAACCCTGGCGCTGTCACAGGATTCGTGTGTGATGCTGGGCAGAGCCAATCCCCCCGCAGCCACAGAGGGTGTTGAACTCCAGTATCAGCTGCTCGTCTACCCTAGGTTTTTGAATGTTCAACTTTCCAGCCTAAAAAATCTGTTAGCACTGGTTATTAGTATAAGATATGAATCTGAATAAACATACGTACAGACAATTGTAGGGAAAAGATGAAAACCTCTTATCAGAGGTTTTATCCCAGATTATTTCCTTCTGTAGCCACTCCAGAGCCCATAACTGAGGTTGGCTGTTTTTATGTTACAGCTCTCAAGCTTTAAGGGCTCTCTGTGTCCAATTAAACAGTAGCATATCTCTTGAATATTAACACATTAAAAGCAATATACTTCCAGCAAAGAAATCTGATCTTAATTGGCCCTGGAATATTTTATTTTCCAAACTGAGCTGTGAGCCATTAAGCTTCCTTTTTTAAGACTAAGCAAACATTACATTCTTAGGGAAAAGTCAGCCCAAGGAATGGGGAAAAATAGATTTTCGACCATACCTGTCAATCTTCCATTTTTCAGTGTTTTGCCCAGAAACAGGCACAGGAACTAATTGACTTCTACCCCTTCTGTCTTTTTTTTCCCGTTAACATAGTGACTCAAATTAAAACAAAGATAAAATTCCAGGGGAAGCTGGCATTAATCAGGATTTGGATTAAATTAAATTAAGTGCTTTTTATTGAACTCAGCAGTATTAGTTATTAAAACCAGAAGGACTTTCCCAACTAGTATAAAAAAGCAAACAATGACTCATACTGTGGCATAGATTTTATTGGGAAATTAAAATGCTCATTTTCTCTTGTTCTTTCCTTTTTCCTTCTTTTTTTTTTTTTTCCCCTAACTTCAGACAAACACATGTAAACAACTGCTGGTGAGCCCACACTTGCAGACCCCTAGCCTGAAGCCACTCTGTCATTGCTGGCACGGATCTGGCTCTGCTCATGGTGGCATCCAGTGGTGACAGTGAAATTGCTTATCCAGAAACTGCTTCCACAGGCCTCCTGTGCCCTTGATATCAAAGGGTCAGTTTTGAAGAGTATGTAGATAATTAAGCCACCTTAAGCACTCCGCAGAGGACAGGTTGTGCCCTGGCAAAAAGAGCACCACAAGCATAATCCTTCTCCTCTAAGATGGGAGACAGGGGTAACTATAAACCAGTCATTCTCACTTTGATAATGAGGAAGATACTAGAACAAATTATGAACCAATTTAAAAACACTTCCAGGATGATAAGATGACAAGAAACATTGGTTTAACCTACTCCAGTCAAGAACAAATTTGTTTTCCTTTTTGACAGCCATTGATTTGGGAATGTAACAGTAGCTCTGATATATTTTGACTGTGAGGTAGTACTTGTCTCTAAAGCAAACCAAGGACACTTGGTTTGGATTAAATAATTATAAAATAGGTGAAAAAACTATATTCAAAGAAATAAGTACAGCTAGTTCTCTGTCAAACTGGGAAGAAAAATCATGCAGAAAGCCTTAAGGGCCAAGTCCAGTGTTGTTCAATAGTTTCATTAACTTATTTCATTCCTTCCATTCCGATTTAATTTAGAGGAGTTGCAAACAAGCACATATCCATTGTTGATTCCCTGTGTCATGTAAGTGTTTGTTAATGAAGACAGCTGAGAAGAAGGGAGATCAGTGGGTGAGGATGTGCAGCACTGCCCACCATTTGGGTGAGGGTGATGTGAAAAGCTGAAGTTACTGATCTGGGCTAGTCCAGGTTTAACTCCTCCTTCCTTGCCCAACACAGAAATAAACTACTGAAAGGGCTTGGAAATTAAGGAAACAGCATAACTTGACAGCTTCACCAGCCAGCTCTATTGCTTTACAGATTCAAAGATAAAAAGCTTTGAATATAACACAGCTGGACCGAAGCACCAGAAAATTTAGCTGTAAATTGTTGGGTTGAAAAAATATGTATTTCCCTTGGATGCTGGGTAGTTTTATGTTACCAAAGCAGTGGCCATGCATAGATGTAAGGTGTTACAACACGGCTGGGGTAGAAGCACACCTGGGAGCACGAGAGTCAACTGGGAGTTTGGGTTCTGTGGGCAATGCCTGATTTCTCATTGTCCTTTTGGGCTGTTCATGGCCAGTTCAAATAGCAGTACCTTTTATCTGAGCAAGACCTGGGCAGAGTCTTGCAGTGTCTCGCTGCAGAGGAGCACACCTGGCCAAAAGCCACCTTTGTGTACCTGCCTGCTCCAGGGGGTGTGTACTCAGGCGTCCCGAGCGTGCGCATGAAGAAGAAAAATATTTAAGAATCCACAAAGCCTAGGAACATGTGGCACCTTGCGTCTGGATTTCGTTTAAGGGAATTAAGAGCTGATCCTTAGCTGGAATATGAATCAGATCTGATTGTGTCTGTGTTGCCTAAAAGAGGTTGAGTGGTGTGCATGGGCTGGAGCTCAATCTAATGTGGAAAAGTTTGATCCGGAGCTCTGTTTAATTTAATATTTGACTATTCTACCTATTTTAGTTCTGACTCAAAGTTCAGTCTTCCCTCTCATCAGCAGTTGTTTGCATTAGTGGAGGACATGTGTGAACCAGAGGAGAAGGACCTTCATGCATCCAGACCTCGACAAGTCCAGCAGAAATTCATTATTGTGCTCTGATATGTTGTCTCTGTTGCTAAAGGGACTGAAGGAGCTTTACCTTCACCCTGCTGCTGTGATGAACAGGGGGTGGAATTAATATCCTGCAACATCCCATCAAATCCCCAAATGCATTCATAGCACTGGGTTAGTAATCCATAGTTTTACAAGGTTTTAAACTTCTAATATACTTCAGATATTTTACGTGCTTCAGTAAGTCTATTGTGCTATATTAAATACATGTTAAAGAAAAGTTCCACGATTAGTTTTAGTACCTTTTGATACCTAAACAAACACTGAGTGAATAAGAATATCTATATCAAAGCAAAAATTTTCAGAGTGGTTCAAAGGAATAGAATTTAATGCCCTTAATATAATTTATTTTAATGAGAAACCTCTCTCATTACAATCACTCTTGACTGTTAAGGTCAGCAGGCACTAATACAATAATCTTGTCTGTTTTGCATAATAACATTGAACAAAAAATCTTATTTAGAAATTTCTGCTTTAAATTCACAGCTTCTGGTTGAACCAGAGCAGATTTTAATAAAATTTTTTATTCTTGCCTTAAAAAGATAACATGTGATGGAGAATCATCCACAATGCAGATAAATTGTTCCAATGATTAACTGCCTTCACTGATGTATGTATAAAAAGGAGGCTTATTTCTAGTGCATACATTTGTCTTGCTTCATTTTGTCTCTAAAAACTGCCCTGGCTTTGATAAATTAAAATGCAATGTATAATTTTTTTAAAAAAAAGTCTTTTTAATGTATTCTGGTGCTTAAGAGTTGATTGGCATGCTATCTGTCACTAGAATAAATTGAATAGCTGGAAGTTCTTTGGTATCTCTCTGCAGAGTCATTATGCCAGCATTTCTAGGAGCAAAGCCATCTTCCATTCATCTGCAAATTTCCCCTTGCTGCAGCCAGATTGAAAGCCTGCATTTCCTGTCCCAAGGAAATCAAAGTGAATAAGAAAGTGAGACTTAATTGTTTTTTTCAAACCAAATACATGAACATATAATCTGTAACCTCTTTATTTTGGTGAAAGTTTAAACTTTTCCACTGCTCTGTGTGTGGCAATTAGGCTCAAATATAGAAAATATCAACCTTCCTGGGTTTTTGTCTACAGAGCTCCCTTAGGTGCCAAGTGTCTTGCAGGTGTCAGGGGACTGTGGTGGCTGTGCAGAAGCCTCTCATCCAGGAGGCTCCGCGTGCCCTGATAGGCTAAATCCATTTTTGTAAGTTTGAGAAATGGATCAGGACTCGCTTCTGACCCATTGGTAAGGTTCAGTGGCGAAAAAACTGAGGACAATGCAGCAGGGCAAGGTGTTGAGAGGAAGGGCCTCATGCAGTGCTCAGAGCAGTCTAGATACAAAAAGACATAAAATTACACCTCTCCTTAGCCTGTACATTTCCACCTCCAACCCCCCCAGTTTTCCCAGCACTCCTGTACTTGTGCTCTTTTTCTCTCTATGAAAACAATATTAACCTCAATAATACAGCCCTGTCAGAGACAGCTTTGCAGCTTTTGCCTCTCCTGGGAGGCACCCTGTGGGGCCAAGAGAGTGTTGCTCAGGATAAGCACCCTGGTCCTAATTTCATCATCTGGGGTACTGTGATTTGTCTTCACAGCCATGTGAGTGATGATGACAGAGTATACTTGGTACCAAAACACATGAAATTTGTGCTGGAAGCAGCCAGGAACTTGAACTGATGCCTTGCCCATCTACTGGTGGTTCAGGTTTGATTATGACCAGGCATTTCCAGTGTGGTTGAAAGCCCAGACCTTGACCACTCTACCACAAGCAAAATTTTCATGAACCCCCTGGCCTATTTTGCAGCACCACTCTCTCTCTCTCTCTTTTCACTATTGTCCTTCAGTTATAAATTGCACTATAAATCCTAATTACTGGCACATTTTCCCAAATAACAGGCTTTAAGCAATAATGAGGGCAATGGCAAGTATCATTTGGGTGTTCACCTTCAGCCCTCCCTCCTGCAAGGAACTGCTTCTCTGTCCCTCAGAGGGATGTCCTGCATCTTTTCCCTTTAACAGAGAGCCTGGCCAGGAGCGTTGCCTGGGATTGCCAGTGCATTACCTAAAGCTGATGGTGCATTTCTTCCTACCCATTCATCTCAGAGTCCAGGGAATCCATCCTGCCCCGTACCACCCTCAGAGTCCTTCTGGTAATGAGCTCCTCTGCCCAATTACAAATGGTGGGAGGGAAGCTGTGCTGGCTGCTGGGTTGGTATTTCCACCTTGTGATTTCCTGGCGCTGGTGTTCCCTTTGCCACGAGGAGCAGTGACCAAAGCTCCCCTGTCCTGCTCAGCTCCACAAGCCCCTGTCTCTGCACCTCTGTGGCTGGTGCTGTGGCTGGAGACATTCCTCTGGCTCATCCCATGTAAAGCAAGGCTCTGCTGTGAGAACCTACTCAAGCTGTTTCGTACACATGCCAAGGATTAATTTAACTTTTCTGCTGTAGTCTTATCTTTTTGCCTCAGCCATCTTCTGGCTCTACAGACTCTCTGGCAGCCTTCCTCCTTTTGATGTGTTTGAAAAAAGCTTTTATTAGTTATAAAGGCTTTAGTAAGTTGTTTCTTAAAATCTTTTTTATTTGCTTTATTATGCTCTTACATTTAATTTGCCAGAGTTTATGCTTTTTCTGGGGGTTACTTTTTGAGTCTTTTTCTCCGGCAATCTCTGTGGACCTCAGAGGAAAAAAAGACTGTTCCTTACACTGCAATGAGGTGGTTCTTGGGGATTTGTTTCTTGCATAAAATGTCCCAACCTGCCCTTTCTTCTCTGTGATCAAAGTGTGTATCCGGAAATCTTTTCTGACAAGTGCTCTAGCATCTCTTCCCTTTCCACTCCCAGCCCAGGATTCCAAGGGGCCAGTGCAGTTGAGAAAATGTGTGTTACACAGGACCCCAGTGTCACCACCTGGGGTGCAGAAATGCATCCTGACTGCAGTAACACACCCTGCCACAGCCAGACCCTTGGCCTGCTTTCTCCACACTGAGAACCGACCAGGAGGGTGATTTAGTGCAGCACCAGGATGTGAAGGTCACTGCACAAACACCCCCTCAGTCATTATTTCTGTTGAGCTGGGCAGATCAGCAGCGTGTTCCTCTGATGGTGCTGGAGGGTCACTAACCTTTCAGGAAAACTCTTCAGTAAAAACCACGTGATGGGCATGGTGCACACCAGTCCCATGCAGCCAGAGGTGTTTGGTGGCTGTGTCTGGAGATGCTTTGTCCCACAGCATCCTGCTGGCCCCACATGGTACAGGGACAAGCTCCTGGCTGAGAGCAAGCAGTCAGGAGCTGCTGTCACCACCTGCACCCACCACAGTCACAGGGTAGTGGCAGAAGATCAGTAGGAACTTCTTGTGAGCACAGCACAGCTTCAGCAGTATCATCTGTGTCTCCTCCCCACTCCTGGCCTCCAACCTCCTCCTTGATGGGATTTTCTCTCCTCACCCCAGGACTGTGTAGCTGCAGAATTTAATCCTCTGCTGTATCAATGCAGGAATGCCTCCATCACCAAGGTGGTGAGGCCTAATTTAGGTCATATCCATCCCCTCTTGCATTTATAGCCTGTAATCTGGACACAGGTTGTGTTAGCCCCAGCAGAAGCCCACCTCTCAGCTAGCTGTGCCCATCTCCCCAAGCACCAGCCCTTGTTTCATTTACTGATGTAAATTTTCTTGATGTGTAAGTACATATTGCTAATTGCTAATATTTAAGAGCATCTCCCCTTTCCTTCCAAAGATAATTTTTTTGCCATTTCCTCAGCCTTCTTTGAATGAACCACTAGTGGTTTCTTGATTCATGCACGACATTTGATTATCTTTTCATAGGCGTATCTTACTTAACTCTAAGTGTTATTAATGTCCATAAAATTATCCAGCCCTGAAACACAGTGAAAATACAATGAAAGCTTTAGCTTCAGTGAATTCTAGAGAGTGTGAATCCCAGAGAAGGGATATGTGTCACGCAGCCATGTGTTCCCTTGGGGTAATCACATCCCAGACCCCAGGAATGATCACAGCCACTGCTTTAAAAAGCTCATGTGTGAGTTACCTCATGCACTTGGGCTGCTCACATTGCCTTTGTAGCAGGAAACTACATGTGCTTTTCTCCTTGTTGAACTTATTAGTGCCCTGAGCAGTTTAATAGAAACAACCTAGATAGGTTTTGCTGTTAGTGGTGCTCCTGCAGTCCCTCTGTCCTTGTTCAAGAGCACGGCAAGGCTGAGCTCCTGCTAAGTGAATTAGCCAGCTTCAAAGCCAGCTGTTTTGCAGCAGCAGAGCTGGTGGATGGTCTTTTTATTAGTGTTCACATCACATTTAAGCTGCTTTAAAATGGCAGATTTAAGTTCCAGAAACATGAGGTTTAAGGGGTTTATGCTTTGCAGAATTGCTTACTGAGACCTTGGAGAGCAGATCCATGGTGGTGGCTTTTGTAGGCTTGGAGCAGCTTGGAGTGCTTTGGCACCCAGTGGCCTTAGTGCTGCCTCTGCCTATCTGCATGGCTGTGAAACTTGGAGGTGCCTGGGGATGGGGACCCCTGTGGGAAATGGATTTGTAGAGAATTCTCAAAGCCTGACAGAAGACTCACATAGTATGCACATCTGTATGCAAACTTTGAGATAAAAAATGCTGACTTAAAAATGCCATGGAATAGGACAGACGTTGAGAGAGAAATAGAACTAGAAACAAGCTTCAAATGACGGCTTTGCAAATAGACTAGATACTTTGGAGAAATAGAACTATGAAAGATGCATTGTAGTAGGACCCACGAGGGGTAATTTTAGATGATTGGCTTTAAGGCATTAACATCATTGTGTGGCAAAAGCTGATAGGCCAAAAAATGCTTATAATGTATTGTAATTAGGAAATAGTTGGCTTCTGATTGTGACGGTGTGAATTGTAACATCTGTATTGTCTCACCCTTCACATGAGACCGAAAAGAGAATAAAAGTTTTTAGAATTCCTCTCAGTTGCCCCATCTCTGGGTCAGAAAAGGGTATAATCTAACAGACCCCTACATGGCACATGTTCCCTGAAGTGACTTGTGAGGGAAGAGAGCCTCCAACACTAATTCAGTGCCAGCCACTTCAGTACCCTTTGGTTTCATGCTGTTCGGATTGTCGACTCTTAACATGGTAGCAGAGTTCTCTGGTAGCTCCCTCCTCGGGCATGGAGGGAGCCCTACTCTCACGGACAGAATCCATGAACAGAGAGTTAAATGCAGCCTGCGTTAGGGCTGGGACTTGAGCTCCCCTGGGTTTCTGTCCTTGGGAGGAGTTTCTCTCACTGAATGAACAGGGTGAGGAAGAGATGAGGAGGAGAATAGCACTCGGTGTTATGGCATGTCCTCGCTTCAGCTTGCTGCAAGAAAAGACAAATGGACTGTGTACACCCCGGGGATTTAGCTGCCACAGAGCATCTCTCATCCCAGCAGATGTGCAGGCTTCAGCTTGCTCAGCATCCAAGTGTCTCAGAGTGAAGCTAACTAGAGACAGACATGAAACTTTATATGCTCAGAAATAAGCTGGGCATCACATGCAAAGGAGTGTTCCTCCCGGGGCAGTTCAGGTGTGGTGGTATTTGGGATAATGAGAGGATGAGGAGTCCTGGGGCTGGTGGTTGCAGTGATGGCTAGGGGCTGCTTGGGCACATGGGAGCTGCTCCAGTTCCCTTGGATTATGATACCCCATGGTGGGGGATGGGTATCATATTCTGAGGAGAAAGAGCAAGGTTTTACTTCAAGCAACTTAAGGAGTGACAGACAGGTACAAGCCTTTGGCAGCTTTATAGAGGGCAAAAGATGATGGCTGGTGGAGATATTCATACACCAGAAAGCCTGGGAGAAAATGAAGGGCTATGGGAGGCTAGATTCAAATAGAAACCTCATGCTTAGGAAAAAGCTGTTTTTGCTCAGCTGGAGAAAGCTAATTCCTAGGTATCCGTTTGTGTGCTGCGAGCATCACCCACAGAAGTTCATCCCTGTCAGGATGCTGGTGCCTCCTGGTGTCTGAAGGAAGTTTCTGTTCCAGCAGTGTGGAGACAGACACCTTCTGTGCTTTGGCTGCACGAGGTTCTCATTGTAACATTAGTGCTTCCTTTAATTAAAAGTCATGATTGAAATTAAAATTGCTGTTTTGTCCCTGCTGACACTCATGATTTTGAAATAACTTATTTGTGTCCCAAATATCCCCCTATGTTGCCTCCATACTGCTGAGGAAGAACTGTGCCAGGGACCCCAGGGTCTGCTCTATCCATGGCCCTCACATCCACTCTGAATAAGAAATGCACATAAAACCAGCCCTGAATCTTTTTTTAATTTCATAGTGCTTGCCCTCTGCTTTAAAATGAGGAGGGCACACAGCTTTGCTATTTTGTGACATACTGATTTCATACTTGTTTCTTAAACAGCTTCTTTAGGAGATCCAAGAGAACCTGTAAAAGCTTTAGTGATGGTAACCAGCACCTAGTGACCCCTGAATCTTAAACACTCTCTCTGCTCTCGTGTTATGTACTAAGCAACTCAGACTAATCTTTTCCAGGAAAGATGTTTCTCCTAATCTGCCAATTCATGTTACCTTCTTAATGAGTAAGTCCTTGCAATTTGGGGGGGAGGGGGGGGGGCGACAGAGTTAGGTTGAAAAGTGCTGTCAAATCAAGGATGCTCAGAAATGATGATGACACAGTTATCACTGGGGTGTGGCCTTGGTTGGCAGGGACAGGCCACAGGGCCCCCAGTTTCTGTGGAGGATGGACAGAGCAGTGTGCTTGCAGCACATCTGACATGAGGTCTCTAGGATGTAGGGTAGGTGGGGCTAGTGCTGAAGAGCCTTGAGCTCAGGCTTAGCACTAAGCAGGGTTTAAGTGACAAGTTATTTCATTAACCTGCCTAACCCTATGTGTTTACAATGGTAGAGTGAAGGTATGAAATAACAAAATGCATCATTATTTAAAAAGCAGGTTTGCCCTGAAGTTTGCAGTATCTTGGCGATCTGCACTTGATTTGTCAGTCACTGAGATGCTCCCAGGACTGAAGTGCAGCATCTTGGCTTCTCCTGTTCTTCAAACTGCTACTCACAGCAGAAATACGTGACCTGGTCCTCTTCTAACTTCTTTCCCCCATTTACCCAGCCCAGGCTCCCCTGGGTGGGCACTGGAATATCATGAGTGCTATATCATATCATGCCTGTCCATGTGGAGATCTGTCCGTTCTTGTTTCCCCTTAGCTCTGGTTCCCTCAATAATGTTTCTGCTACACAGCATCATGAGACAGGGATAATTGGGTGAGTCATAAATCACTCTGCTCTGGGAATTGTGAAGTGTGTATTTAAATGCCCAAGAATCTCATCTCATAGTTGATATCTTTGTTCACATGTTGACAGCTCATGATAGTCCAGTTATTCCAGCTGCCCCATGTCTGAGGCTCCCAAAGCCTTACATCATTCCTTTCACCCTATCCCAGGAAACATTTAATGCTTCACTGAGTGGGCAGCAATATAAAAGTGGATCATTTGTTTTCCATTTAAGAAAAAAAATTAAAAATCTGATGCTTTTTGCTATTGAGTAAAATTCAAATTACTGAGTTCAGTGAAGGTGGCCCTAGAAGGTACATTTGGCTGTGTGGGACAACAGCCTCGATGATTTGATGACCTTTTCTGAGCTTTGTATGTATTGAGGTTTTTTTCAAGGACCATTTTCTCTGCACTGATGTTTGACTCTCGTGTGAACAGGAATGGCTCTTTGGGTGTTGCTGTAACTGGAAGTTTAGGCCCTCTACAGGACAGAGTTTGGTGCAATCTCCAAGCTCCCCTGCTTTTCCCTGTCACTGAGAGATGTCTTTACTCTTTACTTCCTCTCCCCTGGCCTCTCCATGCACCATTTGAGACTGATATTGAACTCATTCAATTTGCTGGTTCACCTGGATGAGTGAAGGTGGTGGAGTGGAGGGAACTCTACTGGGTACCAAGAGGTATTGGGTCCTTTTTGTGAAGGAGCCTTCACAAACTTGGGCAGTACAGTGTATCAAAAAAACAACTAAAATGTGACTTGATTTGTGTGGTCTCTCGAAAAAAACACATAATCTACTGCAAAGTCTCTTGATCTAATAACTCGAGGCAGAACAAGAGTCAGGGTCTGGAAGCCAAACCCAAAGAATTCCAATTAGAACTGGGACACAAATATTTAGCCAGCTACATAAACTATCTAAGGGGGGGAAAAAAAGGTGATTTCTCTTCATCTTGTAATGCTTTATATTCAGTCTGGCTGCCTTTATAGAAACTGTGGTTCAGCCAAATTTGAGTTGTTTGGCTCAGCACATGTGTAAGTTGGTGAAATACTATAGTGTGTGATGCACAGGAGGTCAGACAAGGTGATCTGATGGTTCCTCCTCCTTCAGAGCCCCTACAAAGCTTTAGTGTGGGCAGAAGGATGGGACCAGTTAAGGTGTGAGGCTCTGACTCCATCTGTATTCTCCTGGGATTAGCAGAGGGTCTGTGTGTGACCTTGCCTCCTGTTCCTCTGATCTCAGGGAGGATGTTGTGAAGAGAAGCTGAAGGTTTGCAAGCAATCTATAAAACTGAATTCCCATGGTTTGAAGGTTTTTTTTCAGCCAGCACTTAAGCCATGCATGTTCCAGCCCACATATGAGTTTGAAATGTTCCATCATGTTTTCATTATTTGTTCAAAAATGGCAATTGTCAAGATCTCTTTTGCTCTAATTACCTGATATTATAGGGCTTCAGAGCACCTCTTTACACTCTCCAGAATGCGCCCTTGGGATGTGACAAGTCTGAGTTGTGCAGCAGATGCTTTCAGAAGAAAGTTGTTGGCTTGAGTGGCTGAAAATAGAAGCTTGTTTACAAGGCTGGTTTTGCATTATCAGCTGTAGTGCTCCAATAATTAAGGCTGTGAACCTAATTAGCTCAACACTTCATAACTCTCTTCTGTCTCTCCAGGGGCTTGTCTGTCTACAGCTCTGTACTGCTTCAGCTTATGCTGGGAACATCTTTATCCCAGGGCGGCTGCGTTCACACAAGTACCACCTCAACTGCCATGAATCCCACACTCCTTTTTCAAGCACACAAACCCTCCACAGGGCTTTCTAGAGAGCCCATACTGGGACTGTTTGGCTGCTTTTATTAAAACCATACAGGCAGAAGTACTGATCTCTCCTGAAGCATCAGCAGAACTGAATGATGCCATTGTTACTACTGATTGAGAGGGTGCTTTTACACTGGCTTCAAACTTGTGTCTGTTCTTAAGTGGAAAATGTTTTTTAATGCTGAATAATGTAGTAACATTTCTGGCCAGCACAGCCTTTTTGACAATGAAACATTGCCACGCACTTGAGAACAGCTCATGGCTGCTGCTTTCTCCTCTCCCATGTGGGTTAGGTGTCTCTTGAGCAGGTCTGAGCCCGTGCAAAGGATGGTGTTCTCTCCATCCCTGACCCAAAGTGGCCTGTTCTTCGGTGACACCCCTGCAGCCTGCCCAAGCACGTCCCGTGGCTGAGATCGCCCTGTCCCTGGGCATTGTCTTCTGTGTATTTCCTGATCCTCAGAGCCAACCCACGCACAACTGGGAGATGTTTTCCTTCTTAAGTGCGTGAGTTTCAGCTGTTCTGAGAGTCCCGTGTGTGCGTCCTTCCTGTTTGGACAGATACTTGATACATACACCTCAAATGGAAAGGCCTGGATGTGATTAGAACACACCATCGTGCCACAGGCATCTTCTTTTCACTCTGTCTTCCCCACGAAGCAAACCTGAGGGGTTGTAATGATATTTAGAGTTTATTATGCAAAGTATGGAGTAATTCTTTAACTGTTTTAGATGCAGAGAGACAGATGTAAGGTGGTCCATGCTGACATGCTGTGCCTGCCTGGCTGAGATTTTCTGTGCTTACACTGAGGTACTTTCTATTTCTGCAGAAATACCTTGGCGTAAAAACATCAAACCTTCTTGATTTATTTGGAGTTAAAGTTGGTATGTTAACTGATGATCTCTATCAAAATACTTACATTTTTAAATTCGTTGAACTCCCAGGATAACTGATGTTCCAAGGATAACTGATGTTCCAAGTTATTAACATGCAACACTGACATCTCCCTTTAATTACAGGTCTGTGATGAAAACCTGTCTCCCAGCGGGTGTGCAACCCTAGAACCTGCAATGGTTCCTGGAATGTGATTAACAGCTCTGAGTTAAGGCAGGATTACTCCCTTGGAATACTGGCTCTGCCCAGGGTGATGCCATTCCCACAGAGCATCCCACCTCATTGTTGCTTGAATGCAAGAGCAAATCCATATTTGCTTCACTCTTTTAAAAAGAGTGCCTGCATGGCACAGATGCCTTGAAAGTCAAGGTAAAAGCAATGCTGATGTGCTGGCTTTCACAAGCCCTGTTGTTAAATGGTTACGTGAGGCGTGATTGGCAGAACATCAGCAGCTAAAGCAAATGCACTCACACTCCTTTCCTCCCTAGCCTTGTCCATGCTCTGTGGGCTCCTGCTGCATGCTGCCAGTTGGCACAAGGCTGGGCAGTGTGGCATTGTCCCCATCAGGACAGTCGGGAACGGGACAAACCTTTTATCGTCCACATTGTCTTTCATTCTGGTTCACAAATGCTCCAGTGAGTTAATTGCTAGCAGAGGGAGAGGGTAGGGAAGAGCCATATGCAAAAGAGGAGAGGGATATTTTCATCTGAGACTGAGAGAAGGACAGGAGCTGTGAAGAGTGGTAATACAGAGACTCTTGGGCCCTGCAGAGGGGAAGGTTTGTGATGGATCTGTGGAACTGCAGAGCTGGCTCGCCAAGCAGAGCCACAAGGGCAGGTCCAGAGCTGTTATGCAGAGAGCATAAAGGCAAAATCTGCCACACTTATAATTGATAATTTATGATGTAACCCACACAGAAACAGAGCCCCTCCATTTTGTGAGACAGAATGTCCTCTAGAAAATATTTGCACTTAACTATTACACGCAGATACAAGGAAATTCTTTTAGGAGGGTTTGAGTCTAATAAAATGGGAATGTGTGACCTGGCCTGCATCATTATTTGCCCAGTTTTATCCTTTTGTTATTATTTCCAAATGTGGAATTCTCATTCCTGACAATTCTGCAGGTGAAGCTAGGCCAACAGAAAACAACAGTCTCCCAGAATTACAGGGAACACCTATTGGGGCTGTAAGGAGTCTAGCAGTGCAGGCCAGCATACAGAACAGCACGTGTTCCCAGGAGCTGTGCAAATGTCCCTGTCAGCGCCCAGGAGCCCCGTGCCCAAATGGGTGCAGAGGTGCTGACTGGCGTGGTTGGACCCCCACAGGCTGGGCAGTGTTTGTTCTCAGCCCTCCTCTACAAGCAGATGGGGTGCCTTGGCCAAAAGAGCACAGTGTTTGGCTCTGATGTTCTGGGATGCAACAGCTTACAGATTGGCACCGTCCCCTCCTCTTCCAGGACATGAATCCTCTGGGACAGAGGCCGGGCTATCTCTACGTGCTTGTGTTGGAGTGTTGGTCCTTGCATGACGCAGGAGACAGAGCAATTGTAAGCACACCACTGGCAAGCTCCAGGGGTTTTTTCCTGCTCTAATGTTTATGATCTTACCTACCAAAAGATCTTTTATAAAATGTGAATGTTCCCACTTCTGCGCCTGCCAGATATTACAACTGGGAGAGCTGGATCTTTCAAGTGTGTCCTTGTTTCTAGTTATAAAACCAAATTTGGACACCAGCATACAATATTTGCAAAGGGGTTTCCGTTGGTTTTGTGGCTCAGACGTGGCGGGTCCCGATGCCTGGTGTTAGCTGGTGGTCACTGGGGTTGTGGGCTTCAGGAGAGCCAGGGCTAGCACAGTGTGGGGATGCTGGGGCTGCAGAATGAGGAGCAATCAGGATGAATGCAATGACTATTTCCCAGAATGTAAACAGCCTTGCAGTTTAATGGCTCTATTTACGTTGATGGAGATCAGGAAACACACTTTGTTATTTTAGTCTGAATAAGCTCATGCAGATGGTAAGCAGAAGCAACGTGTTTGGAGTTTCTGGTGTTCTCTGACAAGCCAGGTCGCACATGAGTGTGTTAACCTTGCCTTTGAAAAGCTCTTGATTTTTATCAGCTTGTTTACCAAACTGTCACAACAAGGCATAAAACTACAAAAGACTCACATGCTGATATGAGAAATGTGCAAGTTCTTGGTAGTGGAAGAGGAATAGGAGATTTCTGCTCTTTGTTAAATGCGGCAACAAGCCTTTTTTTTCTACAAACCTTGGAGTGAGCTGTCGAGTGGAGAGACAGGGCTACAGGAAGATGTTCCGTGCGACAAATTGCTCCCTGCTCCCACCACCTCCTGCCCCCACTGATGTGCGGAGTGGGATCTGTCAAGTTGCTCAAGAAAACCCATTTTTAGTCTATCATTTATGGGCACCAGTGAGTTCCCTCTTCCTCCTGGGCCACAGCTTCTTGGGTGAGCTCCCCACGAGCTGGTGCTGCAGCTCCTAAAGCCGAATGAGTTAAGTTGTGCTCGCCGTTCCAAGTGGGAGCGAAGAGCCATTGCAAAATATTTTTTCCCCTGTTGGCGCTGCGTGTTGTTTTAAAATTAAATTGGTTCTGGTTAGCAAACAAGAACAGGACAGCAAAATTAAATTTTCTGAGGAATGTTGTGAATCCTGTGTGAAAAATAAACCCCAAAATATTTTTTCCCTCCCGCACTCTTTGGCTTGCCTTTGTCCCCTCTTTGCCTGCCATGCCTCCCTCTCTGCTCCCTCCATGGATGTGTTGGTGGGTGGCAAGGCTGGTGTCCTTATGCTGAGGTGCTGTGGAGAGCGGGAGTGGGACTTAATGGGAGCTGGGATGTCATGGCTTGGCCATGGAAAATTATTTCTTTTCCCCTTCTGCTTATTGTCTCACATCTTCCTTCCTTGCTCCTTTGTTCTCACTGGGCTCCCAAACCACACTCTTGCCTGAGGGACATTGTAGCTCTCTCTGGCAGATCAATGCTGTGCAGGTCTGGAGAGTACTTTGGATGTGTAGAGGACACAGTATTCATTTCAGAGGCAGAATTGGACCTGTGAAGTGTAACTCAGCCCCAAGCAGATGACTACTGCTGGCCATCTGCAACACTTCAGTCTCGCTGGAGTTCAGCACAGACTGCATTGGAGGAGCTACGCCCACATAGGGCTCTGTGATGGACAACACAGATTTCTCCCTGTCTGCTTCCATCTTTTTTATTTATTTATTTGTGTGCAGATGGAAAATCTTTGACACAAATTGGCACTCCTCAGATTCTGTTCCTTTGGAAAGCTTCTGCAGCTCTTAAAAGCTTCTCCTCCATTTGGTCAGCCCTGCAGGCATTCGCTGTGCACAACATAAGTCATTTCTCTAGTCATTGCCTCAGTATTGTGTCAAGTCTTCTTGGATCTTTATTTATAATTTGGCATGAGTCTGTTCCGAGGGTTCAGCAGACTCTCACTGTTTTATGTGAGCTAGGACATCTTGCTTTCAGACCCCTGGGTGGCACAGCAGGTTATTCTGAGTTGAGTTTCATCATATCCATGGTGCATGTGGTGTCCCCGGGGCTGTCATTGCATCCTGGCTCTTACTATTGCTTTTATTTGGGAAGTAAGGCTCCTGATGCCTTGTATCCTTGCTGCCAGTGCCACTGATTCCTGGAGGCCAATCATGGTGTGGATGTCCTTCCTGTGCTCTTCTCCAGGTATCTCCTCTTGGCCATTGTTGGAGAAGGCAGGCTCAAAGAGTCCTCCAGCATGATGTGGAGCAATCCCGTGGGCTCACCTGGCTGGCAGACACAGAGTGTCAGACAACAGGTCTAGGAGAAGACTAAATGTCTCTTGGGAGGCAGCATGAGTCTGCTGAAACTTGGCTTCCAGGTGGCACATGAGGATGGGTGCCTTGTCCCTGTGAGCAGTGTTTTCTGGAGAACGGCTGTGTGTTGGACCTCTTGCCTGGAACAGGGCTGGCGTGGGCAGCCAGGGAGCACTCCTCCCTCACCATCAGACCATTAGAATAAATAAAACAGCTCCGCTTATGCTGGATGAAATCAAGCCTCCTGGATCTCGGCCTAAACACGGTCAACAGCTCCTCTGGGCCCTTGAGCTGCCAATAGCTTGCACCTCCTAGTGAGTATGTCCTTGGGAAGCAGCCATTAGAGGCTAAGGAAACTTCACAGATCTCCATCCTTTGAGAAATGGGGAATCATCACTGATAGGACTTGCAGCACCTCTTGTGTCAGGAAATGGAATACACAAGGCGCACAAAACCCAGCAGCCATGCAATGTCCCAGGCAATGCCTTCGTAGAGCATGGCTATCAACAGCATCTCCAAAACTCCTCCAGGGCACTGTTGAGGCTGGGTTGCCCTTCTGCTCTGTCTTTGTGGTGCTTAGATTGTATCTGAGTGAAGAGTCATCAGAAAGCTAATTAGGTTTTCCAGATCCTCTGATAGTTGTGGGTTTATGTTGTCTTTGCAGACTTGTCAGCACTGGAGTACCAGTAAAATTCACCTGAAAGGAATCATGATCAACTAGGGCCTGACAGAACAGCTCAATAAATTTCTCCTTGCTGCTGCCACCTCTTCTAACACAAGTGCTGCCTTTGTGCCTTTCTTGATTGGATGGCCAGAAGTGCTCTGGAAAGACGGAGCCTGTTTCTACACACGTGTGCATAAGATATTTCACATTCCTCTCTTAATCACTAAAGATATCTACTTCTTCATTGCCATCAGTCTTTGTGATCAAAGCTGTTGTGTTGCACAGCAGCACATCACCACCAGATATGGTTAGTGCTGCTGGGAAGAGACTGAGGCTGCTGAGTTTGCTGCTTTCATCCTGGGCACCCTCAGTCTCTCTGTTTTCTCTCCAGGAGGTGATCCTAGTGGCTGACTTGTCCTCCTGGTGTCCAGATGCTTGCCCTGTTTGACCCCTGGTGCTGACATAGCACAAGATCATGAGGAACCCTTGGTCTGTGGTTGGAGTTTTTATAATTTTATCCTACCACCTCTCTTTAAATAGGAATTCCGTATGCTAAATTTTCCAACTGAGGGTTTGAAGAGATGACCTGACATCTAAGTGAGAATCTGTTGAGTAATTTCTGAGTGCTGTGAGCATATTTCTCAGTTCAGAACGTGGAGTATTTGTCAGCTGTACAATAATGTACAACAAGCCACATTTTGCAGGATGAGGCTTCCAACATCCACAGTCTCAGCAGTAAATGGAGCAAGGTCATTGCTAATCTGGAAAGTAAATGCTTTTGAAGCATTTCCTCTCAGGACAAGACTTAGTCTTTTCTTCCAGCTGCTAACACCTTCCTTCCTGCTCAGAGCAAACCCATAACCTTCCTCAGACACAGAAAATTTCCTGTTCTCCACTGTTAGAAGCTTTCATCCCTCCTTTGGTGTCTCCCTTTAATCTCCCCCAGCGTGCCATGGTGTGTCCATCTGCCTTTCACTGGGCTCACCTTTTCTTGCACTTCCCTCTCCTAATGCTGCCCACATGGCTCCCATTTACCAAAGGTGGGAGCCAGTGGGCATATCCCATAAGTAATCTGAGTCGACAGGATTTTCAGGTAGAATTATTTAATTAGAGACTGACAGGCAGTGTGAGGGGGAATTTATTTTAATAAGTTGATTTTAATATTTTCCATGAATTTATTTTTCAGCAGAGATTATGCCACATCCCAAAATAAAACCATTTACTTAACTAGTGAGATAGTTAAACCCTGAGAAATTATATTTTTTTAGATTAACCTTTATCCCTAAGAATTGTCTCAGAAGGCTGTCTCCTCTGGCTGGGGGTAGAATCCCTTTCAGAGGTTTAACAGTGGTTATTTGTTTAGCTGAGCAAGTTGAAAAGTCTGACAAGCATATTGTAAAAACCTCAGATCCCTCTCCCAGAAGACAAGCCAATGACACCATTAGCTTAAACCAGCACCTCATATACTCGATTTTAATATGATTCTTTAGCTCCAGAGTTTGATGTATTTTCAGCTGAAGGATTTGTGTTTCAGTAGTAGGAGGGGAGCAGGAGGGAGAGCAGTGCTGTAGGTCACTCAGCAGTTGGGTACACATATGTATTAAAAGCCATGCAGAGGATCTGCTCATGAAAAGAGCTGACGTCTGACATCTAAATCCATTCTGTGAGTGGAGTAACTCACAGTGCAGCCTTTTGCTCTGTGTTTAGCTGAGTCCCACACACCACCAGTGAGTCGTGGTCTCCTCTGCCTCTTCTGCCTACGTGTCTCCCTCTGGTTTTGACAGCCACCCCCAGGCATGATGCCATTAATGGGTGATACTTTGGAGCTGCTGTCCTGGCAGCACCCTCTGCATCAGTACAGGGACCAAGGATGTGCCAGCCAGTGCAGAGGAGCTGTGTGGCAGCAGTGCCTGCAGGGTGATTGCTGTGAAATTTAACATCCATCCCATCTATATACCTGCAGTGCTGATCCACAGGACTGAGCTGGCTTTGGGTTATTGTCCAGGAAAATAAAGACATAGGGAGCTTCAAGGGAGTTCACCCAAGGCTCTCTGGATGCTTACATCACTATGGGTCATGCCTGATTCTCCCTGCTCACCTTGAAAGAATGAACCTGCTCAGGTGATACCTCCATTGAACTCCATTGCACAAGCAATGGAGAGTATGTGGGATGCATCTGTGCCCAGGGGGGTAAAGCAATAAATATACTTCCAGTGTACCAGGAGTAAATTCACAAAATTCACAAAATTCAGCAAATTCACAGAATTGTTGTAAGAGGGCATGCTGATAGTGGCAAAATTCTGGGTGAAAAATGCAGAAAAGGTATTTAATGAATACATATGAACCTTCTGTATTGGGCAAAACAATTTGACAAAGACTTCAGCGCAAATATTAAGCAGTTCTGTGGCTTAGGTTCCCTAAGTGGTCTTTCATTTGTTCTGTCCTTCCTCAGGTCTGCTGGTCTTTCACACTTCAGATTAATGTAACTAACAGTCATGTCAGAGTTAATTGTCTCGATGAAAACTAAAGAAAAGAGCTGTTTCTATGCCAATATGTTGCTTACTCTTTTGCACTGAGTTACCAACTGATATTTTCCTCTTTCTTCCTCTTACTTGTATGTATTTGCAGGGTATTTTCCTGCTGTTCTTTCTGCTGCTCTCTCCCCTGATCCACAGCACAGCTGTTGCCTCTCCATGTCTCACTGGTTGGGAAATGCTGTCTTAAACTCCCTTCCCCAGAGATCCTCTTGACCTGTGCCCTGAATTTGTTCAAATTTGCTTTTTTTGAAATACATTATCTTTAATCCATTTTTCTTATTCCTTCACTGCCTTAAATTGCTGGGCTTTTTGGTTTTGTAACCACTTGCACTCAAATTTACTTCCATTTTTGGACTATTAATCAACTTTCTATATCAATAATATTCAAGTAATAAACATCCCCTCCCCTGTTATTTTCCCTTCTCCAGAGCAACTTTTCCTCACGCATTCCAACAGCTTGGAGTGTGTGGGATCTGCCCTGCTCTGTCTTTAGCAGATAACATGGTAACTAAAATTACCAATTCCTACCAATTCCAGTTATTTTAGCTGCTTTAGTCAGACACTCAAAAATATGTCCTCTGTGTTCTGTTTGTTATTAATGAAGTTCTGTGGGACATCTTCTGTGCTCCTTTTATTTTTCTTGTTCCCTGGAGACATGCACAGAGTCTGTTCTCACCTCTCTTTGAACCCCAAAATATTCTTCATACAAAAAAACCCAATCAACCCTCCTATCTCCTTCTGTTTCCTAAGCAGGTGACATCATTTCACACCAGCATTTCCCCTCCAACAATCTTTCCATGAAGCATGTGTGAGGCTAATTCCTGTAGTTTAATGTGTCTTGTTTGCTGTCCTGGCACTTATGTGCAGACAAGGCTTCTTTGGCTCTAGAGCTGGTGAAGAGGAGAAGGAATCTGAGCAGATCTATCCTCTTACAGCAAATCAGTTGGTTCATGAGCTCCTAAATGCCCCACATAGCAGTGGTTTGTTGACAGAGCTTGGTAAAGCTTGTAGGACAGAAAGAGCTGAAGAATTGATTGGAAGCTTGGAACATCTTGCATTACTATGAAGATGCTGAAGACCCGCCACAAATACAGCTTAACAAAAGTGTGTTTAGAGGAGGCTTGGCCTTAATCTTGAGCTATGCACAGGAAACAAAAACCTAGCAGGGCAGGAGTATAGCAAGATCCAGTCACTAGAAAGCCAAAACAGATAAGTTTGGACTCAAAGCCAGGTGCCTATTTTGACCACGGATGCTATATAACTGCAAAGTTTCACACAGGGGTAAGCTGATTTCCATAACTGCAGCAGATTTTAAGCTGACAGTGGGTACCTTTATAAAATATCTGCTCTGTCCTGCTGAGGGACTGGGTTTGACTTGTGCGCTCCACATGTGTGTCCCAGGCTGCCTGGTCTGCTGCAGGACATCACGCTAACGATGCTGGCCTTTTCCAGCCATTCATCTGTGCCTCCAAAATCAGGTTCAGACTCCACCCTGTGTGCTTTGGTACAAGATTCCCCCAAAGAATAGCCGGGGAGAGCTCCCGCCAAACCGGGTCCCTCCAGCTGAGCCGTATCTGTGAGCCCAGAGGAGCAGAGGGAGCCAGGGCCAGTTCCTTCGAATATTTTACAGATTAAGCCCCGGGTCTGGGATCGGTGGGAATCAGTGGAGCTCTGACCCCAGCGGGTTGCGGTCCTTGCTGCAGCGCTCGCAGTCTGCCCCGGTAATTGCCGTGTTCCTCACCCGCCAGGCTTGGTCGGTCGGGCTGTGTTCAAGTGCAGCCACACTCGGCACTGCAGACGAGCCCTCTGACATTATCCGAGTGCAGCTGGAGGCATCTATTTTGGCCTTGAAAATGCCTCTTTCTTGGCAGAGCTCTGTGTTTATTATAATGCTGTCTGTAATGTGCAAAAGTACATTTCTGTTTTAACTTCCTTCTTTATGTACTAAAGAGTGTGGTTTTAATTAAGGATTTCAGATTGAAACATTTCCGGTTTTATGTGTTGTTTTTTTGGTTGGGGTTTTGGGTTTTTTGAGTTTTTTGGGTTTTTTTTTTGTTGTTGTTGGGTTTTTTTTTTTTTTGACAGTTTTTAGTTAAAACGTTTCAGAGTTTTGAAAAATACCAGATGCCCAGCTCCCAAAGTGCGCGAAGAGCCGCAGTCACTCCCTGCTCCTCCCGGGGAACTCAGCTGCTGCGCTGAGCAGGAGCAGGCAGAGACGGCCGATGGCGAGAGCGGGGTCAGCAGGCAGCAGAGGATGTGCCGGAACCTTGCACGAGAGGAAACATTGACTCAGACCCGCAGAATAAAGCACCTGATTTCTGTGCACTCTGCGTTTGCTTCCCAATAGCTAGGGATTGTGAGAGGAGATGGCCAGATCCCCGTTTAGCAGCAGGGCGTTCCTGCTTGTGGCACCCGGCACTGAGGGACTTCAGGCGTGCCCCTGCCATCCCTGGCCGCCAGCTGCAGTCCCCGCCCATGGGAAAGGCAGTCAAACAACTTGTCAAGTAAACTGGTTGTTCTGCTACACATCAACTGCCTAAAAAGAATAATAAAAACAAGACAGATTTTAACTCTCCTGGTAGTAAAAGAGCTCAAAAACATCTTATAAAGGCACCCCAAATTTTTGAAAACAGCAGGCAACGAAAATTATGTTAAAACCAGGTTTCTTGAGCCAGTCCCATGATTTTTGTGAGTTTGACTCATGATTTTTGAATGTTGGGGTTTGGCAACACTAAAGTCCTCAGTTTGAATTTGTTCCCGATGTGGTAGTTCAGCCTCCCTGCATGACTGATCAATGTCACTCTGCTCTGGAGCAGCCAGAGATCTGGGGGGTGGGGGGCAAAGGGCCTGGTACAGGCTCTGCTCCTTCTGCGGCTCCAGGGATGCTGTGGGGTGGATCTGGCTTGCATCCCTGCATGAGGGTCTTCTGAATCAAGCTGTGTGTCTGCTATGTCACAGTAGTTTAGGGAGCAAAAAATGGAGTATGGGAGCTGCTGGCTGGGCTGAAGGGGATTGGTGAGCTAGATGCACAGCCTACCTGGGCTAAGCATTTTACTGAGATTAAATGAACATGTTAAAAGCATGATTTGTACCTGTACATCTTTCATTCCTGTTTAGCCATGAAGCATCTGCAGAGGGTCTTGCTCAGCCTGTGCTGCCCAGCTCGCTTTTTGCAGGGAAGTGCTGAAAACATCTACCCTCTTGCTGCAGTGTTAGTGCTTCAGGTGCTGCTATAAAAAGTATTTCTAAAGAAAGCCTCTGCCTTGCAGCTGTGTCAGCTTGAAAGAACAACACGGATGTGTTTTGCCTGAGCAGCAAGTGATGCACGGGGTTATGTGGGTTATGGCTGTTGTCATTTGCCCTACAGCTGGCAGGAGGAGGTGGGTGTTGTCTTGTATGTACCTCTGTGGGTTTGGGCTCCACAGAGCTTCCCATGCCTGAGGTCAGACTCAGTCACAGGAGGTCCCCCTCCATGTGGCTAGGGAGCAGCCCTGTGCAAGGACCAAGTCACCCCTCCTGGCAGCAGAGAAACGGCTCATGTTTGCACCTAAAGCCAGTTTTAAACTCTATAAATCACCATTCTCCCATCCATGGGTAATGCTCTGCAGCTGCCCAGGTACTCCTAATTCAACGCTCCCCATCCCAATGGGATTCACAGCTCTGTCCTCCCTGTGAGGTGGCCAGGGAGGGTGTTTAGTCTTCCCATCATCCGTCCCTGTCCATCTCTAGCTGCCTGCCATTTGGGAGCTTGCTGAGTGCCTGAGGAGCTGACCACTTCTTACCTATTTGGGAATGCTTTTAAATTGTTCCAGAAACTGCTGCTTGTTGATAAATCACAGTGATTTCAGGGAAGTGTTTTAACTAAACCGTGTAAAAAAGGAATGAGCTGCAGTGCAGCACTGCCAGCTGTCATTGGGTTTAGAAACACACATCATAGATTTTGTTACTTTTCAGACAGCTGTGCTTATAGCTGTTCTTATAGCCATATAAAACAGTCATTCTGTCAGCAAAGGGTCTGGCAGTGGAGCTGTGTCATGTCTGCAGCTGAGTTCCCAAGCCTGGCAGGTTTGCTCCCTCCACGTGCATAGGTAAAGCCCAGAGGAAGGCAGCTCTGTGGCAATGGGATAACCCGTCCCCAGAGTCACAGCTTTGCACAGGGTAAAGAGCAAAACACTGGGCTGTGCCCACCACCTGCAGGGGGGTGGTGCTGACAGGGCTTGTCTCCAGCACCCCTGGTCATTAGGAATGGGTAGTTTCCATACTGAAAAGGGGTTTTGGAGGGTTTTACCCCAAGTGTGCTGTTGCTGCTCAGGAGTCTGGCTAACTGCAGGTCAGGTTCACAATCCACAGCCTCTTCTAGCAGCATTCACAGATCAGGCCCTGTCTGCTGTGGTCCATCCTATTTGGACTTTGGAGCTAAAGCTGAGAGTCACAGAGACTGGAATTAGATTTTTAAAATTTCCTCAAGAGCAGGAAGATAGTGCTATCAAATTTGAAGATTTTCACAAGATCAATATATAGCTTTTGATAAAACCTCATCCTCTGCTTCTTTTCCTATGTAAAACACCAGCCTTAAAAGACTGGACAAAATAATATTTGGATACTTTCTGCTCACTTTATTTGCATTCCTTTATCCAAAATGGAATGACTCAAGCAAGCTGCTGACTTGACTCGCGGCTGCACATCCCACCAGTCCCTTGTGCAAGCAGTGTCAGTGAGATGGAATTGCCACGCAGGCTGTCGCCGTCTCTTGACAGGACAAGATGCCTCCCAAAGAGGCCCCAAGGACACCCAGAAGTGCAGTCACTCCTGAGCACTGAGGATGCTGAGGAGCTATACCCAGGTTTTCCCTGGAGCAATTTCCGTGGCTCAAATCCAGTGATCTGGGGTGGCCAAGAAGATGTGGAAGAGCAGGTCGTGCTCTTAGTCTTATTTTCCCTTGCTCTATTCTTCTGCTCCACTCAAACATGTAGCACTCTCCCTGCTCACCTCCATTTCCCTCTGAAACTTTAGAAGATGCTGGATTCATCCTGGCCCAAAAGGGAAAATACCTTAAGTTATGCAGCAGGAGAAAACAGTTTTCTTAGCTGTAATATGATCCTGGTTTCTTCCCAGACACCAGACTGGAACAGAGGGTTTTGAAAATGCCCCTCTGGCCATTATCTGAGCTTTACAGCACTTGGAGATGGAACCCAGATCCCACATCTCTTCTGAAGCTCCATGTCAATTTACACTTGTTCCTAGAAACCATTACTGTCCTGTGAGCTCTTTACCACGCGAGGATTGAAAACAGAGCTATTCTGCTCATTTGAGCTCTCTTTTCTTGCATGAAGGCAGAGCTCAGGGCTCATTCCTTTTTCTCACCATCTGAGGATTAAGCCCGATCCTGACTGTTATCCAGCCTCGATACCATTTACACGCTGAACCCAATGCCTATGGCTTTTATCTGAGCCCTTAGAGCATTTGGAAACAGGCCATGCCCCTTGTCTGGTATCAAAAGAATTATATTAATTTGGGATTCATTCCACAAAATGAGGCTGTCAGCCAGACTCCTTAGCAATTGGATATTGAACCCAGACCTCGTGGTTGTCTTCCAAGTTATATGCCAGCTGGGAACTCAGCCCACAATCCATGGCTGCTGGCCAAGCTCCTTATTGGTGAGAGATTGACACCAAGCCCCCAGACTGCTATTTCTGTGCAGCACTGTTAAGGACTAAACCTTGCTCACGTGGTCAGCACAATCACCTCTGCACTGGCAGTGAAATGAAAAATCTAGTTAAAGACTTGAATGAATATTGAGGGTCGATGTTCAGCTGCTTAAAGACCAGGGATGATGACAATTCCCTTGGAAAAAGGCCCCCTTGATACTCCAAAGGGAATAGCCCCAGATCCCCCATCTGTCCTCCAGCTGGATATAAAATCCAGGTTCTCATTAACACACAGTGCACAGCATTTCTTCACTGGCTGGCAGTATTAAAGCCAGTTCCTCCAACATTCAGGTATTCTTCAGATGGGATTAAACTAGATCCCTTTTCTATAGCACCATTAGGCTCTGCCAAAGCACTTCTTGTCACTCTGAACAGACCTCCAATGTTGAACCTTGCCTTAGAGCAGTAGGAGAGCCTGGCAGGTAGAGGAGAGCAAAGGACAGTTCCAAAAACCTCAATCCTCTTTGGAGGGCATTAGGAGCCCAACCAGGTAGAGAGATCATTTCAGGTGAAATGTGTATCTGAGGCAAGCAATTTTTTTTCCTCTAGCCAGCAATTTTACCCAGGAATTCTTCAGCATCTTTATACATTGTGGTTTTACTGCATGGCAAAATGCTTCAGAAAACAGAATTAAAACCAAACAGCTTCCCAGCTGGGATGGTCGTCACTGGAATGCAGTTTCCAGCAACTGTGTGGGTTTCTTGGTAGCCTTGAAATCTCTAAAATTCTTATTAAGCAACAACTTTGAAGGCATGGCTTAGCATGCAGCTACAATAGGAAAATCTTCCCTGGATCTGGTGGGTCAAACTGGATGTTACAGTGCATACAGACAGTGCGGGATGTTGCTTTTCCTCTGAACTTGCAGTGATGGGGAAGGCTGATTGCAGATTGTGGATGGGGAGTTTCTGGTCGCCTTGTCTGACACCCTGTCGTGACTGGGGATGCAATCCACTGGAAGATTTCAAGCCAGTGTTGCAGACCTGTCCCATGGGTCTGGAGTTACTCTCATTGTTTGTTGCATATCTTCTGATTCTTATTTATTTGCTAAGAAAACACCAAGTCCTTGCCACACACAAGTGGTTTTATGAGGATTTTCAATATAAGAGAGACAGAGCAAATGGGATTCAGCTGACCGTGGTGCCAATTAGTTTGTAAATAAATTTTCCATGTACCCACTTTTTCTTCTGTAAGTGAGAGTATCTTTCTTTTTCCATTCATTGCTGTGACCAGCCATCTTACTCATCTCTAGTCTGAACAGCCTGTACTGCCCCTTCTGCCCCCTCCCTGTAAAGTCCTCTTTGGGCTTCTCTTTGCCAGGTCTTTCCCAATCCCATCATGCTGCTATCTCCTCTGGGGTGCTCAAGGGGCAGGGGATGCTGCTGACACCAGGAGCTGTGTGCAGGGGCACTCCAGGCTTGCTCAGAATTTATGGAGAATGCAGAGTTGAGCAATATCCGTGATTTGTTGAAATCGTTGTTTCTAGAGCTACATTTCTTTGCTTTATCCACAGAAGGTTTCATCTGTTGTTCATTGGATTGGTCTCCCAGCTAACCTGTGGATTTGGAATTGTGCTGTGTGCTGCCCAACCCATGCTCGGCTCTTGTCTCACCCTCCTTGGTGCTTGCATACTCTGTACGTGCAAGAGATGGATGTGGTGGAGGGTGGGGATAGAGGAAGAACAGATGCTTCTTTCCCATCCTTCTGGTTGCCTTCCCAGAGTTACAAAAGCCCCTGGCACACTGTGCCATGTCCTGCCACCCCTCAGCCCACTGACTGATCCCAGCTTCCATCTCAGTGTACACATGAATTTCCACTGTTCGTGCTAAACTCTGCCAAAGCAAAATTCCTGAAGCAGAATAAAAAATGTGGAAGACTTTCAAGCCCAGAGATTCTTGAACTGTCCCTCTTAACTAAACAGTGGTCAATACTGTGCTCTTTATAAAGTCTCTAGTATAATGTTTAATTCAGTAACTACAACTGGAAAGCCTTTCCAATTATTTTAAACTGCCAGAGATATTTTAATGTGCCTCAGATTTTGTGTTGGCATGCATTAAGTACCATCCATCTTTCAGAGAACATTAAAATTTAGCCTTGTATAAAAAGAATAATGGGAAAGAATCCCAAAGGACGTACTTGTCCCTTGAACCCCACCATCATTTGTGGTTTCACAGACACCTTCTGCATTTTGAAATTGTTTGTCTCTATGTAGGGTATGAGATCAATACAACCAGCTAAAAGCTTTAATTTCTGTGTAGAGCTTCATCTGAGGGCAGGACTGGGAGCAGATCTTCACTGGTGGCCACCCAGCCACGCATTGTCAGGCTGTATTCACTCCCTAGATGAGTTCAAGCCTCAACCAGTGATGTAAAATTTTGAGGAATCACAAATATCTTCTGATTTAATTTTTGTGCCAGGGCTAAGCAGCATCTGTCTCTGACTATTGGCTGCTCTTTGTCCCAAACCCACCAAGGCACCCACCCCAGAGAGATCCCCCACCAACACTGCTGCTGGGTGTGAGGGGACAGAGCATGGGGCTTTCCTGCCTTGGGCACCCTCCCTCCAACCACATGAACATTATAAATGGAAGAAGCTGACTCTCAATATCCTTGCATTTTTTTCTATTTTTTTTTTCCTTATTCCTTCTTGCTGAGCTCAAGTGGCACATGAGTGCTGTGCATGTGCATCTCTGCACTGGGCACAGGGGGAGAAGGAGAAGGGAGAACATCTTATAAATCTAGTTCTGCTCTATTAAGATTCATTCTGGTATGACAATGGCTTTTGCTATTGAAGTGCTTTGTGAAAGCCTTGCCTAATGATCTGTTAGCTGGGGAAAGGTTAAATTCCTGTATGATTTTCTTTGTTTGATGAAGAAAAAACAGTGCAATTATCCAGAATTCAAAGTGAGTTTTAGCCAGCTGTTAATAATACTGAGATTCTTCATGTTCTCATTACTCAAAAGTAATGTTGCCATCCCTAGTCATGGCAGTAAAATATTTATAGCATTTTCTTATGGCCTTATTTGTACATATGGAGGACTGGACATCACTCAAAGTCTTCTAAATAGGCTTATTTTTGTGCTTTAGCCATCCATAGAATCATTTGGTTTGAAAAAGACCTCTAAAATCATTCAGTCCAACCATTATCCTAATCCTGCCAACTCCATCACTAAACTATGTTCCTAAGTGCCATACCTACACATCTTTTAAACTCCAGAGGTTCGACCACTTCCCTGGACAGGCTGTTCCAATGCTTCATAATGCTTTCAGGGAAGAAATTTTTTCTTGTATCCAATCTAAATGTCCCCTGGCACAATGTAAGGCTCTTTCCTCTTGTCCTATCCCTTGTTGCTTGGGAGAAGCCAAGCCCCATCTCTCTACAGCCTCCTCTAAGGTACTTGGTAGAGAGTGATAAGGTCTCCCCTGAGCCTCCTTTTCTCCAGGCTGGATACCCCCAGCTCCTTCATCTGCTCCTCACAAGACTTGTGCTCCAGACCCTTCTCCAGCCTTTTTGTCCCTCTCTGGACATGCTCCAGCACCTCAATATCTTTTTTATAGTGAGGGGCCCAAAACTGAACACAGCACTCAAGGTGCAGCATCACCAGTGCTGAGTACAGGGGGACAATCTCTGCCCTGGTCCTCCTGGCCACAGTGCTGCTGATACAAGCCAGGATGCCACTGGCCCCCTGGGCCACTTAAGCACACGGTATTCTTGTCATCTAAGTGCAGCTGTCTGCAATGAAGGTGCCCAGTTTTCAAGGCAATCATCTCAGAGGTGAGAGACATGCCCTTTAACCACTAATGGTTAGGTAGCTTGTGCAAACTGATCATCAAGGCTCTGCCAGGGTCACTGGACTGGTGCTTCCAAGTTTGCACTATCCCAAGACAGTTGCCAAGAATGAAGATGAAAAGTGGATTCGATACCTGCTAGTCTTGATATCAAGAGTGGCCATTTTAACAATCTGGTGTGATGCAGAGGTGGGTCTATTAGTACTTTTCTGCCCTTTGTAGCTGCAGTGCAGGCTGTAGGTCCATCTGTCCTGGGAGACCACTGGAAACGTGCAGGACCAAACCCCAGACATGTGTGTGTTTCTCCTAGCTCCCTCCCCTGATTGCTGAGGTTTCCAGCTTGGAAAGTCGTGGCAGAACATGAAATACACGTGGCATCTCTGCGTCCAGGCGCACGGAAACAAAATAAGTGTCATGGGGAAAATATAATTTCACAGTGGCAGGCCCTGTGTTGGGATAAACAGACGTCTTGTTTCCTCTCATGGATGCATGGAAAATCAATCCTCAGTCTTCTGCAGCGGTTCCTAAACATGAACCAAATCCCCTTTTGTAGTACGGTTGTTTTGTGCCAGTGAAAAGATTTAGCAGGGGAACTGCAGGTAACACCTTTTCTGCTATCCTGATTTGTTATTAGGGTGTCTAACTTCTCTTTATAGGAGTCTCATTTCAAGTGCAGCTTTTTGCCTGGGGGTCTGAAGTAAATAAGAAATAAGTAATAAGTAACTGTATCTGTCTCTAATTCACTAAACATCCAGAAAAACAGCTAATGTGCCTGAACCACGCGGATGAATACATTAGATTAATCTAATTCAGCTACTTTTCACTCAACCAACCAGTAGCGTTTTGAAAAAGGTTGTGAAAGGGATTTAGAATTTCTCTTCCACATTTTTTCATTCTTCTTTTTCCATAACTTTGCTGTGTTGCATTAAATGTTAGCTATTCAGTTAGCTTATTTCCTGAACCCTCCTTAAAACTTTACTTTTAAAATAAAATTATTCTTCTCAGACCTCAGAGCTGGCTCTGTATTCACTGAGACTTTCAGTGACCAAGAAAGGCAACAGAATAAACACAGACATACAGTGAACAGCTTATCCCACCTGGACCAAGCAGCTTCCTCTTGTCACTGTTGCACTTGCACCTCAGGTGGGCAGCATGGCTACAGGAAATCTTGGAGCATCACTGCTGGGCTTAGAGCAATTCCCTGAGTGTGTGATGGCCTTCCCTACATCTCCTTCATCTCCCTTGACAAAAGTGGTGCCTGCTATTACCCTGGTGCCATGGCAAGTCTGATGTATCCTCTGCTCTTTTATGGCCCACTTTTGTTGGAAATGTGCAAATAGACCCAGAACAGGCTGCCTAGACCCTTCACTGTAACAACAAATCATTGGAAGCTGACCTATTTCAGGGTGCATATTTCTCACTGCAGACTAGATAAGGGTTACCTCAGTTTCTGGAGAGAATATTGGGTGGAATCCTTTGTGTACAAAGCCTCAGAGCCCATCAAGGTGTAAGACCTAAAAGGCTGCTTTTCTGCCCACAAGCCCTGCTCTCCTGTCAATAGATTGCTTCAGTGTGATTTGTTCTTGGCACTTTCCTGTGGCTGTTGATCATCTCCTTATATTTTGTAAGTGCTGACAAGCAACTTGGTTATTTGTCCAAGTGTTTTTCTGGGACCTGAAGCCAGTCTGCCTACTCTGCAATTCCCAAGCGCCTCCTTCCCTTCTTCTGAAAGTGGAGCCTATGGTCTGCCCTCCCTGGCCCCCTGGAACCTCCCTATCCCTGGTGGCTCTTCACAGTTAAGTGGTTGCATCTCCAAGGCTGCTTCAGGAAGCTTGCTGAGTGTCCTGGGATGCAGTTCAACAGGCATGGATGATTGAAAACACCACAGTTATCTAATTGCTCTCTAACCAAATCTCCTCTTGCTGTCACATGAGTTTGTATCCTGCTAACATTGGTGTTAGCTTCGTCAGCAATTTGATTGCTGTTGAGATTTTAGGGAAGTCTTCAGAAAAAAGGGCATTAAGTGTTTTGTCTCTCTGCCCTGTGCTAATGTTCCACCTCCCTAAATAATGGGTCAGCTCTTTCTTTGTTCTCTCCTTTGCCCCTGGCTGGTGCCCCCACTGCTCATCGAGGCCACAGTACATCGATGCCATCCAGGCAGTTTTGGGGCCAGCAGATAGCACAGAGATCCCACAAAGCCCCCAGCACCCTGGGAGAGCCTGCTGGCAGCAGGGTTTGGCCAGGCTGTCACTAGGCAGGGAGCCCCTCTTTCTCCAGGCTCAGGGGTGACACAAAGCTCCACTCTTTGTGTTCAGGACAGATATCAGCTGGGTGCACAATGAATGCACGGAGCCTGGACGTGACAATTGCTAGGACTGGGTTACTGCACTGGTGCTGCAGAGCAAAGAACAGGCTGTTGTGGGGTGCAGGAGAGGTGGCAGCTCCAGGGTGGTGACTTCCTCATCCACTCCCCAGACACTGCAGGGATCTGCTGTGAAAGAGATGCAAGGCAGAATAAGCACAGGAAAGGACAAACTTTTCTTGCCAAGAGCAGATGAAAAGCGATGTTATAAAGTCATTTGTCTCTGGTAACATGGCCCCAGCTCTGACACAGAGGTGGAGGGCATCCAAGTTTCATGCTGGAAGGAGATGAACCCACACCTGGAATCCTATCTGGGTTTCAAAGGTCAGGTGCCTTTCTGCGGTTACAGATGTCGTGGGGATGGCATTTGACCCTGGCTCATCCTACATAGAAGTCAAGGTATGATGGACAGCAGGATCATTTGAACCCCCCTGGAACTAGCTTTCCTTTGAATTACAAACTATTTTTTGTTTCTTCCCAGCCAGGTCTCTAGACAAACTCTATAACTTTGCTGACTGCTCTGGCCTTCACCTGATCTTTGCACTGAATGCTTTGCGCCGAAATCCCAACAACTCCTGGAACAGCTCCAATGCCCTCAGCCTGCTGAAGTACAGTGCCAGCAAGAAGTACAACATCTCTTGGGAGCTGGGCAATGGTGAGTGTGGGAACAGGAGAGCCACTGGAATGGAGCTTGCTGTAGCAGAAAGACCCTCAGTTTTGGAAGAGGATACTCGTAGCTCCCAGGATGCTTTGCCAGTGTATTTTCAGCAGGATTTAAAGGTCCCTGCTGTAAGGCAGCACTACTTCTAAGAAATGGTGTGAGTGAGTCTCTTAGCTGGACATTTCTCCCAGTTGGTATTAATCACATGAAATGTTCCTGCCCTGGCTGCTGGGCCCAGCTGGTCCTGGGGGGACAGGCCAGCTATTATAGAGACTTGTATGGTGGTTACAGTGCCAGGGGAAGTGGGCAACCCTCTGGGGACAGCAGCATGGCACCATAGCACATAGCAAAAGGGGCACAGGAGAGCAGGCAGTGGCTGTCATCCAATCCTCAAAGGCTCCTTCTGATGCTCTGCAGAGCTGCCTGTGTCCTCTGAGGATGTCAAGCAGTGGTAAGCTGCCTGTCTCTCTGGAAGCACAGAGGAGGAAGCAGAGCTGACCAGTTTTCTCTGTTTTTATTTTCTCAGAGCCCAATAACTATAGGACACTGATTGGCCGCTCGGTGAATGGCAGCCAGCTGGGAAAGGACTACACTCAACTGAGAAGCCTGCTGCAGCTTATCCGTACTTATTCCAGAGCACACCTCTATGGTCCAAACATTGGAAGGCCCAGAAAGAATGTCATTGCTTTCCTGGAAGGGTACGTGGTGTTGCATTGATTAAAAGAGCTCAGAAAGCCCTGCTGAGACCAATGTCCTTTGCAGCAGGAAGGCTTGCTCCTTGGCTTCCCAATGCCCAACAGCCCCCAGGATAGTGAGGCTCCGGGTGGCTGAGCCACCACAGTACCACATGCTTTGGGACATGGTCATTTGTACTGCTAAAGTTCTGCAGAAGTCCCTGGTGGGATTCTGGGCTGGACTGATTAACACTCTCCCAGGCATTTCCAGCATTTCCCAATTATAGGCAGAATGAGGTGTCCAACTTGCTGGGATGTTAAGACAATGCAATGGTGTGGATGCAGGCTGCTGCAAGCCCAAGGGCTGCAGGGTCAGGATGTGGGTCCTGCCACCAATTAGCAATGTGCACGTTATTATCTCTGAGTCCTCCTAGACAAATTGCTTTGCTCTTCCCATTCGGTGATTTCTTCTCCCTGTGCTTTCTCCATCTGTGCAGAGGAAGAACCTGTAGCAACTTTCTTCACTGGCCAAGCTCTCTTCTCCCTCCTAGGGGGATTGCCATGTCTCTAGTCTGGGAAGGCCAGAGGTGGAGAAGGAATGGTGACAGAGAGGGACGCAGACACCTGGAGGTGATGTTGGACAGCTACAGGAATCAGGGAGGTGTGGGAGCCTGCTGGCAGCAGGAGTTGGGTCTGTGTGGCTCGAAGACCATGCAGCAGAAGGGAAATTCCCTGCAGGACTGTAAACAGAAACTCCAGTGCAGAAGGCTGGGCAGGGGGAGGTGTGGAAGGGACTCTGCTGGGAGCAAAGCTGGGTCTAGCATTCATTAACATCTGCAGGAATGATCTGGCAGAAACAATAAACAGCACACTGATGCAGTCCCCAGCGAGGCGGGGAGGGAGCCAGGGCCAGATTCTCAGCTCTGCTGCAGCAGCACAAAGAGACCATAAAGCTGGTTGAACCAGCTGCGACGCCAGCCTCCCTCCCACTGACAAAAGTGGGGGATCAGCCCCTGCCCACACCACAGGTTCTGCCGATGCCACGCGAGAGCATCGCCTGACAAAGCCCGCGCTCGGCGCCGCGCGTGGAGCGGCGCAGGGGGAGTTACAAAATGCTGTAGTAGCCTTGATCAGCAGGAAATCTATTAGCGCCGGGAGGAGCAGGCTGAGTAAGGAAAACAATGGGGATGAGAGCCAAGAAGCTATTAGAGAAAGGGAAGTCCTACTGCTGTGTTTGCCCTTCGTGCGCCGCAGCCGGGTCCCAGGGAAGAGGGGTCGGAAGAGCCAAGTCGCACGGCCAGGGTGGTCCGGCAGCTAAAACACTGCTGGGCTGTGTTCTGACTGACAGCAACCCTGGGAGCAAGGCTGTAGTGGGCAGTCTGGGGGAGATAATGGCAGACGCCCCATCTCAAATGAAAAGGAAGGTATGTAATAGCTGCAACCCTGGTGATGGGATAGTGGGGGCCCTTCACAAACCCCCAACTGGTGTGGAAAACTCTGATGAGCATGCCTGCTCTCCAAGCTGTATGTTCTTTCCTCTGCTGCCATGCCTGCCTTCCAGGATGACTCTGTTCCATAGGTGCTGAAAGAGTTTTGTCTCTCCCTTGGAGAAACCTTGTGTCCTGCACTCCAAATCCTGATGTCTGCAGCTCACAGCAAGCGGCACGTGCCTGCGTGGCCTTACAGCCTGTGGGGTCCTGTGGGAAAAGAGCTCCTGGTCTTTCAACATAAAGACCCCATTATTACTAGGCAAGGCGTAAAGAGGAGGGACAAGTCTGATTACACAAAGACAAAGAGCTAAATGCCCATTTCCAGTATTTGGACATGGAGTTACAAAGGGATAAACAAATAAACCCCAGTGCCTAAGCTCTTTGACAGCGTGAGCTTTATTCCCAGTAGCACCCCAAGGTCTCTTCAATGTGTGGGTTAGTGCTACCAAGAGCTCTATCTTCTGCAGCAGCTTCCAGAACTGGTCCACAGGATGTGGCTCAGCATGTGGCTGGTGCTGTCACAGCCAAGACGTACCTCTCAGGGTGAGCCACACACAGTCAGCAAGCAGGAGAGAGGAGAGAGAATTTAGGAAGGTTCTCTCAAAGGCAAATCTGCCATCTGCCTTGCTAGACCACCATGAGTGGTCTATGTAGTGTTCATGGTAGGTTGAAGGCTCCTGAGTGAATTGTGTGCAGCTCATAGTCCCAATGATGTGAAAATTGCAGTTTTTCTCTTCTTTTTAAAAAATATGTGATGAACAGCAGCAGTCAACCATGTAGGAGGAGATAAGTGGAATATTATGCATCAAGAGTTAACTAAGGCTGAAGGGGTGAGATGACATCCCTGATGCAATGATGGGATGGGTGGATTAGTCTGCCAGGCAAGCTTTGCCGTGTTACACAAAGTGAGGAAGTGAGTTTTGGTAGGGGAAGTAATGGAAATGAGCTGAAATGGGATAGGAGACCTCAGAGAAGCCCAGGAAGTGTTCTCCAGCAGTAGAAGCTGACATTAGATGTTCTCCAGGGAAAGCCTCTGGAGGTACCTGAGGTCCCAAAACACTCACAGGAAAGCATCACTGTGAAATATTACCTAGAATAACATTTTCCTGTTCTATGCTCTGTGTTCCAAATATTTTAGTCAATTATTAGCTATTATCTCAAGCAACCAAACTAAACTTATTGTTTGTGCTTAAATTTTTTCCTGAAATCATGGCAGAGTCAACATGAGTTGGGCATTTGTATGTGCTGAGCACCTCCACAGCTCTTCTGACTAAATCCTTATGCCTGTCCTCCAGGACAGGGTGGGACTGAACACTCCTGAGGTGCCACCTTTCTCTGGGGTCTGGTCAATAATGGGCAGTTTGGGCACCTGAAAGTTTGCAGCATATAGGAGGGTGTGCACGCTGTCCTCTGCAGAGGCTGACCTTAGGCAGGTGACACCGAGCTGTGCTGGGTGACAGCTATGCACTTCCCAACGGTGGAGGTGGGCTACAGTGAGGGGAGGAGAGCCTGAAGCACAGAACCTTGGCCTTTGCACACCCTTCAGCACTGACTTATTGCCTTCTCCACTACCCTGCACGGAGCAATGGCTCAGAGCAGCCACAGCCATCTGTGTCACCCTGGGCTGGCAGGTCTTGGAGCCTGGAGCTGGGCTGCTGCTGTTGGTGTAAGGACAGGCTCTGCAGTGGAGAGTTGCTATGCAGGAGGCTAGAAATGGTGACTTGTGGATGCACAGGTGCAAGAGGGAATTTCTCCAGACACAACCAACAGTTGAGTTTGATGAGGTGTTAATTATACCATTCATGCAGCCTGAAGCTGTTGCAGAGCAGACCATGTTAGCTACCTACTGCGTCTGCGGGTACAGGCATCCCAGAACTGCTCAGAATTTGCATGGGGAAAAAATTATGGGATTCTAAGGAATTAACATAGATTTTAACAGCAGATCAGGAATCAAACACAAAGGTTCATGCATGGCTGGATAACCCATTTGGCGCTGAAACATGAGGAAAAGCTATCAGGAAGGAGAGATACTAAAATGTCTTAAAGCTCAGAACATGTGGTACAAAATTTAGGCTGGCATGTCTGGGTGCATTTGGCTCTGGGCTCTCATGACCCATTGTTCCTCAGCTATGTAGCCCAGTTTTTGCCACTGGTAACTCACAAGTTTCAGCGTGTTACCTCCACCATGGCAGGAGCTGCAGCAATGCCAGCAGGGTAGGGCTGGCAGGAACTTTTGCCCATGCTAGACTGGCTGTTGATGCTCTGTGGCCAGTTTAGGTCCTGAGACTGCTGAGTCACCAGAGAAATGAAAATCTTTTTTGTTTGGCGCTACTCTTTCCCTATTCCTCATCCCACAGATCTCAAAGTCACCAGATCTTGTGGCTTCTTGGCTTTTTTTCTGCCCTCTTTCCAGCCTCCTTGGCCCCTTTTTGCTACTGCAGTCACCATTCATCCACCCTCTGGTCACAGAGACACAGTCCCTCCAGCCAGGGGGCAGAAGTAGGTGACAAGGCTCCCAACTGTCAGTCTTCCCCTTGCAAGGTGCAAAAAATTCCCATCCTTCATGATTTTACTGCCTTCTGCTCCTGGCTTGTATTGTCTGTGGAGACTTAGCCACCCATCGGGTTCTCTGTGTCTCCTTTTGGTGATGTCATTCCACAGTGGAATGAAAGGAGCCCATAAAGCTGAAGAAGCACTTTTGTCAGTCGTGGTGAAGCCCTTTCTCCCTTCCAGTTGTGAATGTGCCAGGACTGGGAGGGGACATGTCAGTTATTTGTGGGCAGCCAAGTAGGGGGCAGGTTAATACCTGACTCAGTCCCCAGCCCTGCTCCTTTCACCCAAAAATCAAGCCCAAGCCAAGGTTTCTAATAACACTTATCTGGTAGATAGAACTGTTAGTTTACAGTTAATGAAATGGCACAAGTTGAACACTGGGTTTCCAACAAAGCAAAATCAAAGTGCTAAAAACAGGAGAGGCTTTGGCAGTGTTTTGATGATAACTGCCTTATGTCTCTGCCATCATGAGGATGAAGAGGGCTGTGTCTGTCTGCGCAGGTCAGCACGCCCCAGTCAGTTCAGGCATTTGTTTTTATCCAAATAGCAGCCAAAGACTGTGTATGGACAGAGCTTGTTTGTTTAAATTCAAGTAAGAAGGAGAAATACGTATATGGAGTAGGTGGTATCTGGCAGAGGGAAGGACTCTGGATGAATTTTAGGAATAAATGTAGGCATTTTTCCTGTCCTCTTGCTGAGAAGGACTTCTGCCATATTTGACACAAGGGACTTGTAAACACTGCATTTTTAGAAGCTGTTTTGGCTGTTTGACTTTCTTTTAAAAAAAGCATATCCTTGTATTTTATTGCATAAACTACCACAAGGCTGGTGGCACAGACTGTACCAGAAAACTCAACAGATCCAGAGCAAGAATTTTGTGCAAAAATTTAAGCCACAAGACAAGGAACTTTAAATTAATGATACAAAAGGAGGACGAGGTCACTGCAGCATGAACTCAAGCTCTGGTAGCATTGAACTTATGAGTGACTCAATTCATAGATACGTTGAAATGAGGTGTGAAGGATGTGATGACTCATTTTGCAGTTGGTTATAAAGGGTCAAGGAGCTGAGATATAAGCAAAAGATTTAGCTACTGCTCTTGTAAGAGGAAAGAGTTAATATAGTTGTTGCTCCTGAAACTTAATTTGATTTCTGGAATGCCAGAATCACAGTCACCTGTATAGGAAGAACCAAGTGGATAAGAAAAGACTTAGATGAGATTATGGCACTGTGTAAGTACATATTGTACCTTCATTCTGATTACTACCTACAATCTTAGTCATTTCATCTCAGAAAAGATGTAATAGAACCAGGAGGTTACAGAGGGGACCTGAAGATGTGCGTAGGGTGTGATTTCTTCACATGAGAAGAGATTAAACAGGCCAAGCCTCTTCAGCTCAAAAGAAAGCCAGATCAGAGGGAATGTTACCAAGGCCCAAGAGCCTGTGAATGGGTTGGTTTGTTCACAGTGCAGACAGTAGTTTGGAAGGAAGCTTTGTGAAGAAGGAGGAAGGTTATTCGCATGGTATGCAATGGCATTGTGTGTGTAAGTAATTGCCACAGTGTGCTGTGGAGGCTAGAGGTAGGTGAGTGCCCATCTCCTAACTCCTTGAGCTCCCCCCAAGGACATAAAGCCCTCTTTGCTGGAAGGCTTGTGCAGCCCCACCACAGATCAGGTTGGCTGAAGAAAGGGGATGCTGAGCAGCTGGAGAACACAATATATCAGCAGATTTATACCTAGTAGTTCATACCAGACTCTGCTCCCCAGAATGAAATTCATCAACATCCTCTGTAGGATGAAGGCTTTGCAGCATGTGGCATTAGTGGGGTCTAGCACCTCTTTCTGCTGCTGCAGGTATTGTTGTGCTGCTGGAACCTAAAGAAGTCAGTAAGTGAAGCCTGGGCCTTAATGAGCCTCACCAGCCAACTGAGACACAAGATGAGGTTTTTTCTGCCCATCACTGTTGGCTCAAAAGGCAGAGATCTGCCACCCTGCTCTAGGGATCCACCAGGGCACCACCAAAACCACAGGCAGGCCGGTCTTGTTCCTACATTTGGGGCTTGTGCAGGGTAGGGACTCTGTTTTGTAGTTCTTCAGGGAGCAGCAGATGAAATAACCCATGTTTGTAAAGTCCAGCACTCAGGAGTCATTGAGATGCTAAATCACCTGGGTGCCTCTGAAATAACAATTTGTGTCCTTGTGCAGCTGCATTCTTTCATTCTTTGTTACAGCATTGCGCTTTTTTTTTTTTTTTAAATAATAATTTAAAGGATGAAAATCTGCAATTATCTGCATGGGAAAGAGATTTCCCAATGTGGATGTCTCTTTAATGTATCAGGAATAAGCCTAGGAAGTTCCAGAGGCTAGCAGCTGAATCCAGACACATTCAAATGAGAAATAATGTACTTGGAAGCTAAATAACCATTGGAGCAATTTACTTAAGGTTGCAGTAGCTGCTCCATGACTGACAAGTATTGAATCAGGACAGGAGATGTGTTTCAGATATTTGCCAATACTAAAGGGAAAGCTGTGGTCCTGGGAGATGTGGTCATGGGAGATGCTCTGGAAGAGGTCAGATTTGACTTATCTGGAGGTGTTGCAGCCCTCCTGCTCCTTGCCCCCACAGGTCATTCATGACCTCTGAGATGAGCCCCACCTTGTGCTAGTACTACCGTTTCTAGGACAGAGCTGTGAACTGTTTGAGCCACTGAGCAATGCTGAATTACTTTTTTCTCAGTTCTGTCTCAACACTGGGCCCCACAGGTAGCAATGGTGGCATGGGATGCTGGCACAGAGCCAGCTGTAAGGGTAAAAAAAAAAAATGGACATATCACAAGGTAATGGGATGAGTTGGATTGAAAAGAAACTTAGTAATCATCCAGTTCCAAACCCCCTGCCATGGGCAGGGACACCTTTCAGTAGACCAGGTTACCAAGGACCTCATCCAACCCAGCCGTGAACACTTCCAGGGATGGGGCACCCACAGCTTCTTCAGTCAACCTGCTCCTGTGCCTTATCACCCTCACAGTGAAGAATTTCTGGCTAATACCTAATCTAAACCTACCCTTTGTCACTTATATGTCCTTATCAAGCTCAGTGACTTTGTATCATCCTAAGAATCAAAAACTCCTTACCCAAGATTCCTATTCCTCTCCATGCCTCTGTTGTGTTCTGCTTTCCCACCTAGAAACACTGTCTCAGAAGATTTCAAAGACGTTTCTTGAGGATTTTAACATGTGCCCAGGTTTCTGATATGTGGAAATCCAGCCACGGATATTACATGGGCAGGCACTGGGGCTGCCACCCTTCTGAATTACGGGGCAATGTTACAGTGTTATGTTGCTGTGCCCCTATAGCCTGGGCAGCATGGGCTGAGCTTGTCCCACTGCTCCTGGGAGGGATTTAGTGCACATGTGCTGTAGGGTCAGCTGGTGCTCAGAGAGAGACCCCGGTGTGTAGGAGAATGGCAGATTTACTGTGCCAGCCCAGCCCATCTGTGCAGCACATGTGCAGAGCTCTGAGCTCTGCCGGAAGCGTCTGGGTCTCGGTGCCTGCGCCGTGCCGCGCACAAGGAAATCGCGCGGTCCGGGAGATCCCAAATGAACATGTGTCACCACTGGGCATTTTGACCTTATGGGCCTTCACTGCCCTCAAAAGCTGTGGATGGAGAAGCACAGGTGCTATAGGAATGAAGGGATTAGTTAAATCCCTATTCCCAAAACAAGGATGTTTGGATACCTGTACATTGCTGCATCCCCACCTCCCCTAGGCTTTCATCTCTTGCTCCTGCAGTACTACTTGCTGGCTGCTGGGCTGCTCTAGATTCCCTCTGGAGACTAGAGACCACTCCCAAGACATCTGGGGTGCTCGAGGAACAACTCCACCTCTAAAGGCAGGACTCGAAGAATTACCAAGAACTTCATCTTGCAAAAATCTCAACAAAAGGAAAAAGGAAAAAAAACAGAAAGAAAGAAAAACAGACATGGAAAAGAAAATTTGAGCTATATATGTATGTTTTATCTTAAGATATTGATATTACCAGAACTAATTGATTTATCTTGCAGTTATAGAGGCAGAAGAGGAACACTAAGCAAGCCAGGGCTACGTTGTCCTGTTTTTGGTCTGCACTGTGCTGCCTGTGGTCTAGAAGTGTTTCTCAGGAGCTTTTTATCAAGAGGCCAAGTAGCTTCCTAGAGACGTGGGAGATGGGGCATATGGATGTCCTCCTTCTGCTGCTCCAGGTTATAATGGGGATTTGCTTTGCCTTTTTTTTTTCCTGCTCAAAGACCACTGTAGAAGGTGTGTCTTCAACGGGGCTACAGGCCCTGTGGAAATGACAAGGAAAACCTGAGAGCGTCTTCCTTTAAGCTTGGTCTGCTCATGGTTTTGGTCTGTGAGGAGAGAGTGCCAAGCTGAGCCTGAAGAGGTGATTCAATAAAGTCCAGGATGGTTTATTTTCAGCCAGAATGTAAAGCAGTTGAGGTTAGAAAACAAGTTGGGCTAATCTTCAAATCCAATTGCAACATATTGATCTTCAAATCCAATACATATTGTGTTCATAATATCAGTTTAGAGTTCATTAGTTCACTCTTATAGACTTTGTGCATTACATTTTACGCGGCAACCCCTCTACCGAGAATTTAAAACCTGGGAGCTGGGGTTTTGATTCTTTTGGCATATTTCTACACATTTAGTTTTATACAACAGCAAGATCTCCTCAGCAATATTTGCAAAATTTTCTTTTTTCCAGGTGACCAGTGTGAGTTGTGGGGAGCTCACACCTCCCCCTATGGCTGCACTGGGGATGGCCCAGATGATATTCTCCTCCTGCTCAGCTGGAGAAGAACTGTCCCCAGCCATCACACTGCCACCAGTCTTCCGGGCCTGACCCTCAAGAGAGATGTAAAAGCATTTCAGAAAGGCTTTTGCATCTTTTACAGAGACTGGGAGCTGAGCTCACAGCACTGCTCAGCAACAGAATCGGGGATGCATCAGTGCTACAGGAGTTTACAGCATGTTATTGTTTTTCCATTTCTAATTGTATCTCTTGCCTCTCTGTCTGCAGGGATTTATTATTGCTGCCTTTGCCAGCATCCTCTTATGCTCCACAGGGTCCAGCTGCCCTTTTGTCCCAGTCTATAATTGACCATGGTCATTAATTTAAAGTCAGAATGATGGTTTCCGAGCTATATTTAGCCTGAAGTTTGCTGCTCGTTTCAGACCTGATTAGAGGCTCATGTGCCGGAAAGCTGCTGCTCGTCCCTGCCATGACAAATAGTCTGATGGTCTCTCCTCACAAACCTTCCCCCTCCCTACCCTCGGTCATGGGGCTCTCCTTGGGGTCGCTGGACCCAGCACCACTCACCCCTGTGTGGAGCTGGGACAGCTGTGACATTGCTGCTGTGTTCTTGGAATCCTTGTGCATCAAACACTGCCCAAGAAAATACAGTGTTGTTTCCTTTCTAAGCATATTCACGAGCTCAAGCAAATGTCTCCTGTCATGTGTGTGCATTATCACTTCCAAAATGCATCAGCCACACAGTGCACGTTGCACTCCTGCACAGACAACGTGCCTGTCCAGTTGGAGTGTGCCTTCATGTGTTTCCATATCCATGCCCCTAAACATAAAGTAAGAACTGCTTGGGCTTCCTCATAGGAGCTTCAGTTTTCCAAGGTCTGTTTGAATTGCTGGGCTAGGGAACTAGGTAGAGAACCCTGCAGCTACCAGCTCCTCCTGTTGTGGTTGCATATGGTGCCCAAGATTAGGAATTGCTTTGGTTTTGGGACTAGCAGTGTGAGCAGGCTCAAGTGTAGGCCCAAGTCTGACTCAAACAGGAGCTGTCTGGAAGAGGTATTTTCTTACTCAGGTCAGAAGTCATGCAGAGAATAATACCCATACATCACTGACTTTAACCTTGTCCATGGAAGTGCTGTGGTTAGGCATAGGAGTGGAATAAACCAAAAGTGCACCCAGGTCAGAATCACATCAGTTTGCTAATAGCCAATGCCAAAGAAAGAGTCAAAAAAAGGAAAGCACTTAGCAGTATTAGTCCAGTTTTTCCTCCCTTCCTCAGGAGCTTCCTGAGCTGGAGGCATTTTTGTACCTAATAGTTTTGCTGGGTTTTATTTCCATTTTCTTCCATTTTCCACCCCTTGCTTGAATCCAGGAAAAGAGCTCCTCAGATTAAAAACATATTGGGGGCTAAGAAGTATCTTCTTTTAGGATGGACATTTAAAATGTTATTGAGCGTTGTTCAAGTCACAGAACTTAATACATACCTCAAGACCTTGTTCCTGAAATGCTGTGGTGTTCTGAAAGCTCTCCTCACCTGCTCTAAAATTATGCCCAGAGCTCTGCTGCTGGTTGAGTTTCACTTTCTTGCTCTAAGCTGTGCTTGCTACAAGCATTTGGATTAAGTATAATTTATTCCTTCTATTTAAGGACACAAAGGCTTCATTAGAAGGGATTTGTGGATACAGTGGCCACCTCTGGTATCTCATGATGTAGGATGAGCATTGGTTGTTTTAGGATTTCCCCTGTGACAACACTGGGCTTATCTGGTTTCTCCCTCTGTTTCCCATAGGTTCATGAAAGTGGCCGGCGGCACGGTGGATGCTGTTACCTGGCAACAGTAGGTATTCACCACTCCTTCTATTTTCCAACACTCAGTGCAGTGATCACAGATGCTGGGAACAGAGCTGATGTGCTCTCTGGGTGTCAAAGGGGCAGATGTGCTACTGCCACCTGCTCTGTCCTGCTGAATTTAAACAGGTGAAGGAGGCTCTGCCCTTCTTTCTCGAGCCTCTCAAACAGTTACAGGAGTGGATGTAATAACCTTTACCTCTGTAGGTGAGACACAGGATAAAAATACCCCTGCCTGCATGCCTGGCCTGCCACATTGCTGGAAACAGAGCCCTGAACTGGACTGCTGAGTCTCCAGAGGCAGCTGGGAACTCTGGGGGTGGCCTGGATAGGGACAACAAAGAGGCAAAAGCCACAGGTGACAGATGTATGGGACTATCTGAAAGCCCTTTTCCTTTCACCCCTGCCACTGTCTCCTCATGCCCACTGGCCTGAATCTGGCTCATCCAGACAAGGGAGAGGCATCTTAGTCCAACAGTAAACACATAATGAATGGCCCAGCCCCCACTCTGCTTTGCCCTGCATGCAGGTGGAGCCCCAGGAGCAGATATCAGTTACAAGGGGATGAACGTCCAAGATCCTGGCCCAGCTGAGGCTGAAAGAGATGATGTTACCTGTTTTTCCTCCTGGTCCTACAAATGCTGCATTTCAGAAGAGCAAAGGATGCTCTGAGCTGCAGCACTGAGTGTAACAAGCACCATGTTGAGGGAGAGGTTTTCTTATTTGAGGGAAGATCCAAAAACTATCTTTTTCTTCCTCTTATTTCCACCAGCCCCAGTTTGCATGCTGTGCCCAGAGGTAGGCTCCCAGCAGGCTAAGGCTCTCTGCAGTGGGAGTGCAGATGCCAGTGCAAAGATGTGCACAAGCACAGCAGTGACCACCAAAACTGACAGCAAGAGGGTTTGTGGGGCAGGCAGGACTCTCCCTTACCATAGAAAGGACACATTTCACAGATAAGTATTCACTGGGGAAAAAAAACTATGGTGAGACCATTCAGTTCTCAGGAAACATGGATTTGCTGTCATGCTGGGTTATACTTCCCATGCAGGACACTGGCCTCAGCATGGCAGCCAGTCTCAGGTCCATGGTGTGGTGAGTGTGCTGCCCACAGGTCTTGTTCCCAAGCTGATTCTTCACAATGAGGTGCTTGGGCTGTTTTGCTGAAGTTTAGTAGTGGGGCTTGTAAATCCATCACTTGTAAAAGCCCTTTGGAGACCTGCTCTTAAGTAGAGCTCAGTGGGCTTTAAAATATGAGGTTTTCTTGCAAGTGCACCCATGGTCTGTGTGTGTGTGTGTTAACCTTGGAGGCTTCTGCAGAAGCAACTGCTTCTTGCAGAAGCAACTATAAACCCCTTAGAGGGGTTTATAGCACCAGACATGACCAGCAACCTGTAAGTCCTATTCCCTGCCAGGCAGCAGCAGCTTGCTGCAAGGGGGACAGTGGGGTAGCAGAGCAATTGGAGCAGGATTTGTGTTACTAGCAGGCTCATGCTGTGCAATGATGATCTATGTCTCCTCTGGGAATTTGCTTTTCATGATTACACGATGTGCTGATCGCATTTACTTAGTCCAGGAATTTGCTTTCTGCAACAGGGCTTGATGGCTGGGCCAAGCCCTTGGATGAGTTGAAGGAACAATCTTCCAGGCTTCAGATGTGGAGTTTCATCTGGTGTGCAGGGAATCTGCCTGCATGGCTGCTTTGAAACCTTTTCTTATAGGATCAGTCTGAAGTGCTTGTCAGGTCTGGTGCTGAAGCAGCAGCTTGTGGTTGGGAGAGCTGGTGCAGCTCCCCACAAGGGTCAGCAGGGCTGAGTTGCTGCCTGCTGACCCATTTCCACTGCCCTGTTCCTGCTTCTCCCCCAGACAGGGTTTGCAGCTCTGGAGATAGCACTCCTATGTGATTATGAGGACTGGCAATGGCCACAGCTCTGAGCTGGGCTTCTGTACTGTTTATGAATAAATGTCAAAACAGTGTCTCATCCCTCTGCTCCAAACAGCAAAACAAAACAAAACAAGTTCCTTTGTATCCAAGAAGAAAATTATTAGCAGGAAACTAAACTGCTGTCTAATTTCAAGTATGAGTATTTTGGTTCCAAACCCTAACATTCTCTTGGGATATTGGTTATAAATTTGTCAAATCTGTTATTCCTTTGAAAACTCTGCACTCAATCCAGAAAGGGAACTGAGAAGAGAATATACTGCACAGAACCCTATTCTCTGTGTGAAAACAGAATATATCTGAAATTCAATTGATAGAAAAGTGACACTGACTAGAAATAAGCAGCTCACCACTGAACCTCACTCACTCAGCTGAGTATGGTTTCACTTACATACATAACATAACTCAGCATGTGTGTCTCCCTCTTCAGAAGTAAAGTGTTGCTGGTGAGGGATCTGTGAATGGCTTCAAAGTGCTCAGGGAATTTCCTCTAAAGGAGGGTGTGACAGTGGCTCCAAGAGCTTTGGCATTTCCCTGGTGATTTAGATTGCTGTGTTTGGTTATGAGTACACGCAGACCCTGTCAGCCTTTGGATGTGGGTTTCCACTGCTCAGAATCCTCCCCACAGCCATGTCTTTGCTCTGTGCTGGCGTCCTCACACATGGTGAAGATTCATTGTCCACTTAAACCTGCAGCTGTGCCCAGTCCAATCCCCAGGCACACCCTCTAGTCTGCACAACTGGTTTTCCATTCCAAGTCTTGCACACAGCTCCAAGTTTGTTATCTTTAATGGGCAAATCCTCATGCAACACTGCCTCTGAAACACAAATCCCTATTACTTATGGGGAAAGCAAATGTTTACACCTTCAAAACCAGCGGACATCTGTCCCTGTGGCTTCTTGGAGAATACCAACTTCTCTTCCAAGATACAAAGTCACTTGTCCTATGTGGCAAATCAGAGGTGCCAGACACACAGGCATGTGTGAGATGTTTCTTAAAATGCTTTTGCCCAGCTTGGTTTGGGTGACATCTCTTCTGGCCTAGTTGAGTGTGCAGGGGGAGATGCTCACAGGCAGTAGCACAAAGCAGATTTCCTAAAGCTTCCAGGAGAGAGTTGCCTAGCACTGGCACACCCACCAGTGTATATACCAAGGGTGTGTATTTGAGCTCACATCAGCCCACTGTGAGTGCTCGGAGCACAGTGTCTTTACAGGTTGTGCCTGGAGGAAGGGGCTGCAGAAAGCAGTCTCAGATCCATTTGTACCTGTGTGGTGGTTTTGAAGTCAAACCCACTACAACCTGTAAATAAACCTGGTCAGGGCACCGCTTTGCCCACTGGCAATCCTCTTCACTGTCTGATGGAAGGAACAGTTCCTGGCAGCACCATGGCCCTGGCCACCAGCACATTTCCAGGCAATGCCAGGGCAAGGCTGGGGAGATGGCCCAGCCCAGGGATGGCTCTGGGTGGTGGGACAGGCAAAGGCATCTTGTCTGGGGGTAGAGAAAGGCATGGGTGTGAATTGTGCCTTTGGGGCCAGGGAACAGCCCCCACTCACTCTTCATCAATGCATTTATTAGTTGACTGGAGATGGGCAGCACCTCTCCTCTGTGCCTGCCTCTCTTCTCCATGACAAGCAGTGGCTGCCCCATGTCCTGTGCTGCAGACACCCTCTCCTCAGGAAGATGTTCATGGTTCAGGGCCACCTGTCAGCAGAGGTGTCTCAGTTTCACAGCTGCAGTGGCAGCAGGGTGTCATGCTGACCACGAGGGTCTGCCCTGCTCGGTGTCCCTGCCAGGCGGGTGCCCTAATTCCAAGCAGACTCTCCCTGTAGCAGCAGGCAACAAAGTAGATCCGGAAATTCCTGAGCTTTGGGAAGTGGGCTTTAATGTAATTAACTGCAACAGAAGAAGAGGTCAGATAATAGGGGCAAAGGTTTCTCTTTAAAATGAAGGAGGATGTAAATGAAACCAGCTGCCCAGGAGTCAGTGCACTGCCTTCATTAAACACGGTACAATACATATGGTCCCATCCAGCAAATCATGGATCTTGCCAGAAAACCATTTTAAATGCAACACAAGACCTGGAGTTGAGAGGACAGAGACATGTAGCCAGCCCCCAAATCCCCCAATTGCTCTGGTGCCTGGCACTGTCCCTCTCTGGGAGACAGTGGGGAGCTGTGTGCAGCCTGGCCATGCAGCCTGCTAAAGAACAAGGGCATTTCTGACTGGCAGCTGTGTTCAGCCCTGCCTTACTACTGTTCTCAGCTCATCTTTGTCCCATGCTACAGTTCCATCAGGTAGTTCATTTCGTAGCACTGGCATAAATTCTTGCCCAGCCCTTGGCTGAGTCCTTCCCCTGCACCATGCTTGGTTTGGCCACCTCTGGAGCGACCCAGTCACATCTCCCTTTGCAAAGTGCACTGTGGTGATCTCATCCTGGGTTTCTATGACATAGTCAAATAATGTTTTTAGAAATGGGCTAACATAAGTGGAGGGGGGAGAATTTGTCTCTGCTTTGTATAACAGGCATCCAAAGTATAATAGGGCACCCAAAAGTAGATGTGCATGGCCTTTCCTTCAAGATGTATGTCTCATCTGGGATTTAGTTGCTGGACCCTACTTTTTCTTGGCTGGCTCTTCTCATGTTCTTGCAGACTGCCTGTTCCTAGAGATAGTGGCATCAAACTGTGGGACACAGTGGCCCAGCTCTGTATATAATTGGCCATATCTATTCTCTCCTGAATTATGAGAAACAGCATGGTCAGTGCTTATGGTGTGCACGCTGATGTCTCCCAGGCTTCAGGGCCAATTCTGTTGCTGAGCCATACCCAGAGCCCACTGAAAGAACTGTCAGCCTGTGCTGGAGACAAACAGCTTGTCCAGGAGCCACATGTGCTCTGCCTCTGCAGAGTTGTGGCTGACAGAGACCCCTGCCCGTGCTGGGGGGGGTCTGTCCATTCATCTCCTTGCCAGACTCAGGAGAGGAGGATGAGTGCCATGGACCCCAGGGCTGGCTCAGGTCTGCTGCCTGGGAGATATTTGTCACTGCTGGATATCTCTGCAGCTGCTGCTGGCTTTTTTGGAGGTTGAAGAATTGTAACTGTTTTAGGTTGTTGTAGGTTTTTTTTTTAAGTCAAGTGCATTGAGTCGTAAATATCAGCAAAGCTGCAGCCTTTACTCCAGGGAATAATCCATGCCTAATGAGCTCTTCTCCAGTTTTAACAGCCTGACAGTTGTTTGAATTTTGTGGATTTCTATACTCCCTAGACTGGTGGTTAAAATTGCAAAAAGGAAGTGCCCTTAACTCAACAAGATGAAGCCTACAGCTGGAAACCCATTCCTGAGTAGCCAGGTATCAGCACAGACCTCAGTTCCTCTCTTTTCCTCATAAGCCTTGTGCAACTGGTGCCATTTTCCCTTTTTCCTAGTCTGAGGAGGATGAAACTACTTGTTGGCAACTGAGGACCTCTCAGGCAGATTTGCAAAAGATCCCTGCCCATTTTACTGAAGCTTGTAATTGTCTCCATGCTCTGTTTGCACACTCAAAGCTGAAGTGTTCCACTCTTCATGCTGCCAGGAAATATGCTCCCAAGAATTCTTGATGGTGAAGCAGGAATACTGATGTTTTATTTCTGCCCTTCTTGCCTCTACCAGTCTCTGTTTCTTTGGGTTGTTAATGAAGGTGTCAAAAAAAAAAAAAAAAAAAAGTGACCATGGCACATATTCCAGGGTATTTCTCTTCCATGTAGGGTCTGGGCTGTGCATCTTCCCAGGCTTCCTCCACGTGATTTCTGGGAGCACAGAGTCCCCTTAGCAGTGGAGCTGCATGTCAGAGCACACCTTGTGCTTGAATGAGGTGATGAGGAGGTGCAAGCTTGTCTTTGCTCTCTGAGAGGTCTCTCCTGAGTTCTGGGACCATATTGGCCAAGGAGATAAACCCTGCAGAAAACTTGATGCATTGGAGACAGAGGTCTACCTAATTCCGTCTTTTCCCTGTGAATGCAACCTTTATTTTGTATCTTTCAGCCAGTTTTCGGCCCAGGTGATGGGGTTTTTAGTCCACAGCAGTCTGAAAAAGTAATTTCTGTTCAGTTTTTAAGTGCGGTGCTAAAATCCAAACATCTGCCATCCCCAGAGAACACTGCTTTGTAATTTTGTCTTAAAAAGTAATCTGTGTAAACCCCACCACTGCCTGCTGCTCACAGATCTGCTCTCCTCCCAGCAGCCAGTGGTTCGATAGTGTGTAGCTGATCAGAATGATTCTGAACACTTCCTAAACTCTCCCTGGAGATTATCTCTGCCCTTAGCACCTTCCAGTCACCGTGGATATACAGAAATGCCTCTTGCCCCCTCAGCCAGGTCACACAGTGTTGGGGTGTGCCTGGCATGTTCCCTTGCCTTGCTGGAGACACAGCTGGGACTGCACGCCTGGGGGAGGGTTGACAGAGGAGGTTCTTCTCGTTGAATGCATTTGCAAGTTGAGCCTGTAATAGAATTCTGCTTTGGGACAGTTAGGGACTTGGAGTGGGGAGAGACAGAAATCCTCTCCAAGCACTTGTGCATGTTGCACATGTGCCAGGTGCTCTGTCTGAGGCTGAGTTAGCCCACAGCATCCTTCAGGGGTGCTCCTGCATTCCAGCACCCAAGTGAAACAGCCACTACAACTGCTACAGCTGCTCAGTGGTGCAGATGAGATGCATGTCATGGAGAAAGCAGCCCTTGAAAGGTGAATCCACCTTTCTTCAGAGCCCAGGTCTTTAGCCCGTTGTGCATCCCAGCACCCACGGCTGCACCGGGGTCTGCAGGGAGGGAGAAGGGTCTGTGTAACTCTGCTGAAATCCGAGTGGATGTCGATCCAGTGAGGGATGGGAGGCAATGACTAAGCCCCACCAACCTCAGCCAGAGCTGCTGCTGCTCCTGGGAACCTCCAACATGGCTCTGACATACTCTGGGGCTTGCTGTGGTGAGTGGCTGATGCACAGTGCAGGTTTGGGAGGAGAAGGTTCATAAAGTTTCTCTTGCAAAACCTATTTATCAGAAAAAGGGATGGCCCAGGGGTATGCCAGTGCATGCTGCAGCAGATATCCTGTTCCCTGCAAGACTGGCAGGAGTCCCTGGGAGATGTAAATGGCAATTTATCTTTGCATGGAGGAGAGGTGACAGAACAAGACTCTTCCTCAAGGGGGGCAGGTTGGGATTACCTCTAGACACAGGGTATGTGCAGTCAGGACAGAATGCTTCACCTTATGTCCTGGAGCCAGGAGACAGCAGTGAGACATTTCAGAGCCCTCCTCTCACACTTAGAGACAGATGATTCACATCATTATGGGCAGCACTGTAGCTGTACTTAATAAAATCAAGCACATGGAGAACAGGAATCAGCCCCCTGTATGGGAAACATTCCCTGGCATTCATAGGCCAGAATATATTTCTGTGAGAGCAGGAAATCCTCTGCTGGTAACAGCCACAACATTTCTTGACAGGGGAATTCAGCTGTGGAATTTTCTGGAAGAGCAAGCAAAGAAGGTGTAGGTTGTGCAAGAGTGCTGCAAAGCCTTTGCAGGTGTCATTTTGTTCCCAGCCTTTAGAATACTGCCCCTAGAGTTCCACCAGCAAAAGTTAAGAAATTTCAAAACTTCCCATGGTTCCTGAAGTGCAGGATGCTCGGTGTTCAGGGTGTGTCCACCTTACATCCTGTTTTGGAGACTGAAGCATCTGCCAGACAGGCATGGCCAGAGGGCCAGGATAGGACAGGGTGCAAGCAGGGACCCCCCAGAGCAAAGGAAGCTTCTTGGTATGGGACAGCAGCAGAAGAGGAGGACATGGACTGGGGGCAGAGATACTTCCAGCTGCCTGATCTTGTCTTCTGATTCTCCTTCCAGTTACTACATTGATGGTCGAGTGGCCAAAGTGACAGATTTCCTGAAAACACGCCTGTTAGACACACTCTCAGACCAGATCAGGAAAATCCAGAAGGTGAGCAAGTGCAAAGGGTCTGCAGGGCAAGGGGACACCATGCCTGCAGTGCCTGGCTGTGCACAGCTCACAGCCAGAGCCCAGCACTGACACACTCCCAGGGGAGCTGCTGTGGGGAAGGAAGGGAGGGACAGCGGCTGCTGGGCCCCTGCTCCCAGTGAAAATGCAGTCATCCTTGTAAGTGGATGATACTCCTGCTGTGGAGGAGGCATGGCACAGTGGCCAGTGGAATCACTGTGGGGCAAGCAAGAGACACCAGCTGACCCAGCCCCCATGGGTATAATGCCCTACCATAAGTGGTGACATGTGTCCCACCTCTGCTGCAGGTTGGAACCTGCTGGGAATGGAGTGGGACTCCATCCATTTCCAGAGCAGAAGCAGCAAAGAGCTGCCCTTGGTGCAGTTTAGGGGAACCCCCACACCCATGGGCTGGAATTTGGTCTGCATAGGGCAGGGCTGGGGAAGGCTCTCCTGGGAATGCCAGTGTGGCTGAGCAAAAGCACAGCACTGGGTGCTAATAGCCTCCAGCTTGGCTCTGAGTCCGTGCATCCTGCCGGGGCTGATTAGAGCAGCTGGACTTGTCCACTTCCCTGTTTTATTGCTTCCTCTCAGACCGGGGAAGGTGGCGGGCTTAGATAATTACAGGCAGGATGCCAACACCTCTGGGGCTTCAGTCAGGGTTGTCGACTCTCACAGGCTGTGAGTGGGAGGCAGCCCAGAGCTGGCGTATTTAACATCTTTGAGGGATCCCAGTCCATCCAGCACATTCCAGTGCTCCTCACTAATGGGGCAGGATCCATCAGGCTGCACAGAGCACTCCTGGGGCCGCTGGGTTTGCAGACATCTGGTCTTGGGAGCTTGTCACCCAGCCTGGAGAAGTGGGATTGCAGGAGAGGGGATAGGGTGTGGTGCCAAAGGTTGCTCAGGCTGGGAGAGGGCAGCTCTGGCCATCTGAGCCCTCCTGTCCCGTCTGGAATCTCACAGGTGTCTGCCGGCTGAAGCCTTGTAAGGGGTGGGCCAGCATGCTCAGTTGTGGGAGTGACCATTTGTGACTGGAGGAATCCCACTGCTTTCTCCCTGAGTGCCTGCCCACCTTTAATCCACGAGGCTCCAGTATGTGGCCCAGTGCTCCCATGCTGCAGAGCCATTGGGGCTCAGGGGATACCCACGGCTGGCAGCCGCCTTGAAAGGGGATATGGAGAGTTCAGGTGACATGAGAGGGCAGTCTGTGGGACAGAGTGCAAGGGGAGACCACAGTGGAAGAACAGGATCTGGGACTGGGAACATGAGAGTACGTTTGGGAGCAGCTCCAGAAGATGCGAGGGGACATGTGGCAGTGGCAGGAAAGAGTGAGGAACAGTCTCCAACCACCCAAGATAAAGACACACTGACATGCCATGGCCAGGCAGGCACTGACTGTCCAGCAGCACCATCACCAAAGGTCTCCACAAGTCTTCCCATGAGACAGGAGATGTATCCTGGTTCATGGGAGAGAGTCCCAGGTTCACCAGAGTAATTTTGGTTGCTTTTGTCTCTCACACAGGTAGTGAACACGTACACACCAGGGAAGAAGATCTGGCTGGAAGGTGTTGGCATGACCTCAGCTGGAGGCATGAACAACCTCTCCGATTCATACGCAGCTGGGTTCCTGTGAGTGACACTGGCTTGCCAGGGCACTGCCACCCCCATGGGCTCTGCAGGCTGAGGTGCTGCAAAGGCACTGCAGCTGGAAGCGAGCAGGTTCCAGGCCCAGAGACCCCCTCAGTACTCCCTGGCAGCCTGAGTATTGCTAATTTCTCCATTTCATACCTATTACCCCTCCTCAGCTCTGCTTTCCCTTTTCTCTCCTTTGAAGCTACAACCATTCCTGGCTCCTGGGTCTTGTCCATTGGCACAGCCCCACGGCCTGGACAACCTGCTGCAAAGCCCCAGTTCAGATCTTCAGAGCTGTCTGTGATCATAAAAGATGGAGGAAAATTATCTAAGCTATACAGAAAAGCACAGGGACATGCCTGGGCTATTGGGGTTGTGACAGGTTGTGAGAGTTGAAGATCTTTCCCAGGGAATGTGAGAAGACAGACCAGTGCAAAAGTCTGGTCCACCCTGCTTAGACAGAGGGTGCAGAGTGCTGGCAGGCTGGGGGAGCACCCCAGGCTCTGGGCAGAGGGCTGAAATATTGGGGTGCACACAGGGGCTCAGGCCCGGGTTTGGGATGTGCAAGTTTGGCACAGCTGGGGCAGGGGAAGAGACATGCAGACTTGCTGGGGCACGGATAGTGGGAGCCAGTTAATGCCCAGCTCACAAAACCATCTGGAGGCTTCAGCTCAGGATCTGGAGCAGGCTGGATGCATGAGAGCAGCTGTGCCACTGGGACCAGGAAGTCCCCTCACAGTGTTCCCCCCATGGTGCCCTGGCTCTGTTCCCTCTGTCCCCAGGTGGCTGAACACGCTGGGCTTGCTGGCCAGCCAGGGCATCGACGTGGTGGTGCGGCATTCCTTCCTCGACCACGGCCACAACCACTTGGTGGACCAGAACTTCAACCCCTTGCCGGTAGGTCTGCCCAGGAATGTCATGCTGGTGCTGGCTTCTCCTTGCACATTTGGGTGGATTCTCTCCTTGACCTCTCTGAACCCTGCTGGAAAATGAATTTTCCAGATCTGTTCCTTACAGTGTTAATAGGAGATGTTTGTTCATGTCAAGTGCAACATGTTGGAGGCAGATGGGAGAGCGATACCTCTGTAGCTGAAATTTCATCTAATGCCCCCGGGTTGGTAGCACAGGAGGGAGGCTGGTACCACTGAGGGGTACCAGGGCAGGCTGCCAGGTTGCAGGGATGGATGGGGCAGGCAGCTGGATCAGTCGTGTTGAGTTGGCCCAAGGGAAGCCAGGCTGGAGCTTCAGCACCTGATTTCAGATCTCTAGAAACCAAGGTGAAAGCTTCACAGCAAGCAGTGCCCCATAACATCCCTCACTCTTCAGAAACACATGGGCAAAGGGGAACTCCCAGAGAGAGCACATGGTGCTGATAAGGAAACCATATGAAAAATCCTGCTAAAAGTAGCAGGTTTCCTTTTCCTCTAGGGGTTAGTAAATATACTGCCTTGTAAGCAGAGAGCCTGGCAGAGGAGCTGGGTGTTCTGCATCTCTCCTAGAAGGGATTTATTGGGCCATGACCCAGCAGACACTGCCAGCAGGCTGGGGATCCCTGCTGGAGGTGTGCACAACCCTGACACGGTGAGCCTGCCCTTGATGCTGCGCTGGGATCTCAGGGGTGGCTGCAGGGGAGCAAAGTCTGAGTCAGCTCTGCCTACTCAGGCAATGAAAACAGCATCCCTGCAAAAGCATCCCTGAGCATCAGGCTGGCTCCAGAGAGCAAACTAGTGAGCAGGAGAGCACGGTCCACTGTCTGTGCTGCTCTGAGTATCTCCTGGGGCACCTTGGTCTGCTCCCACATGCAGCCTTCCAGCAAGCATACCTGCCAGCTCTGGGGGGGCTTCGAACTTTTTTTGAGATGAACCTGAGCTCGCAGCTAGCACTTGATGGATTTCTTCTGAAGAGCCAATTTCCCTGACTAAGCCACATCACCCCCTTTCCCAGGGCTTCAGAGCCCCCTGGTTTGCTCCCGGCTGGATGGGGGAGACCACCTCCTGCCTGCTGGGTACACGAGGGTGGCAGATGGCTGTGGCCAGCCCTCCTGGCACAACAGGGCAGAGGGTGGCCCATGACCAGCTCTCTTGGCACAGCGGGGCAGCAGCCCCAGAGCGGCTGGAGAAGGAGTGCAGTTCAGAACGGGATTAAAGCCAGGGAAGGAGTTACAGAAATAAACCCCAGGCTGTTAAATACAATGGAAGTCTTTAACATGGATTTTGCTGTTGTTTTAAAGATAAATCTCCCAATAAGTTAGGTGCCAATTGCTGTCATGATTGTTTCCTCACTCTCCCATGTGCTTCAGCACTGATCCCACATCCCACCACTGTGCTCCTGCACAAACTCTGGCAGGTGCTTCCACAACCCCTTTCCCTCCTCTCCTGTGCTATAAAAGAGCTACAGGCAGGTGAAAACAGACAAAGGGTTTAAAAGCTGCAAACACCGTAAAGCCCAGCAAGCCCGGGCCGTGACCTGCTCGGCGGGATAGCGGCTGCTCTTTTCCCGTGGGAGCTATCAGGAAGATAAAAGCCGCTGGCTGTACCTGTGCGGGGCCGCGGCGCTGTGAAATACAATCTGCTCATTACCTGCCATGACAAAGAGGTTTCTGCACGCCGGCTGGGCGTGAGGCAGCTCTCAGCTGCCTGCTGAGAGAAGGGCTGCACCGCCGTGGCATCAATCACAGCTCCAGCTGGCAGCTCCTCAGGGAGCTGGGAGCCAGGCCTGGGCTCCCCATAGCAGTCTTTGCACCTCCTTCTCCCCCCCTGCCACTGCTGATGCCCACTTGTCCTACAAGAGGATGGTCTCAGGTGGCAGCAATGTGGCCAATGGGCACTGAAGCTTCACATCAGAATTAGGAAGATGCTCACATCTCTGCTGGGCTTCCCACACACAGTTGACTCATGAGCTAAGCAGCATCTTGTGGCTTTTGGGACATCTTGTAAGAGACATGGTCGTTGTGTGTCTCTTCAGGTCCTTCACCCATGGAAAGGCAGCTTGACTGTCCATCCTGGTTGCCAGAATTGCCTGTCCACTCTCCCTCGGAGCTCAAGTGTTTTACTGCCTTGTTATTTTTGAGATAACATTTTCATGTATGGTTGGAGTGCCTTTTCTTCCTGAGTGATTGGGGCAGTCAGCTGTATAATAGTCAGAGAAGCCCTTCAAATAAAGCCTTTTGCAGGTACAATAGTGTGCCTGCCTGCACTTAAACCTGTACATGTGTGGGAGTAAGGAATGGAGGGAAGAAGAGCAGAAGCATCACCAATATTTGCTCTTCACAGGGCAGTGCGTTGGAAAGGCTGATCCAGCATTTAGTACCTCTAGGATCATTTCAGGCATGCAACGTACATACTCTATCTCTCTTTCCTTAATATCTCTCTGAAACAGTCCAGAGGGAAGCAATACATTTATTTCACCCCAGGCAGGCGTGAGATTTCTCTTCAGATTCTTACAGAATGTTAAAGACGTTTTTCAGTGCTCTTCCACGTGGTACTCACCTCTTTTTTATCCATCCTTGGTATTGATTTCTGCTCCCTTAATGTGCAATGCTGTAAGGTTATATCTATGCAGAGAAAAAAAATTGGCATATTTCTAGGCAGGGCTTGAGGAAAACAAACCCCATGGAAAAGCCAAAGCTGAAAGCCAGACTTCCATTTCCTGTGGCTCCTCATGGACCTTCCTCTAATGAGTACGAGCGGTGAGATCCTGAGTTTGCTGGACACTTAAAAGTTCTTTTCTGCATATAAGATTCATGTGCAGGACAAGAAAGTCCTGGAGGGATCAAGGGTGACTCGACAGCAGGGGCTGCCTGCTCAGCTGTGGTGGTAGAAGACAATATGATATTGCCTGTGAATTGATGGCGTCCTTGAGAAAGCATCACAGCAGTGCGAAGGTCTGTGCCCAATGGTGCTGTGATCAGATGCTTGGATGCTGCGGGTGATTTTTCACCTCCTTGGCTTTGCCCAAAGGCACTGAGAGCTCAATGGGAAAGAACATTACTGTCTGTCCCGGAGGAGGGAGAACCCTGGGCTTACACTAGGTCTGTCTGACCTGTCCCGAGCACCTCTGCATTAGGGAATGGGTTGGGCCCCCCGCACCAGTTGCCGGGTCCAGGGAGGCAAGGGGCCCTCCGGTGAGGTGCCAGGAGCGGGAGCGGGTCCCCCGGCCATGCTCCCGCCTGCTGCACGTACACGCTCCCCGGTGCGCTCATTAGCGGAGCCGGCTTGGCAGGAGGCGCTGCTAATTGCAGCTGAAGGTCCCGGCCGTCTCCCCGCTCGGTCCCTCTCCGACCCTGCGCTGCTCCCGAGCGGCTCCGCCCCGGGCCAGGGCCGCGGGGGCTCGGTCCTCGCCCGCCTGCAGCCATGCCCACCCTGCGGGGCCAGGGCAATCCCGCGCTGTGCTGCGCCCGCCCGTCTGCGCGCCCACCGCGGGGTCACCGCGCAGCGCACACGCGGCCGGCCGAGTTGCCGGAGCGGCTGCTGTTGTCCCCGCGGGGACCCTCGGCTCCCGGTCACTGTCTGCGACAGGGTGGCCAGGCCGGACTGCGGCGCGCCATGTGCCGTGCAGGCAAAGGCACGGCCCCAAGTCTGGGAGTGACAGAGGGTGGGGAGAGGGAGCAGGTTCAATGGAGCTTTGCGCACACACACACGGAAGCTGTTCCTGATGACTGTAAATCTGCTGCGCGGGTGTCTGGCACCCCCATCTGCCCTGCACACTAGAGCACTGACGCTGGTGGGAGTGATGCCTGCAGACGGGGAAGGGATGGGAGAGGCAAGGATTGGCAGGAACTGTTGTTAGAGGACGTTTGCTCTGGCCACAGATGGGAGGGATGAAATCCCGGGCAGTTCGGGTGTGCAAGAGGGAAAGCTCTCCCATGAGATGTCAAGCTAAAACATGGTCTGCTGAAGGGCAGAGTGGAAATGGTGCTCTGTGGAAGTCTCCCAGCAAGCCTTGGCACAACTGCCTGAAGCAGGTTTGAGCAGGGCATCCACTCCACCACCTTGTCCTTTCTATCATGTCTCAAGGACTGAGGCATTGTCTGCTTTCTGCACCCTCTCTCCTTCCAGGAGTTCCAGGTTAGCTCTGAGGACCATTGTATCTTGAATGAGCAGACAGATTTAAAGCAGCTAAACTCTGCTTGCTGTCACAGTGGGTTAAGGGGCCTTTCCCTCTTGGTGCACCAGAAAAAAGGTCTCTGAAGTGCATATGCATGGACTCTCAAATGGATCAAAGCCATGCTGTGGCTAGCAGCTCTGGCACCCACCCACTGGAGCTGCAAGACATGTGCAGAGCTGGAGCCGGACTGTTGCTCCTGCACTTGAGTCTGAGGCAGAGACAAACTCCATCTGGTCTTGGAAGGATGGACATAGCCACGGCTCACATCTCCCAGAGGCACCATGCTAGTGCTAAATCTGCCCCGTTGGTCACTGAGCCAATGCAGGGCGGTGGATGAGGTGGGACAGAAAGACCATTCCCAGAGTGAATTGGTGTTCTGGAAGAACAGGAAACAGAAAAATTGCATTTGGTTTCCAAGCCTTCTGATCTGGCAACTCAGCTCCCTTCCTGTAGCCTGCATCGCCTGGACCCTGTTAGGGAGAGGTGATGACAAAAGAGAGATTTGGCTGTTTCTCCATCTGCTCAGATCCCAAGAAGGTGGGGAGGCCACTGGCTGGAGTCAGGCTGTGATGGACAGTAGGGAGGGGTCACGTCCTACTCACCACTTTCCTGTTTCCTGGGCAGGCTGTCCCCTCAGTGCCACTGATGCCTGGCAGCAATTCCTGTGGCTGCTGCTCCCACAGTAGGAATTTTGCTGTAGACCATTTGCTTGAGGAGAAACGTGCAGGAAGATGTAAAGGCATAAGGCAACGCAGGAAAGAGTGGTGTGACATGAAGTTTTTGCAGCCGTTAGAGCAGGAAGGAAGAGGATCAGCACAGTGAAAGCAACAGATGCCCAAGCAGAGATGTCAGCAGCTTCAGAGGACTGTCAGTGGGGCTCTTGCAGGAACGTGGCCTCAGCAAAAAAGGGACTGGTCAGCGCTGGCCATTCCTTTTGTAGGTGGAGGTGGCTGGATCAAAGCAAACGTTTGTCCTGCCCAGGAGGGGCAGAGGAGAGGGAAGAGGCAAGGGTCCATTTCACTGCAGCATCTCTGTGTGCTGCCTCCTCCTTCCCTGCTGGTACCCCCAGCCTATGGCAGGTCAGTCCACTTGAAGTCCCCTGGTTTGGGGCTAGAAGGAGCCTTGTTCCCCATTCATAGACAGTCTCTGGAGTGTCCTCTGTGGTGCTCCCTCACAGACTCCCCAGTACAGCAGGAAATGTTGTAGGAGACTGCTCTGTTCTCCAGAACCTCCGCACGAGGAGGGGGCACACACGAAACGGCAAACAGATCACCCCTGGAGGGTGGGGGCATGAGAGCTCATGAGGGCAGCATTAATGTCTGAAGCTGATGATTTTGACTTCAGAAAATGTTGTTCCCTTTGGGATGAGGCTCTGCCCCACTCTGCTTGTCACAGGACCTTGAAAAGGGTTTGGCTGAGAAAACCTTGAACTCCCACTTAAGAAGCATATAAAACTCAGGGATAATGTTAAAAGCAGCATTATCCAGCTTTGCTGGAGGAACAAGCAGCTATGGCTTGAACAGGATGTACGGACCTCCGTGGGGAGAAAGCTTTGGATGCTGAGAATCTCTTTAATCTAGTGGAAAAAGAAAGAACAAGAACCACTGGTTGGAAGCTGAAGCCAGACAAATTCAAGACAAAAATAAGAAGTGGGATTGTTAACAGTGCGGATATGTAACTGCTGGAACAGGCTCCCTGGAAAGTGGCGGCTTCTCCATCCCTCCAAGTCTTCACAACCACAATCACTACTTTTCTGTAAAATGCTTTTGCCAAAAACAAACCATCAGGCTCAACAAAGGGATAAAAGAGCAAAGCCCTCTGTCCTGTGATGTTCAGGCCAGCCAGCCCTTATCTCCACACAGGTTGCTTGGACTGTGGCAAATGCAGATGAAGGTGTGGTAATGGAGCTCTCTCTAACAGGCTGTTGAAACTCGAGTGTGTGTATGGCACAGGGGAAGAACTTCGGCAGCTTCAGAAGTGGGAAGAAGCAATAAGAAGCGGAATAGGGTGAGCAGCAGGCAGCTGATGCTGCTGGTGACTTGGGAACGTAAAGCCATGCCCTGGCAGCCCCAGCCAGAGGAGATTGTGTACCACGGACTCACAGCCTACTCATCTGAAATTCAGCTGCCTTTGCTGGTTACAGTCCCCAGGAGACTGAAGGGCTATGGCTTTTTACTCTGGTTTTATGGTTGTGGAAATGTCTCCTCACGTGTGGAGAGCACAGAGCTGAACAAATTCAGGTGGGCAGCAGAGCTGCTTTGCTGCCTCCAGGAGAGAGTGCAGGAAGAAGTCCTGCACTTCTCCTGATGGCTCTGCAGACAGGAGGGCCTGGCTAATAGTTCTGCCCCAGGGTCTGCTTAATCAACCTCTTTTCCAAAAGCTGAAGTCTCTAAAACTTCTGCAATGAAGTAAAATGTGAAAAGAGATCAAGTAGGACCCTCTGGTCTTTCCTTCTCTAGTGGAAAGCTTGTACATCTTCACTGGCCACGTGGGGCTCAGAAGATGAGGCTCCCTGAGCTCTGCTCATCAGCTCACTCAACAAAAGCACCCCTCCTGCCCACAAATCAGGGGTCCCAGACAGGAGACCTCCTGAGGCACAGGAAGGCTCTGCCTTCACGTGCTCCTCACTGCCGTACTGCTTGATGGGTCTGCAAAGTAATTAAACCAAGAAAGATCCCTCGATTCCCGTGGGACTAGTAACAAACCAGATTCCTCTCTGCTATCCCTCCTCTGCTGCTACAGCTGTATTGCTGTCTCAGCCCTCACAATAAGATCTTCTGTGAGTCCAAAAGACAAATCCTTTCTGCAGTTGCACTAGTTGGAGCAACCTGTCTCCCTGGTCACTGTGGAGGCTGCCCCTGACAGGATGTCCAGCCCCACACTGCATGTCTTTGCAAGGGGTATGTGGGCACTGCCAGCCTGGGGAACTTGTTTACACAGGGTGTGCCACATGGGAGTGGGTGCCAGCTGCTGTCAGGGGCTGAGGAAGAAGTCACTGATCAGTGGAAAAGCCACCCTGGTTGCAGCCAAGCTGGGTTTCAAGAGCAGCTATTTCCCAAGCTGGTCCCATTTGAACAGGAGCTGGTAGCTGCAGGAGCCCAGCAGCCCTGGCATGATTTTGGCTGGGGTTCACTCATGCCAGTGGAAGGAGCAGCCCTGGAGCACCAGCTCAGCTGGGGAAAGTGTATTCCTTCAGCAGGTTTGTTTCAGACATGCTAGGTGTATGTGTGTAATTCATCATCCAAGTGCTTGGTGTCACCAGGTCCTGGTAATTTATTGCAAATAACATGATTTTGGCCCCTCACACAAGTGGATTTGCGATGATGTGAAAAGCTGCAGCTGTCTTCAGTGCTTCCCTGCAGTGAGCTGAAGAGCTCAAGTGCCTTGAGGCCAGTGCTGACGACTCCATTTTCAGCCCTGGGTCATTTTTCTGGCCCTCCTTTGAACTATGGTTTTTTCACATCCTTGAAACTGAGACCTTGGAGCTAGCTTTGCCAGCAAGGCAAGGTAAAAGCACCGCTCTCTCCTCGCCTCCTGCAGATGTTGGAGGGACACAGTGGTCTCTGCACTGCCCTGGAGGTATCGACTGTGCTGAAATACTGCACACTCAGCTGTGATCGCCTCATGTTTTGCAGAGCAACTCACACTAAATCACCGCTGACTGTCTTGCCCATACCATGGCACCTGCATGTTTTCTCTCAGAAAAGCTGTGTACCCTTAGCTGGGCCAGAAGCTCACAAAACATAGCCAACAGTTTTCAGAGAGAAATCATCTGTCCTTGTGCCCAGCTTGGAAGATGCTGAATGGCACAGCTCTGCCCACGAGCCATCATGGCAGGAGCCTGGGGCTCAATGCTCCCACCTCTGCAGGGTTATTCAGAGCATCTTTGGGAAGAGCATGTGCTGAAATGTGAAATTTGGCAGCAGCTGGAGCAGGTCATGGGGCTGGGCAGGCTCCCCGGACCCCCACATTACAAACCTTGCTGCTGCTGAGCCTTGGGAGTTGAGGGACGCTGATGTCAAAGCAGCAAATTCCTGGAGAACACCCAGCCCAGAGGGGTGAGTGTTCAGCTGGAGGCTGGAGCTGCTGGTGCCAGCTCGCCATGGAGACAAGACCATTGAGAGCCCCCTGCAGAACAGCTCTTGAGATCCATATGGAAATTCTGAGGGCAGACACTAAGAGTCTGGCCTCTATCACTCCCATAACTTGTGAGTGAAAGCAGCATCTCATCAATGGAAATATGGAGAGGAGGTGAGAAACCCCAGGAGGGCTTCTGGAAAAGACCAGAAAAAAAAGCCTGAACTGACAGCTCAGGACACCAAACTTAGTTTAACTCATGACCATGTGGCTTAACACTGAAGTCTGTGCTTTCCTTTGCCCTCACTGCAAACTGAAGTAGTTACTCATCTAGTGACTGCTAATCAGGGTGGCTCACCAGAGAGACAGCAGTTCTGTTTCTCCTGCCTGCTGTGAGCCTGAGCAGCACAGGCTGGCACTGCTTCCCAAGAAACTTGGTGCAGGCTGTAGAGCAGCCCAAGCAGGGTCAGAGGCAGAGGCACAGCCTCATTGACAATACACGTAAGCAGCATTGAGCAACTGCAGTTCATTCTCCCTGGGAGCTTTGGCCTTGTGGTTGAGCTGTCTCAGGCTACACGAGACTCCCCCTTCACATTCACATCTCCTTTGAGGCCGAGAGTTTGCAGAGCAAGCAGTTACCAGGCTGGTGTGGCACAAAGCCCCGTGGTTTTGGCTGGGAGTAGCAAGAGGAGAACAGAAGGTGGCTTTTCCTCCAGCATTATGCCAAAATCTTGCCCAGAAAGTGAGAAGTGTGGCTGGGTCTCTCTGTGGCAGACCAGCTAAGTGCTGATGGAACAGATCAGCTTCTGCTGAACTGGAAAGAGCATGAGGCTGGCAGTCCAATCTGGCTGGTGGATTTTCACCTTGTGCTGGTCACTGGTGCCCCACTGCTCGGTTTTATATGCTGACCTCTTTACCCAAAATGTGTGTTAATTAGGGAATGTGTGAGGGCTCCCCACACACAGGATAACTGAGTCTATATTAGATAGCTGCACTTCCACCTGCCCACTCTGCCCTGCATCCTGGGGGCCTGGAAATCCCATTCCCAACCACATGCCCTTCTGGGAGCAAGACCCCTTCATCACACCATCCTGACTCTGCAGGGCTTTCCTTGCCCTTCCCAGGCACTGCACAGAGCCACAGAGTGCTTGTTCAGTACTCATTTCCTCTGCACTATGCAGGTCAGACCTGACAGGCAGAGCAGGCCCTGGTGCTAGTGTGACCATCACTGCTGGACATTTGACATTGCCAGCAGGGAGGGGGGATTATCCCAGTTGCCCTGGGGCACATGGCTCCTCTAGGACATCCCATCTGGGCTGTTCAGAGGGTGTAGTGCCAGAGTGCTCATGTGTGTGAAGATGCCTCAGCACCCACAGGCAGCACTCAGAGAAGCAGTGCAAGAGGCTGCATCTCTCCAGCATCACCTGGTGTGCCTGGAGCAGGAGTGGGGCCAGAGCCCCATCCTGCAAAACAGCAGGCGAGGGCCTGAGCTTGCCCTTTCCCTTCCCACAACCCTGCTTCATTTACCACACACCTCCCAGCTTCTGCAGCGGATGAGTGGGGGGCCCTGCCGGCAGCAGCCTCCGTCACCACACAGCCTCACCTCCCTCCCCAGGGCTTGGGGCCCATCCTGTGTGCCGTGAGAGGCCGTGCCCTGCAGGAAAAAGTACTTGTGGTGACGTTATGTGTGTGTGTAGGGTCTGAGCATTTCCTCTTTCTTGACTGCTTGGCTTCCCCATGTTCCACAGGAGGTTTTAAAATGGGACAAATACCTCTGAGAAGCTGAGCACCCTCAGCTCTCCCAAAAGCCAGTGTGCCATGAACAAAGGGCAGGGGAGAGTTCTGACGTGCTGCAGCTCTGTGTTGAGAGTGGGGGAAGAACCTGCTCCAGAGACATCATCACCCTGTGTGCATCAGCTGGAGCTGGTGTGCAGGTCCAGAGCACGGCTATGTGTTGGTCCATGGGTGTGTGCGAGGGTGCTCATGCTGCTCCCCATGCTCTGCTACCCAGCCAAGATCTGAACTCCTTTAGAGGATACCCGTGTCTCTCAACATTGGCAATGTATTCCTCCCTGAATCTCTTTCCTGGAAACATCCATGCCTTTACGGCTTGGACTGCACAGAAAAAGCTCATCCCAAGGCAGACATCTGGCACACAACATTTTCACCCCAACAGCCAAAATTTTGCTAGGCTGCAAGCAGGGAAGGCAGCCTTTCCTGCCCACACCCTCTGTGAGTAGGAGGGGCTGTTGTGCTGCTGACTGTCCCCTCTGCCCCCCAGGACTACTGGCTGTCCCTGCTTTACAAGCGCCTCATTGGTCCCAAGGTGCTGGCGATCCACGTGGCCGGTCTCCAGAGGAAACCCCGGCCCGGCAGAGTCATTCGCGACAAGCTCCGGATTTATGCCCACTGCACCAGCTACCACAAGTAAGCGGAGCAAGGAAGGCTGAGGGTTACAGGGTGGGATAAGTGGTATCCCCAGGAGACGGGGACCAACAAGGACACGCTGGGGCAGGTTGGCTTCCCAAGATACTCACTCGGGTGTTGCTCTGGCCGCTGTCACAGTGGAGGGAGAGTGCAGGAATGGCGATGCCGTCGATGAAAGTGGCGGCAAGCCCGCACCTGGGAACGGGGCCGGTGCAGTGGCCGCCGGGCAGCCTGGGCAGCGGAGATCAAGGGAGTGGATTTCACACGAGGGGCCCCGGTCGGTCGGGTTACCCGCCAGGCCGCGCTGCCGGGGAGCCTGGCCTGGTTATTGTTTCGCTGATAAGGTCTTTGAAAGCACCTCAGCGAGCCGGGGGGGGGCGGCCACCTCCTCGGCGGACACAAGTTGCTATTGTGGAGGAGGAGAGACTGTTTCTTTACACAGTCCAGATGCTTTCAACATGCCTCCAGCTCGGTAGGAAACCTTGTCCAGTAACTGACAGGTGCAAAGTGCTCTATAGCTTTTGTTTGGGGCTGCCTGATCTGGCAGGGACAGAGGATCAGTGTCTGAACCTCTCTGTCAGGTGTCTGGGGTGGCGGGGGCAAACACCACTCACGCACAGAGCTCTCCTCCGTTCTCAGCCTCCTCCTTGCAAGGTTGGGGGGTGTGTGTGTGTCCTGGAACTGACACTGTCCTCGGCCATCCCCTCTGGACACTGTTGCAGCATCCTCTTGTGCCGTGTCACTGGTGGCTGAAGAGGGGGGGGTGGAAAGGTGTGACCACAGAACCAAGCTTTGTGATGGGAAGGTGGTATCTCCCTGTGAAGGGGCAGCAGGATAGTGAATCTGGATGTCTGCACGAGGCCAGTTCTGGCAGAGACCCTCAAGCCCCTTCTTGGAGGTGATGCTCCCTGGGGACATGGCAGTGCAGCCCTCATCTCCCACTCTCCCCTTTGCAGTCACAACTACGTCCGGGGATCCATCACCCTTTACATCATCAATCTGCATCGCTCCCGGAAGAAAATCAAGCTGGCAGGGACGCTGCGGGACAAGATTGTCCACCAGTACCTGCTGCAGCCCTATGGCAAGGATGGGCTCCACTCTAAGTAAGTTTAATGCTGGCGGCTGGGACTGCCACCACTGTCCCATCCTCAGTGCCACCACCCTGACCCTCTCCTGGTCCCACAGGTTGGTCCAACTCAATGGGCAGCCACTGGCCATGGTGGATGACGGGACTCTCCCCGAGCTGAAGCCTCGCCCGCTGCGGGCTGGCCGCACCCTGGTCATCCCCCCGCTGACTATGAGCTTCTACGTGGTGAAGAACGTGAACGCGCTGGCCTGTCGGTACCGATAGCCTGCGGCCCACAACAGACTCACCGGCCCTGCTCCTGCCCCTGCGCACTGCCCAGGTCATGCTGCCTCCTTTGGCAGCCCATGCAGTCTCGCTGTGGGGCCGTGTTGGGCAGCTCCACGCCATGCCGTCATCCTCACCCCCAGGATGTCCTCCACCTTGGCACTACTCCTGCCCTGTGACCGCAGAGCTCCACATGCCCTGGCCACCATCCCACCAGAGCAGTGCGACAGCCAGTTTGCAGGGCCTGCCACCCTCCATCCCGTGAGCTGCGAGAAGCACCCGGGCCCTGGTGCCTACTGGCTGCAGGGAGGCTTGAGGTGCTGAGCCCCGGTATATCCCGGGATGAACACCCTCCCCGACCCCCTGGTCCCGCTGCCCCCTCGGGATGACCCCTCCAGCAGACGGACCCTCTCACCGGAGGCCAACAGAGCTCCGGTGCAGCAAGCGCATGGAAGCAGCTCCCTCTACTGCCGCCGGCATGCCGCCAGCCGGCCTGGCCCGCGGCGAGATGCACCGGGCGGGGCGGGGAGGGGCAGGACAGGGGGTGCCGGGAGCCGCCCCGGGCGGGCGGGCTCGGGCTCCGCGGCGGGAAATGTGGATAATTAAATTATACATCCCGGAGCGGAGGGGGCCGGGAGCGTGTCCTGCCCGGGAAAGTGGTGGTGTCGTGGGCAGGAGCAGCTGCGACGCGCCCAGGCGCTACCGGAGGTGTAAT
>VYXD01008115.1:593791-605843 GCA_013397195.1 Hylia prasina | reverse complement strand
CCCGCTGTCCCGCCCGCCGTGGGCCATGCGCTGTGTCCTGATCGCCAGCACCGCGGCCGAGCTGCTCTTCTACTGGGCCGATGCCGCCTTCCTCCGCCGGCTGCGGTCGTCCCACGCCGGGCAGGTGGGGCGGGACGGGGCGGCGCGGGTGCGGGGAAGGGAGCATGGGGTTCGCGGTCGCGCGTGAGCGCTGACCGGGAGAGTGTGGTGCAGGGCCCGGCGCTGGAGGACAGCCTTAACACCCTCTTCGCCCCCCTCATCATTTCCTGCGCCGCGCTGCTGGAGAAGCTCTCCGACACCTACACCTGCTTCGCCACCGAGGGCGGGCGGCACCTCCACGTCCTGCACACGGTAGGACCGGCACCGGGGACCAGGGACCGCTGGCCGGCCCCCGCCTGACCCCGCTGCTGCTTGCAGTTCGGGGACTGCCTGTACATCGCAGTGAACGGCGACGGGACGCAGAGCGAGGACGACCTGCGGCGGACGCTCTTCGTGCTGCGGCGCCTGGTAGAGGTTCACTGTGGCCTCGTCACGCTCGACTCGCACCTCATCCGCAAGGAGTGAGCGGGCACAGCCACCGGCACCGGCTGGCATGTCGGGTTGCTGGGGTGGCTGCCCTGAGATGCCTTCATGCAGCACGGGGGGTGGCGTGGGTGTCTCCAGCTGAGGCCCCCCCTTTTCAGCGGGACCCCTTCCCTGCTGGGCTTTGGTGTGTCAGTCCCACACAGGGAGGTGACAGCCACCTGTGAGTTTACACTCTGTGACCGCTGCAGGTTGCGGCCGGCTGATTCAGAGCAGCGGGAGCGCGTGTGGAGCCTGCTGCGGGGCCTGCTGGAGACCTACAGCCACCTGCGGGAGGAAGACCAGAGCTTTGCAGTGGAGGTACCAATGCTCTGGGCTGTCCCTTACTTTTGGGGTGTTTCAGGGGTGGGAGGCTCCCTGGAGTCCTAGGATGTGGGAAAAGGGACTTTAGGGCAGCTCCCTGGAGCAGTGGAAGCCCAGACGTGACCCCAGGACTGCAAGGCTGGGTCTGAGAGAGCTCAGCAGCCTTCCCTCCTCCTGCACCCCAGGCTGTGGAGCGGCTGATCCATCCTCAGCTGTGTGAGCAGTGCATCGAGTTCCTGGAGCGACAAGTGGTACAGTACATCAATGCCAGCCCTGAGCGTGGCGGGGATGAAGTGGGCCATGCCTTCCTCCTGGTACACACCAAGCTGCTGGCCTTCTACTCCAGGTGCGCCCAGCCCCACCACCCTCCCCAGGGCAGCCATTTGTCCTCCCAGCTGACCCTTTCCTGCTCTGGCCTGCAGCCGCAACGCCAGCTCCATCCGCCCAGCCGACCTGCTTGTCCTCATCCTCCTGGTTCAGGACCTGTACCCCAGTCAGAGTGCCGAGGAGGAGCTTGGCCCACAGGTGCTTCAAAGCAGGATTGGGTCAGGTGCTCCCATGGAATGATGCCTGGACAGCTGGGGCTTAGGGGTTTTTGCCTTCTTTTTGAAAGCCCACAGCAGGCAATGTTCTCCCTCAGGGACCCAAGAGAAGTGAGAGCATCCCTGTGAGTGGCCCTGGCTCCCATGGAGCTGCAGAGAAGGACTCAGATGACCAAGTGAGTCCTTGAGATCAGGAGCTGCAGGGTGAGATTCTGGAAGGGCTGTCTGTATCACTGCTATCGCCGACCCATTCATTTTTGCTGGCAGGACACAGATGATCTCTCTGTGCCTGAGGTCTACTACACACCTGAGCCCTCGCCAGGCCGGCACAGTACAGGTGAGTGTCCAGCTGGGCAGCAGCCGTGCCCCACACCCCCAGCCTTGCAGAGGCTCCAGGGCTCTGAAGGGGGCTGGAAGGCTGCCCTGCTCGGTTCTCTGCAGGCAGTGAGAGTTGGTCAGAGGGTGCTGAGATGCTGAGCATTGGGGAGGTGGATGCTGCAGACGTCCAGGTGAGCATGGAGTCCTGCAACACCTCCCAGCTCCACACTTCACCAGCCTGTCCCGGTGCCTTTTGCAGTTTCCAGTCTTCATCACTCGTCTCTTGCTGTGCTGCAGCTGTGGGTGCCCTGCATCCCCCATGTTATGCATAATTGTGGCAGCTCTGATCTCCTTCTCTGAGGCATTGCTTACAATGAGCTGTCAGCAGAGAGGGAGCGGGGCTGTCTCAGAGCAGTCCAGTGTCTCCCTCTGCTGCCGCTGGGCTTTCTGGGCTGCTTCCCTGATGGATGCTGCAACACCTCACACACTGCAAGCAAACACTGGCCTCAGTTTAAGGCATTTGCAACCTTTGTCTTTGCAACAGTCATCTTCTCTGCTGCTCCTTTGGGATCCTTGGTCACTTTCCTCACTGCTGATCTTTTGCTACATGGTTCCTCCAGCTCCTTTGGTTCTGTCACACCTGGTTGCAGCTTTCAAGGCAGTGCTGCATCCCTACAGAGCATCCTTGGTGTGAGCTGTCTCATCCCCACAGGGGACTGAGTACATCCCCTGTCTTCCCAGATGGCAGAGGACTTGCTCCAGACCTTCGGGCCTCTGGTCCCTGAAGCTTCCAACCCCAGAAGGATCTTTCTGGATGCCAGCCTGCGGGAAGGTTACTGTCCCTTGCTGCCGCACACCATGCACTGCCTCCCGCTCTGGCCAGGCATCTCCCTTGTGCTGCTGACCAAGGTGAGCTGCCTCTGAGGTAAGGGGAGCTATGTTGGACTGAGTCCTGCCTCACCCATCTCTCCCTTCCCTGGCAGGGCCCCATGACTCAGGTGGCCATCACCTTGTACCAGCTGCTGGATGGTTTCTTGGTGCTGGAGAAGAAGCTGGAAGAGGGACCAGAGGTGGGAGTCGCTCGCTCCTACCCATTCCTTGCTGAGCTGCGGCAGCGCATGGACAAATTTGTGAAGAAGCTGAGTGGACAGGACATCCAGGTGGGAGTGGGGACATGAGGGGACATGAGCCTGTCCTGTTTTCTCCACAGCCTGATACAGTCCTGTCTCTTTCTAGTTGCAGAACACCTGGTTGGACTTCAAGAACAAGATATTTTCACGGAGTGAGCCTGGGAGCTCCCTAGAGTGAGTAGGGGGAAGCCAGGGGAAAGTCTCCAGGACAGGCAGGGACCTTGCCCAGCCTGGGGACCAGCACAGCTGTCCCTGCAGTGTCCACAGTCAGCATTCTCTGTGTCCCCTGGCTCAGGCTGCTGCAGTCAGTGGCCAACGTGAAGCGGCAGCTCTGCTCCGTGTACCGCCAGCTCTTCCTGACCTCTGCTGGCCACAGCCTGTCCCAAGGGCTGCGGGACCGTGCTCAGAAGCTGATGAGGTGAGTGCATGGGGGTGGTCAGCGTCGCTAGGGGGCTGCCCCACACACAGCTGTGCTGGGGCTTGTGGGTCCTGGCCTCTCACTCTGCCTCTTCTCTGCAGGGAGAAGCTGCTGGACTGGCGGGACTTCCTGCTGGTGAAGAGCAGGCGCAATATCACCATGGTGTCATACCCATCTCTGCAGCTGGGAACCCAGCCTGGCAAGGGGGTGTCCCTAAAGGGGGTAGCAGATGTGGGAGTGGGATCCCTGGCACCAGAATCAAGGGGAGGAATGTAGTGGGCAAAGGTGGTTTCCCCGAGGCTCAGGGGCTGTCCTGGAAGGGCACCAAAGTTGTTGGACACCCTTAACCCGTGCCACGTACCTGGAGGACTTTCCTGGACTGGTGCACTTCATCTATGTGGACCGCACGGCTGGACAAATGATGGCACCATCACTCAGTGTGACAGAGAAGTCCAGCTCAGAGCTGGGCAAGGGTCCCCTGGCCACCTTCATCAAGAAAAAGGTACTACTCATGGGGTAGGTATGGCATGGGAAACACAGAAGAGGGTGGAAATTGGAGGGGTTTCTGCTCAGGCTTCAGATGCTTCTTGTCCCCTAGGTGTGGTCCCTGATCACACTGGCCCGGCGATACTTACAGAAGGGCTACACAACGCTGATGCTGCAGGATGGTGACTACTGCTGCTCCTACTTCCTCTGGTTTGAGAATGAGATGGTATGTGGGGCCAGGAAGGGGCTGAACCCCTCTTTGCCTGGGGCAGGGAGCTGCAGGTGTAGCCAGCTCTGACTCCATCCACAGTGGTCCCATCCCAGCTCCTGCCCTCTGCTGTCATTTCTCCCCAGGGCTACAAGCTGGAGGTGATGGAGGTACCAGTCCTGTCTGATGATTCTGCTCCCATTGGGATGCTTGCAGGAGACTACTACAGGTGAGCAGTTGCCAGCCCTGTGGTTTGGCACCAGTGCTCAAAGCTGTGATGGCACACGGCTCCTGTGAGTGATGCCAGGATGCCAGTGTTGTGGTGTCACTGGAGTTGCACCAGCTCATCTCCCCAGCCTGGTGCCATGGTTTTGCTGTGTCCTTGCAAAGTACTTTATAGAGGGAAGGTCATTAGAAGGGGGTTTCCTGTTTGCACTGTACCTGCCAAGCCCCTGTCTTCTCCTCCCCAGGAAGCTGCTGCGTTACTACAGCAAGAACCACCAGGCAGAGGTAGTGAAGTGCTACGAACTGCTGACAGTGCACCTGGGCATCATCCCCTCCGAGCTGGTGGTCCAACAGGCCTATGACTTGGCCCGGCGCCTGTGGGAGCCATCCCGCATCCCTCTGCTCTGAGCTGCCTCCAGCCACCTTGGGGCCAGGATTAAAAGTGGGTGTTCCCAGAGCCTGGGTTGCTTTCTCAGTGTCTATGTGCCATGCCATGGATTGTGCGTGTAGGCAGCAACAGGCAACCTTCCCGTCCTCCAGCCTGGCCAGGGCTGGCACTGTCCCTTTTCCTGCTCCCCGTGGTTTTCACTGCCACCCAGCAGCCTCTGGAGACAGGCAGAGAATGGGGCCAACAGGTTGTTGGCAAATCACTGTCTTGCTGAAAAGTACATTTCCAGAGAAGGATTTATAATGTTAGCTTGGCATTGCTGCCAGGCTTTGGCCAGAGATCAAGATAGTGTAGCCAAACCTGAGTGGAGCAATGGTGCATCCCCCTCACCACTGAATGTGGGGTGTGGGGCCCTCAGAGGTTTGGCAGGCTCTGGGGAGGTGCAGCCCATCCTGCACCCCCTTCCCCACACCCGGGCTTCCAGGCACCAGTTAGCCACAGCTCTGAGCTTAGCTGGGAACAACGAGTAAATCCTGAGGCAGCTTATGTGTTTCCCAGGCACGTCTGGGCTCAGTGCACATCCAAACCTCAAGGACAGCTGGGAATGGGGCCAGCCCCAAGGGACTCAGGCAGCCACTGTCCTTTGGTGCTCCCATGCCACTCGCTGGAGCTGGGGATAGCAGTTCAGGGAGCACTGGACCATGACAGGGCCTTTGCCCCATCCTACTGAGCCGGAATTTGCCCTGCTGAGCCATAGTTTGGGATTCAGAGCCAAGCTCATCCCCAAGCTACCCCTTTTCTTGCTGCGTTCAGGGCTGTGCTTTGGGCTTGCCTGCTGAAGGCGGGGGGCAAACTCCCTCTGTCCTGCTGTGCTTGGCCCATCACCCCAGCCACGTGCCTCTGGATCATCCCTGGAGCAGAACAGGAGCTGAGGGAGGGGGGCTCTCAGGCCCCTGCCTGCCTGCTCAGCACTTTCCTGGAGTGCAGGCTGGGGAGCTCCTGGCACCCTGCTGAGCCTCAGGCAGGATCTGCCCCCTTCTCCCCGGCAGGATCTTCTCCCGCTGGGGCTCGTCTCCGGCCCCGCTACAAGTCCCCAGCGAAACCGCGCCAGGGTCAGCGCCTCGCTGGGGACAGCCCCACAGGGGCAGCGCTCGGTGGGTGTCCCTGTCCTGAGCAGCCTCCCCGAGGCGTTCCCTTCTCTGGCCCCCCCGTCCCCTCCCTGTGCCGGAAGCCCTGGGAAAAGTTCCGCCGTGAAAGCAAAGTCCAGGCTGCCGGACGCGGGGCAGCCATGGTCAGGCGCTGCGGGGCGATGGCAGCCGGGCTCCGGGGAAGACTGAGTCTGCTCTGCTCTTGCCGCTGGCTGCAGGGCCGGCATCCGTCCCTGGGGCCGGCAGGAGCGCGTCTGGCCCATGCCGGGGCTGCAGCCCAGCTGCGGCGGGAATACGACGCGGTGGTGATCGGGGCAGGTAACAGAGCAAGGGAGCGAGAGTTGAGCTGCGGGAAGCAGGCGGGGACCCACATCTGCCCTCCCCCCAGGGCGGGTAGCAGAGGAGCAGCTAGGTGGGGACCACAGTAGTGTGGGACGCACTGCAAAGCCCCCGGCTGCTCCTCATGCCTGGGACGACGCAGGGATCTGGCACAAATTGCAGGCCCCCAGCATACAGAGCACTGTTGGAGCATCTACCTTGCACACTTCTGTCCCCATCTGCCTTAGAGCCAGGGCTGTAGGACCTGTATCTCTGTGTCTAGAGCCTGTTACTGGGGTGGCTGTGTCAGCGCCATGCCCCAGGAATGGCAGGGTGCCCTATGCTGTGGGCCCATCACCAACTCTGGGTTCTGCTCGTCTCCCTCTCTTCTTGCAGGGCACAACGGGCTGGTGGCAGTGAGTACCTAGAGTGGCATGCTGCCTCTCCTCCATCCACAGGGAACTGCAAGGGACTGGGAAGGCTCTGCACTGTGGGCAAGGGAGGGCTTTGGTGGCAGTGTCCGTGGGGCTGGGGCTCCCACAGGGTGGGGGGCACCACGTGCAGGAGGGTGCTTACGCTGACAATGACATGCTGGCTGGAGGGATGGGCAGTGTGTGCCGTGCTCCCCACAGGCTGCCTACCTGCAGCAGGCAGGGTTGCACACAGCTGTGCTGGAGAAGCGTCACGTGCTGGGTGGCGCGGCCATCACGGAGGAGATTGTGCCAGGTACCCCTGCATGCCCCTTGTCCCCCTGGCCCTGGTGAGCCCTGGTAGTCGACATCCCCCCCCACCCCACATGTTCCAGGGTTCAAGTTCTCCCGGGCATCATATCTGCTCAGCCTGCTGCGACCACAAATCTACGCTGATCTGGAGCTGCAGGTACTGGCACCCACCCTTTGCTGGGCTGATGGCAACTCTCAGCATGCAAGCAGGGGGACCCTACTGCCAGGCTGTCCCTGCAGGGTGGTTCCTGCAGGGGGGACATCCCTGTCTTGCAGCGGCATGGTCTGAGGGTACTCCCACGGGACCCCTACTCCTTCACCCCACTGCTGGAGGACCGGAGCCCTCCTCGCTCCCTTCTGCTGGGACATGACATGGCCCAGACTCAGCACCAGATTGCTCAGTTCTCCCAGAAGGATGCCCAGGTACCAGCAGGGACATGCACCTGGCACAGCAAAACCGACGAGCGGCTGCCCTGCCCCTGGAGTGGCAGGGATGCTCCTGAGGGGGGTATCCATTGCACCCACCATGATGCAGTCCTTGCTGTCCACCCTCTGTCCCCTTCCAGGCCTACCCTGAGTATGAGGCATTCATGGGGCATATGGTGTTGGCCCTTGACCCACTGCTGGATGCCCCTCCAGTGGATACAGCTGCCCTGGGAAAAGGTTCCCTGCTCCAGCAGCTCAGGAACCTGCAAACCCTGAAGCCCTTGCTGCAGGCAGGTACATCTGGGATGCCAGGGAACCCTGACAGCAAGGGGTGTTTGCCAGCACTTGGGATGGGCGATGCAGAGCCTTCTCAGGAGCCCAAACTGGGCTGTCAGGCTCTGCTAGACTTACTCACCTTGGTCCTGCTGACTGACCTCCAAACAGAGCTAGGAACCAGTAGCCAGTCCTGTCACAGCCACCCAGGTCTCACACTACCTCTCCACCCCCAGGGCTGGCACTGGGGCGGCAGCTGCCCCGCTATTACGAGGTGCTCACAGCTCCCATCTCCAAGGTGCGTGCTGGCAGTGGTGGTGCAGAAACACCCACTGCCTCTTCTGCCTGCCAGGGTGCTGTGGCAGCTCCCCAAGCCTGGCATGCTCTCTTTCTCCTGGGCCAGATCCTGGATCACTGGTTTGAGTCAGAACCCCTGAAGGCAACTCTGGCTACCGATGCAGTGATTGGAGCCATGGCCAGCCCACACACCCCCGGAAGTGGGTGAGGCTCCCTTGCCCCTGGGGCTCATCCTGCACTGTTCCCATTTGCCATGCTTTATGCTTGGCTCTGCTGCACACCAGTATCCCGTGCCCTTCCCCCTGCTTCTCCCTCCCACTGCCTGCTCAGCTTCGCTGGGTGCCTCAGGAGTTGGTGCTGGGCAAGGGGCTGCCCCCCAGCCCTGCCATATGGCCCTCCTGAGCGGCCCCCACCTATCCCTTCGCTGTTTGGACACCTCTGTCCCCAGGTTGGGCTGAGTCCTGGCTGGTGCTTGCTCCCTGTAACTGAGTTGACATCCCCTGAGATGGCATGGTCCTGCTGGGAGGGACTGTGGGGGCTGGGGCACCATCCTCACTACCCATGCAGGGGACAGATCCATCCCCTCAGTCAGCAGCTAATCCAAGATCCTGCTGCCACAGGTACGTGCTGCTGCACCACGTCATGGGTGAGCTGGAGGGACGGCGGGGGGCCTGGGGCTACGTGGCAGGTGGGATGGGAGCCCTGTCCCAAGCCATCGCCCAGGCAGCAACTGCTCGGGGAGCCCACATCTTTGCTGAGAAGGTACAGGGTGTCTGGGAGAAAAGAATTGCTTGACATCCCTGCCCTCACAGGCAGCAGGGGTGCTCTTGGTAAAGTCTTGTCCCCTACATGTGCCCAGGCAGTGTGCCACGTGCTGCTGGGCAGGGACGGGGAGGCGCAGGGTGTCGTGCTGCAGGATGGGACAGAGGTGAGGAGCAAACTGGTGCTGTCCAATGCCTCCCCCCAAATCACCTTTCTGGAACTCATTCCTGAGGTATGGAGTGCATGGGGCTGGTGAGGGCTTGGCATGTTAGAATCACCCCATTCACACTGCCTCTCACAGCCAGCCTCTGCACCGGTATATCCCACCCCAGGAGCGGCTGCCAAAGGATTTTGTCCAGCGGATCCGGCAGGTCGACACATGCTCCCCTGTCACCAAGATCAATGGTAGGTACCAGCAAGGATGCTTCTGCTGCCATCCCTGCTGGAGGAACACTGGTGCCAGGCTCAGCAAGAGGCTGCACCCTGCTTGCTCCATCTCCCCATCCCATGCCCAGTGGCAGTGGATCGGCTGCCCAGCTTCCTGGCTGCCCCCAATGCCCGTGACGGCCAGCCCCTGCCCCACCACCAGTGCTCCATACATCTCAACTGTGAGGGCACCCAGCTCCTGCATCAGGCATTCACTGAGGCTGCCCACGGACACCCCTCCAGCAGGTAGGAGCCTGTACTGGCACACCTTGGTGCGCTGGGGAAGGGACAGGACAGTCATGGCAGTGGATGCTGGGGAAAGATTTGTGGAGTGGCTGGGTCCCCTTCTGCCTGCCCATTTGGTGTACTGCTCCCCCAGGCCCATGATCGAGCTCTGCATTCCCTCAGTGCTGGACCCAGGGCTGGCCCCACCAGGATGCCATGTCGTGTCCCTCTTCACACAGTACACCCCGTCTGTGCTGGCAGGCGGTCGGTCCTGGGATGAGCAGGCCAGAAATGCATATGCAGACACGGGTAAAGCACATGCAGACCCCAGTTACACCCATGGGCAGAGCTGCCCTGGAGCTGCACAGGAGTTTGCTACCATGTCCCCCCAGGCTGCTCACCAGCAGTCCTTTCATCTCTCTCTAGTGTTTGACTGCATCGAAAACTATGCCCCAGGGTTCAAGGCATCCGTCATTGGCAGGGACATCCTGACACCACCAGACCTGGAGAGGATCTTTGGGCTGCCTGGTGGAGTGGGTACCATGCATGTCAACTCTGAGCATCGCTCTGGTGCCAGTGCTAGTGGGCACACAGGCCTGGACCAGGCACAGCTAGCTCACACAGAGCTCTGTTAGCAGAACATCTTCCATGGAGGGATGTCTCTGGACCAGCTGTACTTCGCCCGGCCAGCACCATCCTACTCTGGCTACCGATCCCCAATTCCTGGCCTGTACCTGTGTGGAAGTGGAGCCCACCCTGGTGAGCAGAGCTGGGAGCCAGGATCCTCGTGGAGGCCTTCAGAAGGAAGAGAGAGGCATGTGGAACAGGTGCACCACCATTCCCCATTTCTCCTTTCTTGCAGGAGGAGGAGTGATGGGAGCAGCAGGACGCAATGCCGCCCAGGTGGCTATCAAGGATTTCAGGCACCTCTGATGAGATTGGTGAAACTGACTTTACCCACACAGCGTGACTTTTGAAACAGCAGCATGCCCTACTGATGCCATGCAGAGCCTGCCCATCCCCAACTTGCTTCCCCAGCACCTCAGGGCAGCAGCATCTCCCAAGAGCTGCATGCAGGCTGGCAGGGTCCCTTGTGCTCCCAGCTGCTACTGTCACCTTGAACAGATGGCTGCTCCCAGCCTGCCACAACCCAGCCTTGCCCCAGTGGCTCCTGGACCCTGCATGACCATGGCAAGCCTCAGTCAGCCCCTGCCTGGGCCCATGGAAATAAACCCTGGCATGTGCTCTGTCATGAGCACTCTCACTGTGGTTTTTTGAGCAATTGATGCAGCTCCTGCTTGCTGGTGATGCCATCCATACTTGCTGTTGATGCGGCCTTGGGGGAGCTGCCAGAGAGGACAGGCACATTTCAGAGTACTGAACAGGGACAATGAGCCCCTCACCCTCTCCTCTGCCCCTTGATGCAGGCTCAGGTGCACGCAGGGCTGTTTGTATGGAGTCCCCTAGCTCCAAGCAGGTCCAGACCATCCTAAGTACTGGGAACAAGCAGGGAGCTGCCTGGAAACTGCTTTGGTACCTGAAGTCCCCAACTGTCCTCAGTCCCCCGGCTCTTGGTGGCTGTGTGTACAGCAGACACGTGCCCAGCAGCTCAGAAACCGCAGGAGCCAGGACTAGCAGCTGCCCCCTCGTGCCTCACACATGCTCCTATTCCCGAAGGAAGCTGCCTGCACGTGTCCCTCCGTCCCCAGGGCAGATGTTCCGTGCTGGCCGCTCCTCAGCCACAGCAGGCCCGGGGTGTGCGCCTCACCCGGGCTGCTGCCGGCAGCCGCTGGCTGCAGATTACAGAGCTCACATCCTCTCCCTGCCCTCTTCCTCCGCCAGACAATGCTCCCGATTCAGCCGCCCGCCTCGCCTCCTGCCGGGCCCTAAATACGGTGCTGACAGGGTGAGCTGCTGCACCTGAGCTGGCTGAATCAATATTGACCGGCCAGGAATAGTCCCGCAGCCCTCTGAGAATAGCCCCGCACGCCCGCCCGCCGCCCACAGCTTCCCGCGCACGGGGCTGCCCTGCTGCCGGCCGCGTATTTTTAGCTGCTGCCGCTGCTGGCTGCCCGGGGCTGCAGGTGCTGGCACGCAGTGAGCCCCGAGGGGATGAGCGGCTCATTCATTAGCGGACACCTCAGGGCAAAGGGGGATACCTCCAGCCCGCCACGATCACATGAGCGGCAGGACACAGTGCCCGTACTGCTGCGAGAAGAGGCTGGTGGGTCCCAGATGTGGGAGAGCCCACCAGCCCACTCACTTCTCTCTTCTTGCTGTCCCCAGGGGCAGAGGCAGAGCTGGGAGCAGGACGCAGCACTCGCCTGCCCTGAGCCCCTGCCAGCATTTGCCGGGGGAGGAGTTCGGGGGAAGGTCCTGGCTTCACACTTAAGCAATTGATCTCCAAAACGTCGAGACGAATGAGTCACGGGCTCCGCTGCTGGCCCCAACCCTGCCCTTCCCCAGGGCTTTCTGTGGCCTCCATTCTGGGGCTGGCCAGGGACTCATATCGCAGCAGAGTCTTCAGGACATGCCCTGATCCCGGCCAAGGTAGACGGCTGGGATGAGAGTCCCCTTCGAGGGGGACCCAGAGTTGTGCATCCCTGCACACCCAGAGGCGCTGGAAGTCCTTGCGAGACGTGGCGATGAGCTCACGGGCTATTCCCGGCCGTGTTGATCCTGGCTCCTCCCGGCAGGATCCGGCTGCTTCGACTCCAAACAAACAGTCCGGTGGCCACCGCCACATTCCTGGCCGGTCCCTGGGCACGGCCGGGGTACTGGGCTTCCTGTTTTTCCCCATCCCACGGCGGGGCACGTCGGGCGTGTGGGCAGCAGGGTGCCCCGGGGACTGGCGA
>VYXD01008115.1:573370-592353 GCA_013397195.1 Hylia prasina | reverse complement strand
GCCCCCTCGGGTCGGCCCACCCCGCCGCACCATAAAAGCGGCTGCAGGCGGTGCCCGGCGGGAGGTAAGAGCTGCGGGATCCACTGCTGCAAGCGCTACTGCTGCGTCCCCTCGCCACCACCGTGTCCCTCTCCACCGCCTGCCCCGCGCCGCTGCCGGTCCCGCACCGCCATCCCTTGCCAGGGTGAGTGCCGGGGATGGCCCCGGGAGGGAAAGTCTGGGCACCTGGAGGAGGGTCATCAATCCCACCAATGCTCTGAATGAGGATGCAGGGGAAGAGATGAGGTGATGGGGACCGGGCTGTGTGCAAGATGGGGAGGAGCCCTGGTGTTCAGGAGAGAATCCAGGTGAAGGATAAAAGGGTGCTCTGCGGGGCCCCCTCACCCATCTCCCAAAGCATGGGCAGAAAGGAAGCAACAAGAGCACAGGGCAATGTTTGTGGGGCTGCCCATGGCTGTCGGTGCCCGGGAGGGCTGTGTCAGAGCTGGGTGACCTGGTGAAGGGTGTAGGGCTGGGGTATGCTGTGAGTATGGCAGGAAGCAGCCCATGCATCCCCCACAGCACAGGAATGGGGATGTCACCACCGTGCAAGAGGGCATGGTATTCCTCCACCATTGCCCAGCTCCTGGGGCACAGGGGGCTGCACCTGCACCCCCACTCTGCCACGGTCCCCAAGGACTCATTGTTGGGCTATCCCCAGGCATCCCACCCACAGAACCATGATGGAGATGCCAACTGGCTCAAGTCAAGTCCTGCTGGTGCTGCTGCTGTGCTGGGTGGCCCCCAGCAGGCAGGAGCCGGCCCCGGTGCAGCTGCGGCTGGGGGGACCACGGGGGCCAGCTGGAGAGGGCCGGCTGGAGGTGCTGTACCAGGGGCGCTGGGGCACCGTGTGCGATGACGGCTTCGACTTCCACGCGGCCACCGTCGCCTGCCGACAGCTGGGGTACACCGCAGCCATCACCTGGACCCACAGTGCCACTTACGGCCCAGGGGAAGGTACGGGGCAGGTGGGGAGTGGGGGGAGGGCAGTGTGCTTCCCGCTGGCTGTGGGAGCCTCCCCACAGGGCTGTGGGTGCAGACAGCTTGCAGGACACACTGGATGGGGCCTATGGTGCTGTCTCCCCAGGCCCCATCTGGCTGGACAACGTGCGGTGTGGGGGCAGCGAAGGCTCCCTGGCAGAGTGTGTCCACAATGGCTGGGGCATCAGTGACTGCCACCATGGCGAGGATGCTGGTGTGGTGTGCTCAGGACAGCGCCTGCCTGGCAACTCTCCCCAGGCTACTACCTCTGGTCACCTGGGAGAGGTGAGTGGGGGCCCATGGCATTCGCCTGTGCCCGGCAGGGTACACCAGGGCGACTGGAACAGGTCCCACTAACCCTTCCCCTGGCGCCTTTTCTAAACACCCTGCCCTCGATGCTGGAGCCTCACATCCACCCCATGCCCACTGTGGCAGGTGTCAGGACTAACCCTGGAGGAGGTGCGGCTCAAGCCTGTCCTGGCACGGGCCAAGCTGAGCATGCCAGTGATGGAGGGTGCTGTGGAGGTGAAGCACAATGGGCGCTGGAGGCAGGTGTGTGATGCCAACTGGACCAGGAACAACAGCCGTGTGGTCTGCGGGATGCTGGGCTTCCCCCGGGAGAAGCACATCAATACCAGCTTCTACCGGTAGGGATGTGGGAGACATGCGCTGCACCTGGGCATGTGGGGCAGGTGCCTGGCTGGACACACTGTGGGGACTGGAGGAGTGGTCAGAGAAGGGCTGCATATATGGGTGGGTGTGCAAAGTGCTGGTATGGCCTGGCCATGCCCGGATCCCCTTCCTGGACCTTTGACAAGGGTCAGAGCTGGGCTCAGCAGCATCCAGAGGTCTTTGGGGATAGTCACCATCATGGCTGGCAAAGTGTGGGAGAAAGGAGGGGAAAGACAAGTGTCCCTTGGTCCCTCCCACCCTGTCTCAGCCTGTGACTATAAATACAGTACATAATGAGCCCCTACCAGTGCCAGGAGTCACACAGTCCCACTGGGACACACGTTACAGATGGGCTTGGCACAGTAATTGCCAGTGGGGAGAGAATATGACATACCATGGGGTCTCCATCTCCTGCCAAGGAGGACAGAAAGGATGGGACAGGGGGTTCAGAGTTGGGCAGTGTCAGCATGCTCCCTCACCTCCTGGCTCTGTACACCCACAGAAAGCTCTGGAACAGGAAGCTGAAGGACCCCAACTCCAGGTAGGACTCAGCACTGTGCATGGTGAGCAGGGCGAGTTGGATGGGCACCCGGCATGAGCATTGGGTGGGGGAGACTCTCTGGCACCCAAGCTGACCTGCTCCCTTCCCTTGGCAGCCTGAAGACCCTCAGCCAGAAGAACAGCTTCTGGGTGCACAAGGTGCGGTGTCAGGGCTCAGAGCCCCACCTGGCCCGCTGCCCTATGCAGGTGGCCCCACCGGCCCCCCGCCAGCACGCCTGCCCCCACGGCATGCACGCCATCGTCAGCTGTCTCCCTGGCCCTGCCTTCCAGAAGGGCAAGGGCAAGAACAAGACCGCCCCAGGGAAGGTGAGCCCTTGCAGAGTTCCACACCCTCTCCCACCAACAGAGAGCCTCAGAGCTGAGCAGCACTCAGCCACCCCGTTTGCACTTGAGGAGGGCGTCGGCTGTGTACTGGGGTTGCTGACTGGCTGCTCCCCATACCCAGGTGCTCCCAGTGCGGCTGCGAGCAGGCACCCACGCTGGTGAGGGCCGGGTGGAGGTGCTACGCCACGGGGAGTGGGGCACCGTGTGTGACAAGCAGTGGGACCTGGCTGCAGCCAGTGTGGTGTGCCGGCAGCTGGGCTACGGGACAGCGAAGCAGGCCCTGCTGGGAGCCCGGATGGGACAAGGTGAGGCAGGTGTTACAGCATGGACTTGGGAAACCTCTGGGCGTGGAGAGGTATGATGGGGAAATCAACTGGTTTAATGTGTCCTGCTGGAGAATCCTGGGATACTCACGCAGCTCCAGCCTGCCCTGTCTGCTCCTGCCATGGGCAGCCCCATTCCCATAGAGAATGCCCAGACCTGGGGAAGGAGAATGAGGGTCCTGCTCCAGGATGTTCATGGAGCAAGGAGCACTGACCCCTCCTGTGCTTTAGGTCTGGGGCCCATCCATATGAGCAATGTACGGTGCACTGGCCATGAGCGCTCCCTGGGCGAGTGTCGCTTCCAGGATGCTGAGCAGAGTGGGTGCCGGCACGAGGCTGACGCTGCTGTCCGCTGCCACATGCCCTACATGGACTTCAAGAGCCAGGTGAGGCCCTGCCTCCTTCCCAGAGCCTGTTGAACTCCAGCCCCATTGCACAGTCCCCAAGCTCTCTGCCCAGTGTGGATGCTCAGAGTAGCCCTGGGGTGATCCAGAGGATGGGGGGACACAGAACAGCACCCTGATGGGATTCTGCAGGATGATCTGGTGGAAAAATTGGTCTTGTAGGGAGGAAAGGAGGAAGATGAGGGAGATGTTCAGCTGGATGTATGGGGCTGCTTGTCCCATTGCAGCGTGGGGTGGGAGAGCTGGGGGTCTGCGCCACATTCCAGCTCAGCCTCTCTCTGCCAACAGGTGCGGCTGGCCGGGGGCCGCAACCCCGAGGAAGGCGTGGTGGAGGTGCTGGTGCCCGTGCAGGGGCAGCTGCAGTGGGGTGCAGTGTGCGGTGCACAGTGGGGCCTGAACGAGGCCATGGTGGTCTGCAGGCAGCTGGGGCTGGGCTTTGCCAGCCATGCCCTCCAGGTGAGTGGGGTACCAGCCTGGGGCCAGAACTGCAGGGGTCTTGCAGGATGGATAGCATGGGCATGGTGTGGCCAGGGGCTCTGGGATGGGGTGGGATGGTGGGGGGACAAATCCTGGTGGCAGTGTTAGGGCCAGGAGAGGAGGCAGGGGAGGCAGGTGGGTGCTGGCAAGGGCTGCAAGGACTGGTCCAAGCATTGTGATCCTCCTCTGTTCAGGAGACATGGTACTGGGCAGGCAGCCCCGATGCCACCCGGGTTGTGATGAGCGGGGTGCGCTGTGCCGGCACCGAGCTGGCCCTCCAGCAGTGCCAGCGCCATGGCCCTGTCCACTGCCCCAGCGGCGGGGGACGCTTCTCAGCGGGGGTCACCTGCACTGCCCGTGAGTAGCAGGACCCCATGGGGTACTGCTGGGAGGGGGCCCCCCCCTTCTCCTGTAGGAGAGTAGGGGGTGCTATGCAAGGTGGGGATCACCTTCTCAATCCCTGCTGATCCCGTCCATGCCAGACGCACCAGACCTGGTGATGAATGCCCAGCTGGTGCAGGAGACAGCTTACCTGGAGGACCGGCCCCTGGGGCTGCTGTACTGTGCCCATGAGGAGCGCTGCCTCTCCCGCTCTGCTGACAACATGCAGTGGCCCTATGGCCACCGCCGCCTCCTTCGCTTCTCCTCCCAGATCCACAACCTGGGAAGAGCCGATTTCCGACCGAGGATGGGGCGTCATGCCTGGACTTGGCACCAGTGCCACCGGTGAGTGGCCCATAGGCAGGGGCTGGCAGGGAGCTGCCCCCTCCTTGGGCCAGGCAGGGCATGGTGGCACCCATCCCAGAGGCTGTCCCACCCCGGGGTAATTAAGAGTGTCTGAGCCAGCACTGTCATTACGACTTTATTTGGCTTCAGGGTTGTAATTTGCTGAGTCCCTGGGTGCTGCCCTGCTGGAAGTTCTGCGGGGCTTGCGTGGGCCAGGCACTCCTGCCAGGCACTGGTCCTGTGCTCAGCCCCTGTTCCCACAGACACTTCCACAGCATCGAGGTCTTTACCCACTATGATCTGCTGACGCTCAATGGCTCCAAGGTGGCTGAGGGGCACAAGGCCAGCTTTTGCCTGGAGGACACCAACTGCCCTGATGGTAGGTGCTAGCTGCAGAGCTGACAGTGACCCCCCATTCTGCTCCCAAAGGGGCTCTGTCTGTGCCTCCCTCACCTCCCCTCCTTGCTGCAGGTCTTCAGCGACGCTTTGCCTGTGCCAACTTTGGTGAGCAGGGGGTGAGTGTAGGGTGCTGGGACACCTACCGCCATGACATCGACTGCCAGTGGATTGACATCACCGATGTGCCACCAGGCAGCTACACCTTCCAGGTATGGGGATGGAGGGGTGGGGGACACCAAGCTACCAGATCTCACAGCTGGGGGGTCCTTTCCATGAGCACCACAGCATCCCTCACCCTGCACATCAGAGGGCTGCTCTGTACCCTGCTGTGCATGCCACAGCCCTGCCTGGCCAAGGCATAGCAGAGGTGCTCCCAGCCCTGCCCCTTGCCCTCCCCAGGTGGTCGTGAACCCCAAGCATGAGGTGGCTGAGTCTGACTTCTCCAACAACGTGATGAGGTGCCAGTGCAAGTATGATGGGCAGCGTGTCTGGATGCACGGCTGCCACACAAGTAAGGATGGACAGGAGCATAGGGGCTATGGCAGGCAGTGTGAGGGAAGCGATGAGGCTGGGGGTGCCACAGGTTTCTTCTGCCCCCACACGCTCCCTCACCCCCACAACATCACTCTCCCTAGGTGATGCCTACGGTGCTGACGTGGTGAGCGATCTGGAGAGACGGGAGCGCCTGGCCAACAACCTCGTGTGAACCCTTGGCATTGACATGGTCCCAGCAGCGCCACGGGAGAGTCCGACTCCCACGCCCCAGCCCCAGTGCCCTGGCAGCACTGGACTGAGCTCAGGGACTTGCAGACTTTTGTCTTTATTGATGCTGCTGCAGAGGATGGAGATGAGCGCCAGGGCCGGCGGGGAGTGTCTGGGGGTGCCCAGTCCCACGCTGCCAGCGGGACTTCAAAGAGTGGCCCAAGTACCACAGCAGCCTTCACCTCCACAGCCCCAGGTCCCCCCAGAACAACTACCTCAGCCTGCACAGCCCCCCATGCTCCAGCAGACTCAGGACAATCCCCAGCCACCCATGCACCCATCCTGCCTTCAATAAAGGTTTTGTGAGCTGGGAGCAGAGACCTGTGCTGTGGGAGAGGGTGTACTCCCTTATCAATCCCACCATCACCTCCTCCTTTCCCTGCACTCTTTCCCATTAGGATCATGAAGCCAGTCCCCAGCTGGGAACAACTTAGTCTAGGCAATGTGTCAGGCAGCATTTCCCCTGTGCCACCCAGGGCCACCAACTCCCTGGCTGCATGTGGCTGGCATCAAGCAGCTCTGTCTTGCCATCAGTGGTCCCATGGGCCAGGGCACCCTGGCCCTGAACTGGCTAACCCTGTGCATGCAAAAGGACCCAGCCAGCCCTGTGACAGCATGGGCTGGCAGCCAGCCCACCAGCCACTGTGTCTGCAGCTGACATGCTGGGCTTTCCCAGGCTGTCCTGGCAGCTTCCCAGACATGGGAGCTGTGTTAAGGCCACTCTGTCCCTCAAAGCCCTTGCTCCTGGACGCAGTGTGGGGACACAGAGTACACTGTGCCCTTGCTCTCTGTTTCTTACCTCCCGTGGTTTCTATCCTTTTTCTTACAACAGGAAATAAAAGGGAATGTCACCAACACACTCTGTACTGTCTGTTCCTCAGATCACCAGCCATGAGGCAGTGCCAGCCTTCTCCTTGCACACCTCTGTGCATTCCTGCCTCGCTGGCAGGCACCAGCCCAGGGTGGGGGGCCGTCAGCACCCACCTTGGCCCAGGACAAGTCAGGCTGCACCCACACGTGATGGTCCCTGCACGTGGAGATGCTGCTGGGAACGGTGGTGATGCACTGAAGGGGCCCGAGGCCAGAGACCGTGGCAAGGCACGTGCTGGTGGAGGCTCACTCGGCCAGGGTCGGGCTTTGAGGGATGCTGGATGGTGGGAAAGATGTTTTCCACATGAGAGCAGCTTTGCGCCCTGGAATTTCCACTGGCCAAGCCGCGAGCATCCGGGAACAGCAGCCGCGACGGCTCCCAGCTGGCAGCGCTGCCGGATGGTGCAGGGGCAGGCAGCCACCACCGCCGGGTCATGACCAGCTCCACTGCTGCCAAGCTGGGGGACAGCCAGGGGACACAGGGCAGGCACATGAGCTCTTCAGCCACCAAAAGCATGCGAAGTGCTGGCAGTGGTGGCAGAAAAGCATCATCCCCATCCTCACCGCCTGTGAAAGGCCCCAAAACCTCAAAGTGTGCAGAGCTACAGGGTGGGAGCACTGGGGCACATAGGGCTGTTTTTCAGGTGCTGAGAGACGATGCAAAGCAGAGCCAAAGGCAGGTCCCAGGTGCCAGCCTCCGCCCGGGGGCAGGGCAGGAAGCCCCCAGCCTGCCACGGCCGGCAGCGTGGCCACATCACAGCCCCGTGTGGGGCCAGGAACATGGCCCTGCCCATGCTCTGACAAGGGCCCTGCTGTTCAGGGCTGCAGCTGCTCCGCGGAAGTAAACAGGGTCCCTGCCAGCACATTCCTGCCTGCCGTCCTGCCTGATCCCTCCTGCCGGCACATCCCCCACGGCCGCCGGGGACACCCAGCACCTGGGAGGGGTGGACATCCCCACAGCAGAGCGGACCTGCGCAGCTGCCCCCGGCATGCACACCCTCCCCCGGTATGAATGGAACGGGGAGCCACCACCCAGGCAAGCAAATAAAATAAATGTCATTTATTAGCAAAATAAAGGACAGAAACTCTCACTCACAAGGCCCCGCAAAGTGGCCAGGGCCGCCCCACACAGCCCCCCCCGTACTCTCTGCTGAGCTCCCTGCATCCTGCTGTTGCTCCTGCTGTGGCTGGCAGCCTCGGGGTTCTGCCCTGGGCAGGGTGAGCAGTGCTGCCTGATAGCAACAGCATCCCCACAGCACCAACCAGCCCGCATGCTGCTCAGCCCTTCTGGTAAAGCAGCGCAGTGCTTTTGGACACAGTGCAGAATCTGTCCCAGCTCTGAGACACAGAGTGCTCTGCCTGCCTGCAGAGAGGGACATGAGCTGAAAGTGCAGCCTCCTGGCTCAGTCCCGGCCCTCCCAGGCATCTTCCCGCTGCTTGTTCTCCAGGCGCTTCCTCTCTGCAGAGACAAGAGAGTCAGTGCCACATCCCTATCACTCACCTCCCTGCGGAGGTGGTGGGATCCCACCGTGGTGCAGCCCCCTCTCACCCAGCGCCCTGTGAGAAGGAGCATGCATGAGGAAGGCCCCCCTATACTGCAGCCCCTCCAGGCATCCAAAACTCACCTTGTGCCTCTTGCAGCTTCCTCCGCTCCGCATCTCGCTGGGCTGGTGTCTGGTTGCTCCGTACCCCCAGGGCACCAATCACCAGCCGCCTGGCCAGGACAGCTGATGTTTCAGGGCGCTCCTTGGCTGGCTGCAAGTACTCTGTGAAGATGGGGGACATCGGTGGGGCGTTCTGGGAGAGACAGGGCAGCCAGCACAGCTGTGGAGCCGTGCTGGCTCCCCCATCCATCCCCAGTTATCAGGATGATGCTGCAGCACAAGCACGATGGCACAAGCTGGCACAGGGCAGCACCACTCACCAGCATATGCCCTGGCTTTGGCTTTAGAGGCGCGGGTGCCCTGGGAGAGTGGGCGTGTCTTCACCATCAGATGCTTGGTGCTGAGGGCATCTCGTGCTGCAGGAAGAGAGCAGTAGTACATCCACGTGCAAAGTCAGCCCCATGCCCAGGATCTGGCTGCGGGAGAGGGATGCCTCCTCTCTGCCCATCCCCAGCTGAACCAGGAGCAGTACCTGTTATGGGGCTGGAGAAGATGCCCAGGGCGTGCGTATCATCCACCCACTTAATATCAAAGCCTTTTTTCCTGCCAAAGAGTGGGAAGGTCAGCGAGGCATCGGCACCTGATGGGCAGCCACGTGCAGCAGAGCCCAGGCAGGGAACCCCAGCACCAGGGACAGAGTGTTGGCAGACTCACTGATAGCTGCAGAAGACACGCATCAGATCCTCGGTGCGGAAATCCGAGGGGAAATCGTAAATCTCAATGACGTGGGGCAGCTCATCATCGCTGATGTCCGGCGCAGCAGGTTCGGCCCCATAGTAGTTGAAGCGGGGTGACTGCCGGCTCTCCTGGTGCTTCTCACCCCCTAAGAGCTGCAGCAGTAGGAGAAGCACAGCACTGAGCAACCCATGCCCACCTGCCTCACAGCAGTTCCCAATCCATGGCGAGTGCTCCCCAGAAAGTTGTCCAGGCCCCTGCAGCTCACCCCAGCACTGCAGATGGATTCAGGGCATTGAAAATTAGTAGTTATCAACCAGGGTTCTCACACCATGCACTTGCTTTTCTTATTACCAGCATCCCTTCACTTGCCATGCTCTGCAGCCAGGTCAGGGACATGGTAGGAATGGCAGGGGTGAAACAGCACATGCATCTCCAAGCACACCCCTCCTTCCACAGTGATGTGATGACCTGAAATACCTCTGGGGAAGAACAAGGAGCCAGGAGGAAAGATTGATGTCTCTCTGCCACATGGAAGCACCAGGCTGAGCATGCCCTGGCTGCAGCACAGGCACCAGAGCAGCCTATCAGCACCCCAGATGCCAAGATGAAAAAGACAGTGCTCCACTGAGGAGCAAGTTCTGCTGGTTAATCACCTGTGCACCTAAAAATTTATGTTTTATTTCTCATTTGAATTCGTCTGACTTCACTTTCCAGCCGGCAGTTCTTGTTCTGCCTCTCTGCTGGATTAAAGAACTCTCAGTCCCTGGTCTCTTTCCCATCACACCACTTACTAATGTTAATCAACTCCCTTCTCAATATTCTTTTTGATAAAATGGGTTGTGCACCTTTAGTACCTCACAGCGGGGCACTTTCTCCAGCCCTAAAAGATGATGGCTGTAGAGGTTTTCTACCTTGCACATTTTTCAACCTTTATTTTAAAACACAGGCAGCAGCCTCCTGCTGCCACAACAGAGGGGTGCAGCCAGCCCCTATTTCCCTCTGTCTCACAGCACTGTCAGCAACAGTTGGTCACCCAGCGCCATGTTCTGCCCAGTGGGCCGCCCTGCATCACCTGCTGAATCCTTGCTTTCCAAACCACACCATGCCAGTGGCCAGAGACACCAGGCCAGGTGCAGTCCAAAGCCACTGGCAGCTCCCGTTCCCCCTGGAGCGTGGGGCTGGCACGGCACCAAGAAATGGGTACATAACTCAGGCAGGTTTCCACCCCGATCCCCTAAGCGATCATAGCAGAGCACACCATGACTGCAAGCTTAGAGTCCATAAATCCCAGCCAGCTCAGTCGATAAAAAGTGCTCATTCCGACAATTTTATGGGGAAGATGGATTCAGGGCAGGTAAGGGGGTGCTGCCATAGCGGCTGGATGCCAGTGGAGGCTGGAGCTGAGTTATGGAGCTCACGGGACAAGCCAGCACTACCAGCAGGGCCTGCCATCACCCTCGTGCAGGGCAGCACAATCATCAGGCACCCTGAGCCTGCTCGGAGGAAGCAAGAGAGCCACTCCCTGGCAGGATAAAGCCCCGCAGTGCTGCTTGAGGGAGCAGCGCACTCAAGTAGTGCCAGGCACTGGGACGATGATTAGGAGCAGGAGCACAGAGTGCCGGAGCAGCCCTTGACCTTCACAAATCACCAAGTGTGGTGGGGCAGGAAGGACAGGAGCCGTCTGGCAGCAGGGCTCAGCCATGCAGCAGGCACGGTTCAACAGGTCCCCCGGCACTGCCAGCCCAGCACACAGCGTGCCAGCAGCTCCCAAGCCGCGGGGCAGGGCAGGCAGTGGGAGCCACGGTGCGGTCCCCAGCCCTGGCAGGCGTCCTGGGGAGGGTTTGCTGATGGATGGACAGGAAGATGACAGGGAAAATGAAGCCTGTCCATCACATCTCGCTGCTCTCTAAAGACACTCCTGCCAGAGCAGGTCAGAGGGGTCAGTGGCTGTCGCTTACACCCCAGCCCTGGGCACGCATGCACCACGGCCCCTGCCACGCCACACCACCTGATGGAGAGTCCACAGAGCCTGCAAGGAAATGGTCACAGTGCTTAATTACTCTGTGTTCAGACTGATTTCTACTCTGAATTTGTCTGATTTCAGCTTCCATTCCAGCCAATAGTGCTCACTATGGTGTTTTTTTTCTGCTAGATTAAAGAGCCACCCCCTATCAGAAATCTCTCCTCCACACAGAACGTCATAAATCTTGCTCTCTTCCAGCTATCTGCATTGAATAAGGATTCGGTTACATGGAAGATGTTGCTAATTTTCTTGTTCTTTTTGTTAATTAACAACAGCTCCATCTTCCTGAGAGCCTGTGCCCTCCCCAAGCAGCTACATCCACCTGCTGGGAGCCCAGAGGGCTCAGGAAGCACGAGGCACAATGTGGGAATCTGCAGGTGACAAAGATGGCAACTTTTGATAAATCACTATTTCAGATTCTTTTTCACCCATTTTGGGAAGCTCCCTGGAAAGCTCAAACTTGTCTCAGAGCTTGTGCATAGTGGAGCCAATACAGATACTCCTTGGAGTGAGAACCTGTACTGCACAGCACAACCTTGCCCACAGCATCCTATGGCTGCACCATAACAGGGATCCTCCCTGACCTTCCTCCCCTGAGGACAAAGCCATGCCCAGGCCATCAGCCCACAGAAACCAATGCCACCTGTACCAGCTCCCTCAGAGCAGCAGTGCTGTCCTCCTCACACCAGCACTCACCACAACTTCTGGAGGGTGGGAGACAGTGGCTGGGGAGCACAGCCAGGCAAGGATGGGAATACCCAATGCCCTTCCACATCCCCCCAGATGTGAACCCTCTGTGTCCCATCTCAGCACCATGCCAGGCTCCAAGAGGACACATCAGTCCAAGCAAGGCCTTTTGGACAAGGTGGGATCTGTGCTCCTCAGTAAGAGTGCTCGAGTTAATCTGATCTCTTCACAGAAGCTGTTATCAAGGCACCACCCACCACTTCACACCCTGCTTCCAGCCAGGGGTAGGCAGACACTGGATGTAACAATATTAACGTTGTTTGTTTCTTCAGGTACATTAATGTCATTTGGAAAATTACCAGTCTGATGCTACTGATTTAAAATGCAATAAGGGATATCCAGCCTTGCTGCAGGAGCCAAGCTTTCCTCCTGAATGGCAGCAAAACGGTGTGGATCCCGGCACTAAGCAGCCAACTGTAGTAAATTCAGCAGCATGTGTGCAGGAGGGAATGGCAATGAGCCACAGCTGATTAAGAAGCTATAGTTTCAAGGAAACATCCCGTTGCTGTTTCAATGGGATGCCATACATCTCAGCCGGTTTCTTTATCACCAGCCCTGGTTTCATGAGGGTGCAGTCACAGTTTACAGCACTTCAGCAGGTTTTAGTGGGCACACTTTATGTATTACAGAGGGATGATCACCCCAGCTTTAACCAGCAACACAGGATGGGATGAGACAGATGGGGGGAAATGGAGATCCCAGGTGTTTTGGCACCACAGGGGAAGGCTGGCTCTAAGAGCAGGCCACTAGGCTGACTATGCCTTTGGTGCAGCCCACCCATCCCAGGCACTCACCCCAGAGAACACAGGAACAGTCATCCCCCACATCCCAGCAGGCACCAGTCACTGTCCCTGCAAATCCCCACAAACACTGGCTTGCAGGAAGTACCTCGTCCAGCAGGTGTGGGTCCAGGCAGTCCCCATCATCGTTGAACAGCACATCCCAGCTCTCCTCAGCACCCGGGCTGGTCTGGCTCAGGGTTTCAGCGCTGGCACTGGTCTGTCCTTCCTTTGGGGAGCTGCTGTGAAGACCTCTCTCTTCTTTCTCAGCCTCCTGGTGCTTCTGCAGCGATTCCACATCCTTATCTGGCCTTGCCAGCTCCTTTGCCCAGGACGCAGGTGAGATCCCCTCCATGCCATGGCACAGCTGCTCCAGGGGCAGTGAGGGCTCACAGCTTTCCAGAGATGCTCCCTCCCATGGGCTGCTCTCAGTCTCAGCACTGCTATCTGTGCAGGCAGAAGTGCTGCCTGCCTCCTCTACAGCAGGCACCAGGTCACCCTCCCCACTGGGATCCCCAGCACCAGCAGTGCTCTCTTCCATGACAGGTAGGAGCTGGGATGGGCTGTCCATGCCCTGCTGGGGAGTGCTCCCCTCTGGGAGTACTGGAACATCAACCATGCTACCCCTCACGAACACGGGTTCACAGCTGGCTCCTGGCGCAGACAAGGTGCTCTCCCCAGGAAGCACAGCCCTGCCTCCCCACGTCTCCTCTTCCTCCTGTACCCCAGTGGCACAACCTTTGCTCTGCTCTGCCAGAGGAGACCTCTCCTCCTCCCTCTCCTCCTCCCTCTCCTCCTCCCAGGCTTTCGAACACACTGTCTCCCCTACCAACTGGAGCACCCTGCCATGGCTGCCCACCTCTGCTGACTGCAGGATAGCCTCTCCCAGGCTTTGGGAGAGATCCCCAGCTGGATCTAGGGTGCTGTCCCCCAAGTGCTCCAACATGCCACTCAGGCCTGTCTGACAAACCAGTGCTGGGGTAGCAGTGGGTGTTGGGCTAGTGGAGTCATCCCCAGGCTCGGGGGTAGCCTTCACAGCCCCAGCCTGGGCACTCAGTGGGGATGGAGGGTCAGGCTCACTCCTTATCATCCTGGGGCTGTGGCTGAGCTCTCCAGGCTCTTCATGAGATGCTTTGCACTGCTTGTCCCAGGGCCGACCAACAGCTGGATCTGGACATGGCTCACACAAGCTGGGTGATGCCTCCAGGCTTTCCAGCTCAATAGGGCAGCTGCCTCTCGTCCTATGGCTGTGCCTGGCAGAGGCTGTCCGCAGCTCCTTTGGGCCGGCATCCACCTTGTTCTCCCTCCTTGCCGCTCTGCTTGCCTGTGTTCTGGCACGGGGGCTTGGCCTCTGCCCCTCGCCACTGGCCCAGACAGAGTCCTGCACCAGGCGGTGGTTCTCAGGCTCCCGGTGGTGGTTCTCAGGCTCCCGGCGCTGCCCAGGCCGTGTGTCGCCTGCCGCTCGTGCCTCTCTCTCCCGCCGTGCTTTGGGCACGTAGAGGGCCATGTCGGGCTTCCTGCGGCGCACCCGGCTGCCCTCCGCCTCCTGCTGCATGGTGCCACCGCTGCCTGCCAGGGAGAGAACAGCGTCACTGTCCCGCCTGCAGCCTGGCAGCCCCACAGCTGAGCGCACAGAGGGCAGCCCCTGCCCAGCCCACTCAGTCAGGGGCCCAGCACCCACCCTGCTCCCTCAGCAGCGGGCACACAGTGATGGATTGTGGAGCCCCAGCACTGCCCCAAAGTAGCCTATCTGCAGACACGGTTTGGGGCCTGGAGCACCCCACAGCCCTACAGCCTCTGGTGGGGGAAGCATCCGGCTTGGGGGAAGCAGGGAAATCCTGACAGGATCACTGAGGCACCTCCCTGCTCCCGCAGCTGCTACCTGGGACCCTCAAGCCCAAGGGACCAGTGTCTGCAGCTGAAGCAGAACACTGAGACCATGCACTACTCAGGCATCTAAAACCACAGAGAAGCCTGAGGCAGCCACAGAACAACAGAAAGCAAACCCCAGCTGCAGAGATACCCTGGCACAGGACTATGGCATGCTGCAGGCCCGCTCACCTGCTGCCCCATCCCGACAGAGATTTATTTTTCATCATCTTTGGCAGAAGTAGGCATGCCGCAAGTGGCCAGCCCCCCTGCCCCTATAAATATGCATCAGACAGGGTTTATGGAGATGGATAGTGCGGGGGGCTGCACTGTGGTTGAGGGGAAGGCAGAGTGGGGCTGGGCTGGGGCCCATGATTAATCACTGCCCACTCCATTTAGGGGGATTCATCACGGGCCGCTGTCAGGTAAATCACTGGAAAAACACCTCTTCAGTAATTAATGTGAAGTGACGGATGGACAGCCCCTGGGCCCATTAATCTGGACCATCAGCGCCGACCGAGATTATGAATGTCAGGATGCATAAACTGCCGGCAGATCAATAGGGCCAGGAACCCATCCAAGGCTCTCATTTCCGAGGCACCTCCGGTACATTAGCCTCCCCTCCACACGGCCCCTGACCAAGGCGCGAACGCTCTCTGTGGCCCCTCACCAACAGCCAGCAGTGGTGCCAGGAAGGCGAATGGGGGGCCAACCACTGGCTGGAAAGTGGCTGGGGCTGCCCAGGCCACACGGCATCATCCCCTCTTCCTGATGGATGGACAGACCATTGCCTTGGCATGATGGATGAGTCTCTCATGGCTCTCTGGAAACCACCGGAAAAGCCCAGCAGGGAAGTACCCCTTGCATGACCACGGGGCCCGTGCCTACACCTCATGCTGCGAAAATGGGCAGGAACATGAGGTGCAGGCACAGGCGCCGTGGTGATGCTGAGCACCATCCCAGGGCTGCCCCAATCATTTTTCTGTCTCCGTAGCTCTTGTCATTTTTTTCCCCCTCTTTGATACACTAATTTTGCTGGCAGAACGATCCCCTTTATCTTTATCGACCGCAAGAAAGGAATGTATCCTACAAACCTTCCAAGGACTGGATTAGTCATTTTTCAACACTGAGGCATTATACATTTTCTCACCGAGTGGCAGCCTGAGTGCCAGAGGGGAGGGGGCACTGGAAGCCCCCCTGGCACCACCATTTCCAACCACAGATGGCTTCCGACTGCACTGAAGCATGTTCTGCAAAAGGACTTTTCCCAGCCAAGCCCAGAGTCCCAGGCCATGGCTCATCGCTGAATGTCTTGCGGGGGTCAGTGATCTCCCCAGGCTCTCCCTCCTGACAATTTCCAGCACAGGGAGCGACCAGAAGCAGCATTGCTCCATGCACATCCCATGTCACCTCCAAGAGCCTTTGCACATAGGATTTATGGGCTACTTGAAAGCTTGCCATTCACCTTGCCTCACCCTCCAAAGCAGATGGTGCAGCATTAGCCAGACGACTGGTGCTGGGAGCATCCTCTCCCTGCACAGCTTTGCCTCTGCCAGCCACACACTGCTGGGGAAGAGCTGCTTCCTGCAGCCTCGGAAGAAGCAGGGCAAGGTGGCAGATGACCCACACTGGCAGGGATGCTGCAGTGCTTTGTTTTTTCCCCATAGGGCAGCACAGCTCCTGCCCCCAGCCTATTACACACTTCATCGATGCCACAGCCACGGGTCAGCACCGACTGATTTCATGCTCCAGGAGGCAGAGCAATGGCCCTGGCTTGGGATCTCATTCACAGTACACTAGGCAGGGCAACCCTGCCACTCCCAGAGTCTGGGACCAAGCTTGCCCCACAAAGACAGGCAGCAATGGCAGTGCATCTCCAAAAGGCCTATGCTGCCCCAGGTGCTGTCCTGTTTTATGGACCTGCCTAGCAAAACAACTCAGCACTCTGACACCAAGCAGGGAAAGGCCATAGTACCGTGATAGAAGTGGTGATGGGAGTGCTGCCCAGCTGTCTGGCATGTGAAGCCCACCAGCTCAGCACAACATAGCCCAGCATGGCCAGGAGGGTATTGGATCATCAGCCAGGAGGCATCCAGAGCTCCCTGAGAGCACAGGCCCCTCTTACACTGTTCCCAGGAACACCCAGCTCATGGGGAGGTTGTGCTCATGGTATATGTTTGTGAGGTCTCAGCAAGCTGCCCGGTCATGTGCCAGCCTGTTTCTCCTCTAGTGAACATCTGCAGCACACCTGGGCAGCGTTTTCTCCCTGATTTCTCTCCCTGTCCTCTCCAGGGAAGGACCCCACAAACAAGAGCAAGCCAGCCACAGTCCTGCTCACAGAACCTGGGAACAGGCATGGATGCTGGGCTGTGGTGCTCATGTGGAACATGCCAGTACCTGGAGAAGTCTCAGTGCCACACAGCACCCTCTCAGCAGGCTGCTGCATTTCCTGGCAGGGAGCTGTATTTTTAGCCTTCGAGGTTTCTAATTCCACTCAATCCATATTCCCATCAATAGAGTAGATAACCTTAAAGCCTTGACAGTGAACAGGGATGGCAATACTGGGGGATCAGGAGCCTTGGGGGACCTCAGGCAGCCTTGGCATGCAGCTTGCACACCACAATGTCACTCTTTACAGCCTGCAGCAGACTGGGCTCTTTGAAGGGGAAAAAAATAACTACAATAACAAGATTAATAAAAAGGCAGGTACAAGGAGATTCTAAACAGCTCCACTGGGGAACCTGCCACTTGCAGGACTCATCCCATGCCAGGCACGTGCCATGGCACACTTACCAACTGCACAACACTAGCCCCTGGCAGCCCGGACAAGGACTGTCAGAGGTTTTAGTTACCCTGCACTTCTCCTGCCCTCAACAGAGCTCCAGCCCAGGCCACCTGGCTCAACAGCAGGCAAGAAAGGACCTGGATACCTGGTGGAGACAGAGCAAAGGCATGAACAACAGCCACTGGTACAAGGCAAAGCAAAGTATTCAAGGAGGGAAGACCTGCATTCCATCCAACTCCTGCCTTCAATCCCGCAGGCTTTAAGACGTCCTGTCCCCTGCTGCCAGGAGAAAGAGCTCTCCAGCAGCAACAGCAAACATTGGCTGTGTGAGGGGGTGGCAAAAGCGTCAAAGGCACTGAGAGATTTCAATCGTGCCTTTCACTTGCAATACTCTTAGGAGACACCTGGAATAGATGCTCATAGGAGATACCTGGACAAAAGAAGGGGAACATTCCAGACAGGAAGATGATGTGTCAGTCAACAGTGTCCCCTCACAGCTGCAGGGGGGCAGGGGAGAGGGAAGGGACAAAAAACCAGCAGAAGGAGTTAACAGCCAGAACGCTAAGGGGAATACAAAGGACTTTACAAATATACCCAGGCAGAATCAGCACAAAAATGAAAAGGTCTATTAATAAACAAGGAGGGAGAGAAAATTAATGATGGCTCAAAAATAAAGATGACTCAAAAGGGAAAAATCACTGTTTTTAAACAGAAAAATGCAAATGAGGCAGAGGCCTTGCAAAAACAGCTGCAGGAAAAGCAAAAACAGCATGTCCACACAGACGCAGTCACCTGGCCAGACTGGCCAGTGTGGGGATGAACCTATTAACCTGCTGACACACAGTGCCGAGAAGAAACCAGAGCCCTAGTGATGGGTAGAGCAAACAAGGCACTGATTTTCTCTGCAAGAAAGGACAACAAAATCAGAGCTGAGAACAGGATAAACCCTGTTCCTATCCCTAGTGCAGAACAAAACTGGCAGTTAAAGGAGCCTGCATACCAACACAAATGAATTATGGACACTGGCTTGCCCAGAGGAGTTATTTCAGAAGAATCGCTGGGCAAAGCTTTTCGATGAGGTAAGCAAGACCCAACTTAGCTGAACTTCAGGGTCTTATTTTACACCATCTCTCAAACTTTTACTTGTATAATGAATTGTCATTAAATTGTCATTAAATGATACTGAGCAGTAAGCTGTTGTAAATGTTATCCAGAACACTGTTGAAAGGATCCAAGAAATGTAAGCAGGAAACAAAGCAAGACCTAGCCTGGGAAAATTAAGGCAAAATAACCCAAAGTAGCTACTCAGGGAGCAAGAGCATCCTGAAAAGCAAAGCCCAGAGGCCTACAGTGCACTTACACCAGAAAGCAAGTGACTGGGGTGACCACCTCAAACTGTGCAAGAGGCATATCTGGTCACCAGCATCGTGCCATTCTAGGGCTATGAAAGCCCCACAGCAGGCAGCACACAGAACCTCGCAGGTGGTGTGAAGGATAAACGAGGATGCCAGGGGCCTGCAAGCAGCTATGAAAAACAGAGTCCAGCACCTGTGACCACCAGACACTTGTTTTACAAGGCATGGCAGAATGGAGCACCGAGCACCCAGGAATCCGTGTAACTCCCCTGCACACAAGGGCTGACACATCACCCTGTGACTCCGTACAGTGGGGAGTTATGGGGTCTGCAATGTGCCATGTTATCCGGGTATCCCGGGGGTTGCCTGCCACCGGACTGAGGAGGTGGGACTTCAGATGGGGATCAGGGCTGGGACAGGGCGTGGGGGGCAGGACTGAGAGAAGGGATGGGGGACAGGGATGGGACAGGGGATAAGGATCAGGACTGGGACAGGGAGTAAGGATCAGGGCTGGGACACCAGGGTGAGGGAGAGAGAGGCAGCGT
>VYXD01008115.1:546891-573358 GCA_013397195.1 Hylia prasina | reverse complement strand
CGCGCCGCCGCTTCCGCCGCGCCGAGCCCGCCCCGCCGTGGGGAGCGCCGGGACCTGTAGTGCGGAACCTGTAGTGCGGAACCTGTATGCGGGATCTGTATACGGGATCTGTATACGGGATCTGTAGTGCGGAACCTGTGTATGGGATCTGTATACGGGATCTGTATGCGGGATCTGTATACGGTACCTGTAGTGCGGAACCTGTATACGGGATCTGTATGCGGAATCTGTATATGGGATCTGTATGCGGCACCTGTATGCGGGATCTGTATACGGGATCTCTATACGGCACCTGTATTCGGGACCTGTATACGGCACCTGTAGCGCGGCCCCGGCGTGCACCCCGCTCCGCCCCTGCCGCCGGGGCGCCGCGCCCCGTCCTCCGCACGGCACCACGGGCGGCCACAGCGAGCCGTCCTTCCCCGGCGCCGCCCGGCAGCCGCAGGAAGGAGGCTCTGTGACTGGGATGGTGGTGGACAGAGGGAGAGCGCCCCCCGCTGAGCGGGCCCCTGAGGCTGCCGAAGGTCTCCCGTTACCGCTCAGTGTCACACACCGCCGGGAGCCGTGGTGCTCGCTGTGACGGGGCGGGCAGACATGGGGACACGGCGCTACGAAGGCTTTGGGCAAGCTGGTGCGGCCGCCCTGGTTAGTTTGGCTGATGGGCAGCGGGTCTCTGCCCACTCCCCGCTCCAGGACTTCCTTCCTAGTGAGCCGAAGCCTCCGATGCGATTTCCAACCAGCTGTTTCCCAGCCAGCTTCGTGGTGTGGGTATCGGAGGTGACCAGGGGAAGAGTGTCCCATGGCGTGCACGCTGCGTGCCCGTGCCGGGACCCGGCAGCCAGGAGCCAGAGCGTCTTCTGCAGCTCCCTGTAGACTGTGAAACTGCCGAGGGAACAGGGGACCGGTCACAGGCCACCCTGGCAAGGTGCCACTCAGACATCGCATGCGATATCTGTGAATATCATGCGATATCTGTGCCAAGCATCTTGTCCCTCCTTAGGTGCAGTTACAAGGTTGAGACCACTGGTGCCTGAGGTCTGGGACGCCCTGAAATGCTAGGACCTTCCTGACTGCCCAGTGTGGGTGCAGTACAGCCCCAGGGGCTCAGACTAGGATAGGTCCAGTCATCCCACCTCAGGTGCCCCTGCACAGGACAAGGAAAGTTCATATCAGGCAGGGCCGCACAGCATCCCCTGGGGAGCAGCCCCTATCCCAGCCTCATGTGGCAGACAGGGGACCATGTTCCCTCTCACAGGTAATCGATGGCAGCAGATCCTGATCGCTTTCATTATTATTATTTTCTTATGCATGTGCGCCCAGGAGATTTATCGCCAGCTATGGAGGCAAAATCAATTATTCATGTTATAAATTAGAAAATGATTTATGTTTGTGGGAAGCCAAGCAGCGTGGAGCCCCTGGCCGCGTGGGAGCTGGGTTTGTCTGGGAATGGCACCAGACAGCCTCTGCCAGCACTTACCTGGTTTCTCTCTCCCTTCTGTTCCTTGGGTACCCTACCCAGGGATGCCCTCATCCTATTACAGCCCCAGGGTGACCCAAAGATGGTGACTGCCAGGCAGCATACAGCCTCTCCCACTTTCTAAATCCAGGTGTGAGAGTGCAAGGAAGGCTGGGAACTGCCATGGCCTGGTCACCCTGGCCAGTGTAATAGAATGATGCTCCACAGCAGTTTCCATGGCAGCAGTAAAACAGTCCAAATGCTGCAAGGTGTGGGCTGCAGAAGGACCCCCTTCTTTTTGTCCACTAGAAACATAATCTCATGTCCTTTCCAGCCTCAGCCACTGTGTCTGTGCTTCTGCTTCCCTCAAAGGACACAGTGATACCCTCCAGACTGCCACCCATGGGGACAGAGACCCATTGCAGCACTAACACCCCCATGTTCCCCAGGGAAAGGGCAGATGGGACAGGGCATCCCACCTGAACTGGTTCCTGAGCTACCCCAGAATAGTACTGTAGGGTTTGGCTTGACCATGGCTCAGCTACTCCTGGGCTGAGTGGTTTGAGGTGTCCTGGGAGTCTTCCCAGGCATGGAGACCCCATGCTCTAAAGGCTGACTCTAGTTCTGCGTAGACCACAGTGGCACCGGGTTCCCACTGCTCCCAGTTTTGGGACAGAGGATCAACAGTTGCTGCCTGGTCTGCCCCGGCCCGGCCATGCCCCACAAACTCAGCCCAGTGCTGGTGGGAGCTGTAACATCCCATGGTTCTGCATCAGTGGTCCCAGTACTTCAGTCCAAAAACCCACTGTCCGTGTTGTGTACCCAGTGGGAGTGAATGCTGGGAACCAGCCAGCCACTCTCTGCTGATAGCTGGGATTGTTCTTGCTTCTGAAGAGTCTTGATCTAAAACTGCCATGTCTGTGCCTCCCAGGGGACAACAGAGCAAGCCGGGAGTTGCTGCCTGGCTCTCCTTGTCTGTTTATCTGCAGCTGCATCAGCTGGGGCCATGGGGAGGCACAGGCTGAAAGGAGCAGTGCAAGAGAGAAAGGAGCTGTTGGCAGCCACAGATCTGAGACTGATCTCAAGTGAGCTGTGCATCCAGCTCCTGTTTGCACCGCATTGACTGGCTTGAGCCCTGACCCTTGGGATGGGAAGGACAGCATGGGGCAATCTCAGCTCTCCCTGACCAGCCTTCACTCTGGGAGCCCTGGAGCCTCTTCCCAGCCGCCAGAGAGCCTATCAATTCCTATGACTCCCGGGGCTCTCAGGCAGCTGAGAGCTTGCTGGCCGAACATACTCATGGGGGTGTCAGAGGGGGCAGGGATCTTGGCTGCTCCTCCCTGGCTCCTTGCAGGGTTTGAGCAGGAGGAACCTGGACAACCAGGCATGGTCCAGGGACAGGGAACCACCTTGTCCACAAGCGAGTCTGTTGCATCCATGTCAGACCCCAGGCAGTCCCAGGGACCCTCTGGGACCACACATAAGGGCAGAGGGGTCCCTGCACTTGCTCTGCTCTAGTCCTAAAGGAACCAGACAATCCAAGGAGTTCAGAGAACTGCCACCTGGAACCCCACCAAGCTGTGGGCAGACAGGAGATGAATGAACCACATTCTGGGGCTGAGCATTGCCTCAAGCACCTTGCTGCACCCTGGTCCCAGGGAGCACAGGGCTGGCCCATGCTTGTGTGAGCATCCCTCTGATTTATTGCTGCAGAGCAAATGCTTACAGAGTGCTTTTGGAAGAGAAAATCTCTGGGGAACAGCAAGGGGTGTGCAGGAACAACAGGGGAGTCGCCTGTCAGCTCCATTGTGCCCAGGGCATGCAGAGCACCCACAGTCCTGGGTGTCTCTCCCATGCCTGGCCAGGGAACATGCTCAGTCTGTGGGGAGGGGACTGCAGAGAGCTTGGGGCTGGGGTGGATTAGATCTGCTTTGCATTATTGCACAAAACACCTGGGGACTCAGCGGCTGGTGACAGTGCTGTATAATGCAGGGAAGCAGGCGGTGGTGCGGGCAGACACCGGTGCTGCCGGCGGCTGGCGGGCAGGGAAGTGGTACGGCCCCTAGGAGTGTGGGCTGCCTGTGGAGGGGGGAGCCAGGTTCTCTTGCTCCTTGTTCTCCTGCACATCGACAATGAATAGGCACAGAAGGCAGCGCTTGTGCTGCAGGAATCAATACCGCTCCAGGAGCGGCCTGGGTGCTCCTCCCTGCGCTCCCGTGGGAGCCATCCCCCAGCGTCTCTCCCACAGCCATCGCTGTAATCTCCTTTTCGCTACTGCCTCGCTTTCTGGCACTCTGAGCAGGACGGCGGTGCAGCAGCAGGGTGTGACAGCACCAGGACTGGGGAGCTTGCTAACCTGGAATAGCCCAGCTCCTTTAGGAGGTGGGGGGAATACAAAGGAGAGACCTCTTGTGAGGGATCCAGGTTTTATATCGACTCGATTTGGCTCCCATCGGCGCTGTCACAGCCCGTTCTGTCATGGCCCATTCTGCCACAGTCCCTAGAAGGTATCAGGGCGCCTGGCTGGCTCTAGTAGGCGCAGATGCTGCCAGGAGGTGATTTCTGCCCAGCAGCGTTCAGAGATGTTGCAACCTGAAGCAGCTCCCAAACTCACCCAGCGCTGGCTGTGGCAGAGCCGCTGCATCCAGTGCCAGACCTGCCCCACGGGAAGGAACTCCACTGCTTTTGATAAGCTTTAATTGATTCATCAATGGGATCCACTTGGAGCTGATAAATCTTTCAGTAGCCCTGGCAGAGGAGGCTGAGCTGAGCAGGCTGGGCATTCCCCTTCCTTCTTGCAGCTGCATGGCTACTCCGAAGCAGCTGGCTGCCCCGAGTGTGTCCCGCCAGCCCCAGCGGGCTGCAAGCAGCACCCCAGGTTCTACCTCAGCCTGTTTGCTCTTTCCCAGCCAGGGATGCTGCCTGAGATGGCTGGAGCACAGTCTGATGCCTCCACCCTGTTGATACCCCTTGGCCAGGGAGCCCCATCACAGTTCTTCTGGGGAGGGACATCATTGTCCTTGGCAGAGAAGAGCTAATGGCTCCTGGCTCACAGCACCAGCCAGGTCCTTCCTCTGTCTTCCAGCCCCCTCTCCTAGCACGGGACAGGGCAGTCCCGGGTTGGGCGCTGCTGCTGGTGCATCTCCATACCAGACATGGCTCTGGGATCCCAGGGGAACAAGTCCCGCTCGTTCCATAGGGCCACGTCCTGCAGGGGGGTGGTGGGAGGCTCTCACTCCCCCGCCCTGTGTCCCAGCAGGTAGGAGGGAAAGCAGGGACAGGGACTGCGAGGCAGGAGGCAAGCACAGGCGGATCCGGTTACAGGCAGCACGGGGCAGAGAGATAGGCAGAGAATAGCAATGCAGCAAAAAGGGCTTTTAGTGATAATAAATAATTAACATTTCTAATGATGTCCCGGCGACAGGAAGAGTCCAAGCGGGGACCCGAGGGCACTGTGCACGGTGACAGGAGAGGCTGGGGACCGTGCGAGGTCCAGGGAGGCTGTGCAAAGACAGGGGCTGGGCTGTGAGGGAGCTGCAGAGCCGGGGGTCCCACGGCAGGGGCTGGACATCCCTGGAGACCCTCTGGGTGAGCCGTGTCTGGGGTCCAGCATTCACACCCTGCTGCTGCCAAGGACGCAGGAAACGTGAGGAAGAGGACTGGAAGAGTAGATGAAACAAACCTGGGGGTTAACCTGACTTCTGCGGTGGTAATGCCTTCCCAGGGTTTGCCATGCCCAGCGAGCACCTGAGAGGAACTCCTGCCGGCAGGAGGAGGGGACTGGGGGAGGATGCTGGGAGGCAAAAGCTCACAGGGAGCCGCTTGGATGAGTGACAGTCGCCAGGTCACAGCCAGCCGCGGCACAAAGAGACCCCCACGCTGAGAGGTGTCCAGGGGACACGGGAGCAGTGTGGCAGTCTGGGTTGGAGGAGCAGAGAGAGAGGAGGTCTGTGGGCAAGACAGGAGATCAGACATTGCAGGACCACGACAGGGAGGGGACAGCAGGGAGAAGAGGGATCAAGCAAGCAGCCATCTGAGCATGGGAGTCCATCACTGTGAGCCACCACACAATGGGCATGCAGACATGGGAGAGGCAAAAGCAATCCTAGGAGGAACCATAAAGGCATTTCTGGCAGGACTGGGCACTTGCTTTCATGCCTGCATGGGCCCCGAGGGACCTAACTGTGCTGGAATCAGCCTGGAAGAGGATCAGAGGTACCACGGGGCTGCCAAGGAGGCAGAGCCTGGGAGACCCGTGAAGGGAGGACAGCGACTCATGCCCAGCACAGGCTGTGGGGAAACGGATGCTCACTATAAATACATCAGTAGGGTAAACGCCAGGGAGGAGAAGAGCTATTTCAGCTAAAAGACAACATTAGCACAGGAACAACTGGGGATAAATTATCCATGAATACATTTATAGTGGAAATTAGGCGCTCAGAGCAGGGACAGTCCCAGCACAGTCCCTCCAGAGAAAAAAGGAGTGCCAGGCAAGAGCCAGGATCGGCTTGGCAGCTGAGGGATTCCGCAGCGTGTTGTGGTAGCAGCATGTGCCCTCTCCTTGTGTCGAAAAGCAGCAAAGGTACATGATGGGATGTATGCACATCACTGCATGCACGTGTGAGTGCAGGTGTGTGTGTGTGCACAGTCTGCATGCACATTGGGGTGGCACACTGCTCACACAAGCAGATGGGGTGGCTGCACACAGATTGTTGTGTGTGTGCACGTAGGTGCTTGTGAGTGTGCTGGCATTGTGTGTGTGTGTGCTGTGCACCCTCCAGGCTGTGTGCAGGTGTCTGGCCCTCATAATGCTCTAGAAAATGGAATGATGGCTCCAGTGAAGTATCCTGGAGGTTAGTGCCTTCAGTCAGCATTCCTATGCTCACCTGCACCCTGTTTGTATTGCACCATCTGGAATTTGCTGGAGAGGACATTTGCTGGATGAGTGCTCTATGAATCCAGCTGATCCTGGGTGGATTCCTGTCCCTGATCCTGGGTGGATTCCCATCCTGCTCCCAGAGCAATCCTGTCCCTGCAAGAGCCATGGGGGTCATCTGGCACTGCCACCACACAGGCTTACTCTGCTTGGCAGTACCTGTGTGGTACTGCCCTGTGCCACCCCTCTGCCCATTTCAATGCAAGCAAGGGGCAGACTGCTTCCCACCTTCCTGCTGCCTTCTCCCCAGGGAGAGCCTGGGGTGGCAGATGAGCCACTCAGCAGAGGGTTACCAAGCATCAGGGCTGCTACCTTTAAGAGGGTCCCCATTCCCTGGGAGCCGGGTCAGCATGGATGGGGCCCCAGGAGCAAGGTCCAGGGGAAACTGGGGCGTATTAGTCCTGGGGATAGAAAAGGGAGGTCCCAGATGTGCAAAGAGGTGGCTGCTACTCATGCTGGCCCCAGCTCAGCAGAAGAGCCTCCCCCCGCCTTTGTGCAGCCCTCAGTGGAGCGCAGCATCTCCCTTCCCCCCGCAGCGTGTCTGGCTGCTGCTCGCTCTAATTTCCTGTGCATTGTCCCCATCACCGTGCCACCATTCCCTGCACATCCCACCCCCCTCCGTGCACCACACTGCCAGGCTCCCTATGCCCCAACGCCTGCACCCTACCTCACTGCTCCGCAAATGTCTCTGCGAATGTTCTCATGCATCCCAGCTCATTCCACTGATACTCTGTGCTTCCCTCTGCAGCCCCTTGCAGAGAGCTCTCTCCCACCCCAAGGTGTTTGCCCCATTACGTCCCCAATGCGGATGCAACCAGAGGGGTGGGATGCAGACATCTAGGCCAGCACAGGGCTCAGGGACTGGTGCAAGGCTGTTTCCTGTGGCCGTGGCTGTTGTCGTGTCAAGGTGCCGCTGGCTGCTCTTCTCTCCCAAAGGAATATCCTAGCCTGGCAAGGTGGCAGCATCCATGGGAAGGGCACTGAGGTGGACCAAAAGCAGGTATTGGGGAACACCTTGCAGTCCTATGAGTATAAAACCACCCCACTGGGTGGCAGTGGCTGGGGCTGCAGCGTGTGTCCCACTGGCATGCAGCACACGTGTGCTCACGGGGTGCCGTGGGGTGAGCACATCCCTGCAGACACAGCATGGTGTGCCCAGCTGTGCCCGTGTGCCCAGCTGTGCCTGTGTGCCCAGCTGTGCCCAGCTGTGCCCATGTGCCCAGCTGTGCCTGTGTGCCCAGCTGTGCCCGTGTGCCCAGCTGTGCCCATGTGCCCAGCTGTGCCTGTGTGCCCAGCTGTGCCCATGTGCAGCACCGGTGCACAGGCACGGCTGTACAGCTGCACGTGCATGCTGTGCTGGCACACCGGCAGCCCTGCCTGCCTGTGCGTGTGCTCATGGCCAGAGCCAAGCACCGCTGTGCTGGCATGCTGGGTTTAGAGCCCCAGGGAGCCAGTGTGCCCGGTGCCATTCACAGTCTTGGCATGCTTGAGCTGGCTTCTCCTCGGCATATGTGTTTTCTGTACCTGCCAGTCACAGGGAGGGCATTGGGAGCCAGCTTGCAGTTTGTACAAATAATTATCCAGGTGGTTACCAAACCTGGGATGAGTGAGCAACTCGGCAGCAGGGGTGCTCACCCTGAGCACTCACGCACTCATGTGAGGCTGCAGCCAGGCACTGGGGCTGTGGACACTGGCAGGCAGAGCCCACCCTCAGTGCTGGGGTGCACGGGGGCACACGAGCACAGCATTGCACGTGTGGCGGTCACACTGACTTCCCAGTCTGGAGGGTTTGCTTGGCATCATGGCTCACCATGGCAAATGCCGAGAGCAAGTGTGGTTCCTGCCCCATAGCAGTGCCCTACAGCAGGTTCCCTGTGCCTGGATACCAACATTCTGGCTGTGAGGACCCTGCAGCAGGCAGCCACACAGCAAGCCTGGTGCTCAGCCAGGCACCCTGCAAGAGGGAGTCATCAGAAATGAAATAAAGGGGTATTTGATGTCTTTATAGAAGCACCTTTGTGGGAAACAATCACTGTGACTGGAGGGCTCTCGAATCTAGCAGTGAGAGAAGAACCAGGAGTAACAGGCAGAAGGGCAGAAGCTGTAGCCAGACGTTCAATGAGAAATAAGGGCTTTAGCAGAGGAGGTGATTAGCCACTTGAAGCAGCCCGAGTGGCATGAGTTTCTGTAGTTCCTGCTGTCTTCCAGCATGGCTCTCCTGCTGTCTCTCACAGTGGCCACAGCCCCCAGCTGTTCTGGAGCATCTGTGAACATGCTACACTGGGGTGAGCTGGTAGCCTTGTGCCTTGTCAGGGCTGTCCCAGTCCCTACCACAGCTACTCTGTGCTTCCAGAGACACACTCTGTGCCCAGGCCCTCAAGAAAATATGTTGGAAAAGGCAGGCTTGTGTAAATGCAATCCTGCCTCAGGCACACACTGGATACAAGATTTTGGGCAAGTCAGTGCCTTGTGTGACCTAAGATGGGGCCTTTCTTGGTGTTCAGACTGGCTGCCAGGGTGCAGCCACTCCTGGGGTCCCTGCAGAGGGAGGTGGTGACGTGCAGGGTGATGACACAGGCAGGTGCTGACCCCTCGGGGTGTTGCTGAGTGTTAGATTCATAGGACAATGGAATGGTTTGGGATGGAAGGGACTCTAAAGATCATGCAGTTCCAATCCCCCTGCCATGGGCAGGGATGCAGCTGACTAGATCAGGTCACCCAGGGCTCCATCCAGCCTGGCCTTGAATGCTTCAAGGGATGGGGCACCCAAAACTTCTCTGAACAACGTATTCCTGTGTCTCACCGTTGTTACTGTGAATAATTTCCTTTTAACTTCTTATCTAGATCTCCCCTCTTTTAGTTTAAAACTGTTCTCCCTTGCCCTTCCAAGAAAATAGTGTTGCACCAGGGGGGTACCCAGCTCCGTTCTCTTTCCTCCTCCTGTGCCCGACCGTCGCGGCCCCCGGCCGGGTCAGGCCCCTGGCTCTGGTCGGTTCATCATGCCAGCTGCCCTTGCAGGAGTTGGGGAGCCGTGCCCAGCCATGCCCCGACTGCTCCCCACCCAGCACCCCCGGAGCGACCGCAGCGAGCCGGGACACGCTGCCCGCCGTGGCCATGCAGCCCTCTCGGCCGTGGCTCCGGCGTACCGGGAGCCGGGATGCCCCCCTGCTCCCGCTGCCCGGGGCGCTGCTCTCCGGTGCCCTCCCGCAGCACCGCGGGGCCGGACCTGGCGGCGGGCGGCCCCACCCCGCGCTCCCCATTGNGGGGATGCGCTCCCGCCGCCGTGGGGGCGCCGGGAGGCCCCCCTGGCCCGTGAGTAGCGGTGTGGTTTTGCTGCTCCGCGAAGTTTCCCGGGGACTCCGGGGCGGGGAGGGGCGGCTCTTAACTCCGGCACGGTCACCGGCCCGGGGAGAAGTTGGTGGAGAGCGGAGCGGGACCGCGAGCACGTAGCCTGTCCCCGTGGCGGAGGGGATGAGGGGTAGTGAGCCGGGAGGGAGCGGGAAGAAGGATGGGATGGAGATGGAGGGATGCTGGGCTGGGGAGAACCGTGCTTAAGAGGCTGTACAGTGATTGGGGGGTGTGTGCTGGGACTGGGGAGCTCTGGCAGGGGCAGCAGGACTGTGAGCAGCGAGAGACAGCCCCTCTCTGTAGCTGCACTTGTGCTTGGTCGTGGCTGAGCCCGTGGAGGAGCAGGGGGCAGTGGGCAGAGGGGTCCAGGCATGTACCTGCCTGCCTGGGAAGGGGCCAGCTGTGTGCTGGTGGGCCTGAGCCCCGCGAGGAGCTGGTGTCCCTTTGGGGTGAGCTCAGAGGCTAAGGTGATTGCTCATTTCCACACTGCATTAGCTGCTGCTGGCTGAGCCCCAGCCTGCCAGGTCCAGCACTGAGGAGTCCTGCATGGGAGGGCCAGGCACGCAGCAGCGAGCAGACGTCGCAGCAGGACCCAGGCTCATGGGCTTTGGCTGGAGCAGAGGCACTGCAGGGTCTGGGCTGCTTGGGATTGAGGAGCTGTGGAGGGGCACTGCTGGTACTCTGGGCAGCCCAGCTGCTGTGGAAGCGGGGTCTGCTGGGTCTGTGGGACGTCTCCTGCCTGTCCTCTGCCCTGGCAAGTACAGCTGTGGCAGTCTGGGGACACAAGGAATGAGAATATGATATTACTGGGGCACATACAGCATGGTGGCATGAGGTGCTGTGAGGTCACCATGTTGTCACTGCTTTGGGGTGCATTTGGGGTGCAGTGAGGCCCTTGCTGCATGAAGTCAAGAAATGTCGTAGAGGTGCTGGAGGTGACTGCTGCCCAAAACGGGATGTTGCTGCAGTGGTGGAGCGTGACATCACTGGGGCGTGTGGTGTGGAGGGCAGCAATGTCACGGTGACATGCGGGATGGGGTGGCCACACAGGGACCTAACACCCACCTTCCCCGTGATGTAGACTGGGGGCTGGGGATGTCCATGTGTATACAGTGAGGGCATCTGGGGACACCATCTCCCCACTTGTGGTGAGCAGTCTGGGGCACAATTGCCTGCCTGTCCCCCTTTCCAGGATGGCTCCCTTTCCAGTCCCATCCCACCCTCCCCACTGGGCATTGTCAGTCATGGCAATGCATGGGCGCAGATGAATCCCACATGCTGCATCTCTGCCATGGGGCCAGCACCCTCCCCCTGGGCTGCCTGGCTGCACCCTGCATGGGTGCCTGTGGCATCCTCACAGTGCCTCTGCACCTTGGCTTCGTGTCACTAGCCATACTGAGGAAACACCCTGGGGTGACCTTGCCACCAGATGCCACAACACAAGCCAGGACGTGACTGCTGGAACAAGGTAGACTGAGGTCTGCCCTGCATACAGGCAGAACCTCATAGCCTCAAACCTCAGGTGAAGCTTCATGCTGGAACTCTGGTTCTATCAAAAGCTTGCTGGGAATGATGAGGCCCTTCATGTGTAGAGATGCAGAGCCTGTATCTGAGATGCAGATCCCTCCCTTCCCCTTCCCAAAAAGGCCTGGCTCTGGGCTGGACATCACTTCCCCATGGCACCAAGCACCGGATCCACTGGGAAAAGTATTTTTTCTCCAATCAGGAACATTGTTTCCTACTGGAAAAGTTCCATCCATCTTGGAGGGATTTCAGCTGCAGCTGGATGAGGCGGGGGGCGGTACCTGGGTAACAGTCCAGGCTCTGGGGAGTGGGAGCTGGAGGAGTGGGAGTGGGAAAGACAGGGAGCCCTGCCAATGGCCTGGGGACAGCCACCCATCATCTGGCTGTGGCTGACTCTGGGAGTGAGGCAGCACTGCTCTGAAGGGCCAGGGGACAGTCTGGGAGTGTGGTAGCCCTGCACCCATATGTCCACAATGTCAGTGGCTCTCCCTCATGCTCCTTTTGGTAACCCTGGTGTGGGGCTGTGGCAAAGACTCCCCTCCTTCACTGTCTGGCACTGCAGCATGACACCCGGGGACTTTCCCATCCCTGAACAACCCAATGAACCCTGTCCCCATCACACGTGTCTTGAATGGGACCCCTCCACCAGGGAAAGGCTCCTGCCCCTCAAGAGCTGCTCCAGACAGTATGGCAGGGTAATAGGCACAGGAGGAGAACAGAAGCAGCACACGGTAGAGCTGGGGACACACACACATCTACCCTTGGAGCTGTGCCCAGGGTACAGATGGGGTTGGAGAAGAAAGAGGAGCAGACTGGTGCAATGGAATACAGGGCTCTGGGTGTTGTGGGCAATAAGGTTAAGGTTTCCTCTGCAGCTGGCGAGCAGTCCCTTCCTGCCCAGCCATGTGGGCCTGGAAGCTATTTAGTTATGGCAGGAAAATCCTGGCTCCCAGAGAGCCTTGAGACCATTCCCATCCCCAGGGGAGGCAGCAGCAGGCTGCTCTCCACAACCCCATGGGGTCTAAATCTTGGGCACCTTCCCCTCTTCTTGTTGGGCATATGTGGTACCACACAGCTGCCACAGCTTCCTTGACTTGCTGTTCGAGTCCAACAGCATGGGGATCAACTGGCAGTGAGGTAATTCACTCCTGCACAGGTGGACTGTTCTGGTTGGGGAGGGCAGTCCTGCCCAGAGAGGTGGCACAGTCCCATGAAGCACTGTCCCCTTGCAGGCCAGGTGCCCCAACCACCCCTCCAGTTTGCAAGAACAGACCAGGCTGCTTTTTCTCCCAGCTGGAGTATGGGCATGTGGGATCATGCCCAAAGCCTGGGGACACACAGCTTGTTTCTGGGCTCTTCCCCTCTGGAAGTGACTGCCTGGCCTGGGATGAGGGGTTGCCCTCCTGAGTGCTACAGCCAGGTCAGAGCCAGCTCCAAAATCTCTGCAGCCTTGCCAGCAGTGCTGGCAGACGCTGTCCTCCGCAGTCCAGGTTAAATGAGCCTCTCCTCCCAGTCTCCTGTTCCTCCCAGCACCTTCTCATGGCTGCATCCCTGTGCAGAAGCCTTCCCTGGCCAGGCTGGAAGGAGCTCACCCTGCAGAGACCCTGGGAGGAACAGTTCCAGCAGGATGGGGAAACTGAGGCACATGGGAGTAACCTGATAAAGTATCCCTGTGTTCTCCCTGTGAACTTCCCCAGCTCTGGAAAACCAGCAGGACAGAAGACAAACTCCTGAGGCCAGTGAATGTCTTCTGACTCTGCCAAGGGAGCAGTGATTGACATTTTGACTTACCAGGATCTTGGATGCCAGTGGCACCTTAGGGCAGAGTGAGCTGGGCCTGAGCTCAGCTTTATCAGCACCCCACAGCTCTCCTGCTGCCTCACTGGTCCCTCTAATAGGATGGGTTCCCAAGGCTGGGCTGCTGCTCAGCCCCAGCTCATTGGAGTATGATCTTGTCCCAAGGGTGAACAGCACCCAGGACAGTCCACACATGGGGATGCCAGAGTGACAGTGCCCAAGGGTCAAGGGACAGTGGTGTGGTGCAGGCCGGGGTGCTGTGGCAAGGGGTGAAAAGAGAGCATCTCCCAGGCAAGGACAGTGGGGCTTCTTGGGCATCGTGGAGCAAAGTCTCCTCCTGGAGCTGATGGGCTGTAGGTCTCTCCCAGGTGTCCAGGATGCTGGCATTGTGCCTGCTGTCCCTGGCCTGGCTCAGCGAGGGCTCCCAGCGCAGTGAGCCCATGTTTGCTGCCGTCACCCACCGCCTTCTCCCGCCTGACTACGACAGCAATCCCACACAGCTCAACTATGGCGTGGCTGTTACCGACCTGGATGCTGATGGTGACTTCGAGATTGTGGTGGCAGGGTGAGTGGTGCACCTAATGCCTCAGTGACAGCAGGACTTGTGGTCCTGCAGGGACAGGAATTCCCCCCTCCTTTGTGGTCTTCTGGCCAGTTGGGGGGGTTGTGCACAAAGGTGGGTGGGTTAGGGTCTGCATGCACCCGACAGTGAATGTGTGTGTGTGTATGTGTGTGCCCACACAGGGTGTTCATGCCAGCTGAGTGCCTGTGTAGGACCATGTGAGTACCCCCTTCGATCCCTTCTCTGTGGGGTGGTGGCAAATGCCCTGCAGCCAGGGTCCGCCCTGCAGTGCACAGCCAGCGTGTCCCCAAGCCATCTCAGCTCTGCTGACAGGACTCAGCTCTCTCTGGAGATTCAGTTAATTGGCTGGAGGTTTTTTATAGTCCTTTATTGGAGTGACAGCGGGGAAGGGCTGGCAGGAGCCAGAGAAGCAGGGAGCCGTGTGCTGTGCTGCCAGTGCCCAAGTGGGGCTGGACACAGAGCAGCTGTTGCCAGCAGGTCCAACCCTGGTCAGGAAGAGCTGGGACTCGTAGGCTCTGTGTGTGTACTGGCACTGTGTTGAGCTGCTACTGCAGGGTATCTGTGTACACACCACCATCCTCACTCCCTTAAGAGGCTTGCACACACAGGTGTGCCCACCTGGAGAGTGTTCTTTACCCTCACAGATCCCATCCAGCTGGATGGAGGCACTACAGTGGCGGGCAGTCAGTCTGGCCCTGCTGCTGCTCTGAACATCACCGAGGCAGAAAAACATGGGCAGCACTGGGAGACCTGAAGGGGTCTGGGCCACCACTCCCAGCTGTGCTGAGTCAAGAAGGCAGCTGGGGTTTTGTAAGCAGTCGTGGTGCCCGTTGTATAACTTGTTTACTGGTGCGTTGGGCAGGAGCAGGCAAGGAGCCAGTGGGACGCACCGTGCTGAGAAGATTTTCCCTGTGTGCCAGTTTCCTTGCCCTGGGAAAGCCCTGCAAGCAGGGAGCTGCACCCCATCCTGTACTGCTATCTGTCTGGCCCGCACTGCTTCCCTGGTGTTGCCAGACACGGATGCGTGGCAGGGTCCTTGGCCTCCATGGACCATGCATGTGTCTGTAGTGCCCATCATTGTGAAAATTGAGTATTGCACCCAGTGTCTCCCTAGGGATGAGACAGGGGCTTTCATCCCATCCCCAAGCCTTGGGAAGCCAATACCCCTGCTTACACTCCCAGGTACAACGGCCCCAACCTGGTGCTCAAGTATGACAAGGCACAGGGGCGGCTGGTGAACGTGGCAGAGGATGTGCGGGGCTCCCCCTACTACGCGCTGCGAGACCGGCAGGGCAACGCCATCGGTGTGACAGCCTGTGACATCGACGGCGATGGCCGTGAGGAGATCTACTTCCTCAACACCAACAATGCCTTCTCTGGTGAGCCTTGCTGGCAGCCGAGCCCCAGGCATGGGGGGAGCCCCCGGCATGGCTGCCCGCGACCTTCGGCATGTGAGGGATGTGTGCGGGCTGGAGTTAATTTCTCAGTTGAGTGGCTCCATTGATTGATGGCAGCACGGGTGGGACACTGAGCCCAGCCAGTCACCGAGTCAGCACTTCCAGCTGCCCATCAGACTTTTTGTGGCACCCCAAGTGGGACAGAAGATTGCCTTCTGCCCCCTCACCTGCCCTGCCACAGGGACCCTGCACTGTAAATCCCAGCTGTGCCCTGCAGCAGTTGTGCCCTTCGGTCTCATGGCTCTCCTGTGCCTGCTGCACCAAGTCAAGCCTAATCCTGCCCTTCTAGTACTGTCCCTGCTCCTGGCATGCCTGTCATGGGAACAAGACTTATGTGCTCCAAGCTGGTACTGGGAATCCCTGGAGCTCCCTTGGTGCTCCAGCCCAGCTCTGCCCTGTGTCCCTGATCTCCAGGCAGCAGATCTGTCTTCCCAGTGCTCCTAATTACCCAGGTTGGCAGTGGCTGCTGGCACACCTGTCCCTAAATCAGGCTCTGCCATTGGCGCTGTCACAAGTGGTGTAGCTCGCTGACTGTGCCTGCCACTGAATCGATTTCTTTTTTAATTTTTTTTTTAACCTTCCTGGGGATGATCTACAGGGCTGTGCCCCATTGGGACATATTTTAGCTTAATGAGTTGATTCTTCTGTGTGTCTCCCAGTGGCCCTTAAGGGTCATGGGGCTCTTGCAGCAGCAGCCCAGCCCTATGGCACTGTAGTGGGCTGCAGGGACAGCAGATAATTGGAATGCTCTGGAAATAGGGTACCTTTTCCACAACCTCCCTTGCTGCAAAGCACCCACCTCAGGAGGAGGGAGGCGGGGTGCTGTAGCCCACTGACCTGTGCCCCCTTCCCCAGGCATGGCCACGTACACAGACAAGCTCTTCAAGCTCCGCAATGGGCGCTGGGAGGACATCCTGAGTGACGAGGTGAACCGGGACGTGGCCAGCCGCTTTGCTGGGCGTTCTGTTGCCTGTGTGGACCGCACGGTGAGCAGGCAGGGTTCTGTGCACAGGGGCATCTCTGCCTCCTTCCCACTCCCAGTGCCCCTGCAGTGGAGTCCTGGGGGCCCGCTCCCCTTGCCCATTCCATCCCCTACTTGGGCCAAGGGTGCCCCCCAGCTGCCTGTTGAGTGTCAGGGCTAGCAGCGGCCCCAGCTGTAGAGACTGTGGATGCCTGTCCACATGGTTGCCACCAGCTGATAAACGTGCCTGTCGAGGTGATTTATGTTCCTGTCACCTACTCTTTCTTCGTCCTCCTCCTCCAGCGGTTTGTTTCCAAATGATTATCGCTAAATCAGGGTGCAGCTACTGCACGGGACAAAGGGGGCGGTGGAAACTGGGAGGACCTGGCACGCCGGGGATGCTGGGATGGGGGAGGAGGTGACCTGTGCCAGCTCTGACCAGAGAGCTCCTGTGGGCTCCTGGGGGCAGTGGGATACATCCCTACTCCTGGGGTACTTTGTGCCGTGGGCTTTGCAGAGCTCTTGCTCAGCACACGGTGCCTGCTCCCGCGGAGCAGTAAGAGCATTCACAGCAGGCATCCTGTGGTCCCCGTGGACATGAGGTGTGGGTGGGTGGGTGCTGAGGCGGTGCTGCCGGCTGCAGGGCTCCGGCAGGTACTCCATCTACATCGCCAACTATGCCAGCGGAAACGTGGGCCCCCATGCCCTGATTGAGATGGATGTGGCTGCCAGTGACCCTGCCCGTGGTGTCGTGGTGCTGGTGGATGTGGCCGCCCAGGCTGGCGTCAGCAAGTACACAGGTACACCCGGTTGCTGTGGCCCTGCGGAGGGCACGGGGCGCTGCAGGGCATGGCGAACGTGAGACCCGCTGTGGCAGGGCAGTGCAGCGGGAGGTCGGTGGCACGCGTTGGGCTGCCTGACTGCCCCATCTAGTGGCAGCCCCACGGCCCTTGGAAGGGACCGGGACCATGGGATGCACTCCTGGCAGGACCCCTGTGCCCACCATCACCGGGACTAATCCCTCCGGAGGTCGCAGCATCCATAGGGCAGGCAATTTGGGGTTTGGGAACGTAGGCGTCGGGGGGAACAAGCCTGCCTGCGCCCCGTGCTGGCCCACCGCCGTGGGGACTGCTGCGTGCCCCAGCGGTAAATTGTCACTAATTAGGAGTGTTGTCACCATGGCGATGGCAGTGATTAGGGTTGAGAGTGACACAAGCGGCTGCCAGGCCCAATTAGCTCCTGATGAGAGGGATTGGAGGTNGGGGGGGTGATTGGGAGCACCGTGTGGGCAACACTGAGGGAACGTGGGGAGCAAAAACTCTCGTGGGGCAGCTGTCCCCTCACCCCGGGCTACTGTCCCCAGGGGGCCGTGGGGTGGCCGTGGGCCCCATCCTGAGTGACAGTGCCTCTGACATATTCTGCGGTAATGAAAACAGCCCAAATTTCCTCTTCCACAACCGTGGGGACGGGACGTACAAGGACGTGGCAGCTGCTGTGGGTGAGTAGGGGAAGCTGGAGGGAGCACACAGACGCTGGGGACCTCAGGGCAGGGGTGGCTCTGCCTGTCCTGCTTGCACGGGATGAGTGCAGGGGCGGGGGGGACAACCCTAAGGACCCAGAGCCCCACTGACCACTGTGCAATGGCTGAGATGCATCCATCGGCGCAGGGATGTAACCCTGCGCGTGGAGGACCTGTCTGGGGACCATGGAGCACATGCTAGTAGTTGTGCTGGGGACAAGGAGGCAGGGAGGCGTTCCCGTCTCCCTCTGTCCCCTTGCGGTTCCGCAGGGCTGGATGACCCCTACCAGCACGGACGCGGTGTGGCGCTGGCTGACTTCAACCGCGACGGCCGAGTGGACATCGTCTACGGCAACTGGAACGGGCCGCACCGCCTCTACCTGCAGAGTGGAGCTCCCGGGCGGGTCCGATTCCGGGTGAGGGCTCCCCGCACTGATGGCTCTGCCACTGAGCCACCTCGGCCAGGGGGGCTGGCTTCGCTCTGAATTGTCTTTGAGCCCGACTTGCCAGCGAGGAGGGGACCCGAGGCATCAAAGCAGGACCCAGGTGTCCTGCTTGCCGTGCCTATTGTCAGGCTATGCCTATGCAGGACATCGCTACCCCCAAATTCTCCATGCCGTCCCCCGTCCGCACCGTCATCGCAGCCGACTTCGACAATGACCAGGAGCTGGAGGTTTTCTTCAACAACATCGCTTACCGCGGCTCCTCTGCCAATCGCCTCTTCCGGTAGGAGCCCGGTGGGGGCCGGGGAGCCTGCACCCTGCTCTCACAGCGCAGCCAGGCTCACAGGGCTGCTCTCCAGCAGTGCCACGGCTCGGGCTCAGCTCATAAAAGGCGTCGTGACTGAGCCCTTCTTGGCATCATTACCAGTTGCTGTGATCGTGCCTGCGGCAGCCCCTGGGGTCCCCAGCACCGCTGATTAGCAGCCGTGTGGTAGCTTGTTCATGGCTCCTGTTAATTGTGGAGGTCAATTCTTCGTTACTTCTTTGTAGTACCTCCTTGCCTGGTGTGTAGAGTGGTGGGAACTGGTTGTCTACCCAATGCTTGCACTTGTGGGTGGATAGAGGGGAAGGGTTTTGCAAGGAGCCCTTTGGAGATGTCTCCAGGTTCCAGAGGGATGCAACAGATGGTGTTGCTACTCTGCAGTTCAGATGCAGAAGCTCTCATGAAACTCCTGTTGCCCCTGCATAGAGCGGGGATGTGCCAACAGGCAGGGGACAGTTACATCCCCCATCCACACCCTATGGCCACCAGGGCTGTCACCCCTACCACGATTCTGCAGGAGGGGACAGACGTGCCCAGGAAGGTTCTGAGGACTGCAGGGGCTGGCATTAATACCCTGCGTGTGTTCTTGGCAGGCTCAACCGCAGAGAACACTCAGACCCCATTGTGGAAGAGCTGAATCCAGGGGATGCTCTGGAGCCAGAGGGACGGGGCACAGGTGGGTCCACCCCGCTCTGGCACAGCACTGCTTGGCACCTTCTGTGACTGAGGATGCCACACACAGGATGCTCCCTACCAGCAGGCTGGAGCTCCCATCGCCCAGGAATATCTTCATTCTTTCTCCCCACCCAGCCAACACCCAGCCCCCAGTACTCCAGAGGCACTCTTGAAGAGCCCCTTCCTGGGTGTCCACTGCTCAAAGCCAGCCTCTGCATTTGGAAGGAGATCAGGCAGCTCCCTGTGACCCACAGCCCTCCAGCTGCTGCCTGTCCCCTCCACTGCCCAGGGTGTCAACACACCTGATTACAGGACGCCAATCACACTCCTTCATTGGAGTCACCCCATATTCTCTTTTGTCCTTATGTGGCTGGGAGTGCTGCCATTGCCAGTGGAAGGCCACAGAAGCAGCAAGGTCTAATGCTGGGAGGCATGGGGCCGGGTCTCAGGCACAACATGATTCTGTCCTTGCAGGAGGTGCAGTGACAGATTTTGATGGTGATGGGATGCTGGACCTCATTCTATCCCATGGCGAGTCCATGGCACAGCCCATCTCCATCTTCAAGGGCACCCAGGTGAGTCAGGCAGGTATTCCTCATGTTGTACCCATCCCTTCTGTCCCTCCCAGCTCAGCCCCTCTGCTCCCTCCTTCCCTTGCAGGGCACCAGCAACAACTGGCTGCGTGTCATCCCCCGTACCCGCTTCGGGGCCTTTGCACGGGGGGCTAAGGTAGTGCTGTTCACCCGGCGCAGCGGGGCCCACCTGCGCATCATTGACGGCGGCTCCGGGTACCTCTGCGAGATGGAGCCTGTGGCACACTTTGGACTGGGTGAGATAGGGGGTCAAAGGGCTGCATCCATGCCCAGCCTTCCCTGGCAGTCCCCAGGGCGGGGGCCACGTCTGCTGCCCCAGTGTCCTGCAGCACAGTAATCATCTATGCCTGTCACCCTAGGTATGGTGGGTGCCATGCAAAGCTGTGGACAGGGTGCCCAGCCACTGCAGCTGTGCTGCAAGGGGCAGCTGTCTCATTCCCCATCCCCTGCCTGCTGCTTTGCCCAGGCAGTAGGGCTTTCTCTTCCCTTTAACTCTCCCCTGGTGCAGTATGTCCAGCAGCCGAGCCTGCAGGGGTGTCCCTGCCCACTGCAAGGTCATCCTATTGTCCCCATGTGTGCCCCTCGGTGTACATCCATGTGCGTGGGCTGTCAGCATGAGCACCAGGAGCTGGGCTCAGGGAGCAAGGGAAGACTTGGCACCTCCCATCCCTACCACCCCACTGGCCTCCTTTCAGCCCCTGCCCACCCTGGAGACCCTCCCTTTGATGGGCTGCCCGCCTGCAGGGCATGATGAAGCCAGCAGCCTGGAGGTGACTTGGCCGGACGGCCGTGTGGTGTCACGAGCTGTGGCGAGCAGTGAGACCAACTCTGTTCTGGAGATCCCCTACCCCCTGGATGTGGAGGAGCCACTCATGCCTGCCCCGCTAGAGGTGAGGGTGTAGGATATGAGACTTCAGAGACAGAAACAAGGGGCTGGGCCCTGCTGGCTCAGTGGCTGCCCAGGGCTGATTCCTCCCCATCCCAGCGGTCTCTGCTTCTTCCCAAATGCAGTGCGGGCAGGGATTCTCCCAGCACGAGAATGGACGCTGTGTAGGTGAGTGGCTGCTGGAAGCACAGGTGTGCCTGTACCCAGGATGCTGTAGCATAGCCCCATGGGGGACACTCTGAGGCTGGGAGGTGGCTGCCTGCCACATGGCTCAGTGCCAGGTACAGCTGCCTGCCTGGCACACGGCCTGGGAATGGGAGAGCAGTAGAGCTCCAGGGGGGCACCATGGCATCACAAGGAGCAGCGAGAGCACTGTGCTGGGGCAGGAGGCATGGCTGGCATGTGGCAGGCTTTGTGTGCAGCCATGAGCGATGGAGGGGCAGCAGAGATGCAGCAGGGCAGCTGTGGCCGTGCTGTGAGCCTCCTGGGCAGAGGTATGGCTTATGCATGGCTACCACTGGGGTGACCATCCAGTCTACCAGGGAAACTGGAGGGGCTGGCAGCCCAAGCTCTCTGCCTGGACATCTCACACTGAGGACCCTCTTGCAGACACAAACGAGTGCACTGAGTTCCCCTTCATCTGTCCCCGGGACAAGCCCATCTGCATCAACACCTATGGCGGGTACCGCTGTCGCAGCAACAAGCGCTGCAGCCGGGGCTTTGAGCCAAACGAGGATGGCACAGCTTGCGTGGGTGAGTGATAGCGGGACACCCTGACCCCGTGCCAGTTTGCATCAGCCCCGAAGCACCTCCTTGGGATGCTATTGCACCCCTGACAAAGGCCAGGCCACAGCCTGCCACCTGTCGGATGGCAGCCCAGCCATCTCCACCCTGGTTCTGTGTCTGTTTGTCTGTGCCTCCCACTGAGCTGCCACTGACTCCCCTTCTCTTTCTCTTTTTCTCTCTTGTTCCTTCTCTTCTTCTCTGTGCAGCTCAAGTGGCCTTTTTTGGGGGATATCCCTCTGCTGGGAGCTGGCCTGGGCTCCCCCACAGTGCCCTCCTCCCTCTAGTCCTTGGACTCTGCCTTTGTCTCTATGCACTTTAACCCCTGCCCATAACATGCCAGTGCAGCCTTGGCGGAAGGATGGGCTGGCCTCTGCCTGTCTCTCTTTTTCTCTTTCTGTCCATGTCGAACCACCCTGGAAATGCCAGCTGGGACATACTGGGGTGACGTGCAGTGGGACGGGCACAGACCTGGCTGTCCTGTGCACCATCTCTGGGAAAGCAGCCCTGGGGCAGCCTGGCAGTGCCCCTTCCCCTGCACACCCCACTGCCCCAGTACTCTTCCTACCATGCTGGCACCTCCCCGTCGCCTCGATACCGTACCATGTGCCTGCTGGTTTGGCCTGCGACGTGTGTGCTTTGCCTACCCCCTCCTCGGTGATGGGAACCACCTCCCCAGCCCTGGCAGAGGAGGGTCTTCCCAGCCCTGCAGGGGCAGGATCCTCCTGGTCTGTTTTTTAACGTATTGACCCTACTATTTGGAGTCGGACCCTGCTTAGTCCCAACAGTCTTCCAGCCCCTCTCCCAGAGAACCCCCAATAAACTGTATCCCATCTATTAACCTGGTCTGCTGAGCTCTTCGGGGCAGGGCTGTGCTTGTGCTTCTGCCCACCCTGCCCTGGGGCTGCACGGGGAGGGAACCCAGGAGGGGGAGCACCCCCAGCCTGCCCAGCTCTTCCGACCCAGGGCTGGGAACTGGCTGGAGGGTGATAGCGCCCCTGGCCCAGCTCTGCACTGGGGCTACAGCAAAATGTGCAGATCTGATGGGGCTGGGGTGCAGTAAGCAGCCCTGCCTGCACCCCAACAACAAGGCTGTGCTGGTTTTGCCCCCTGCATGCTATAACCCCACACTGCTTTCTTTACCCCCACCAGACATCGACGAGTGTGCTCAGGGCTTGCACAACTGCAGCCAGCTCTGCATCAACACCCCTGGGGCACACACCTGCCTCTGCCACCCAGGCTTCCGACCCCTTGATCTGGCTGCCAGCCGGTGCCTGGGTGAGTATCTGCAGTGCCCAGCCACCTGGTGCTGCCAGGCTGCCCTGGCAGCAGAGATCTCAGGGGTGCCCAGCTGTGCTCACAGCCCTAGTGCTGGGGGGCAGAACAGACAGACTGTGGCTGTGCTGGAGTTGGTGGAGTGAGGACATCTGCCACCCAGCAGCCTTGGCACCCAGCAGTGGCACGATCACCTGCCTTTGTGTTCCAGGTTCACCCAGCCCTGGAGCTGCCCCTCTCATGCCCCCTCCATCCCTTGCCCCAGCCATGCCAGACACTCTCTGTACCCTTGGCATAGCTCTGACCTTTTCCCATTCTTTCCCAGACATAGATGAGTGCCAGGCACAGCCTGGCCCCTGCGACCATATCTGCCACAACAGCCATGGCTCCTTCCACTGCCACTGTCACCACGGCTTCTCCCTGGGTGCTGGTGGACGCTGCCAGCACAATTAGCCTGCTCTGGGACAGCCAGGTGTTCCCTGCTACCCCCCAGCACTGTGCCAGTTGCACCAGTACCAACAGAATAAACCCTTTCCTGCACTGTATTCCTTGTGTGTCCCTGCCCCAGGGCCACACGACTGCTACACAGGTCTGTCCCTACTCCCCTAGACTGCCCCCTCCTCCCCATCCCCTCCCTTCCCCCATGCTCACCCTCGTGGGGCTCTGTGTAACCCACTGTGAAGAGAGATACCCAGCCTTATTATGTGCCCCCACAGCATTGTCCCGCTCACCTCTCCAACACAAGAAGATGCAGGGTAGGCAGTGGGGGAAGAAGTGTGGGATTTATTGAGGAAGGTCTCCATGCAGGGGCAGGGGGCTCCAGCAGGAGTGTTAAGGCCAGGGCCACCCCACACACACATCATGACCGAGCCAAAAGGAGTCCCACAGGGCAGAGTCCTCCCTCCAGGTCCCCAGGAGAGAAACGCCAGCTCAGTTCAGCCCTGCACCCAGATAGGAATTCTTCTCCTTGGGGTGCTGGATATCACAGGGACCCTCCTATTTCCCCCAGTCTGACCCTGGACTGTGAACCTCCACACCTTGCCTCCAGGCTCAGGTGCCCCTCGAGGTCCCCTCTTACAGGCCAGGCTAAGAATTGGGGCACTGGTGGCAGATGCATGCAGGACACATGGGCAGGGGAGGACTCAGCAGTGTGAGAGGAAGGGTCCTTAAGGAGCTGCTCCACTGGGCACCCTCCCTGCATTAGGGCAGGTCATGGGGCAGAGTAGGCAGGGGGCTGCTGGCACCTAGGTCCAGGACTGGGCAGGGAGCCTGCCTCACCCATGCTCTGCACATGGGACAGGGGCAGCATCATGCCCAGCACTGCACCTTTCCTGCCCTTGACACTGGGCTGGAGAAATACCTGGCTCCAGCTGGGGACGGCAGCAGGTCATGCAGGGAGCAGAAGCAAGTGCCCAGTGTCATGGCAGTGAAGGATGCTGCTGGAGAGGATGCAGTGCCAGATCGGGGAGGGGGCCAGGGGAGCAGCAATGGGGCAGCGGGTGGGGCAGAGCTGGGGTGAATGCATGGCCCATCATGCAGAAGAAGCGGCACCAGTGCTGTGCCAGGCCCCCTGAACAGTGGACAAGCAGCAGCTGAGCCCACACCAAGCACCAAGAGCAGGGTGCCCCAAGGAGGGGGTGCAGCAAGAGCTGTCAGTGCCTGTGGGCGCGGGGTTAAGTGTGCGTCTCCTGCTTAGCGCTGCCCGAGGCTTTGCCGGTCCCAGTGCAAGGCAACAGGGACTGCCCGGAGCTGGGCAAGCTCCTTTCGCTTGCGGCAGAGGCGGCTGCACCAAGCACATGGAGGGCTGTAGGAGCCCCTTGGCAACAGTCTGGCTCAGTGGGAAGCACCCGGGATGCCCCAGCACCGGTCCGTGCCCACAGTGGGTCCGAGCAGGGGCAGACCCACTGCGGGGGACAAAGGGTAGATGGGGGTGGGCAGCCCCACTGGGCAGCCCCGGCCTCCCCCTCCTGCTCTCCCTGGGCTCAGAAACGGGTGCTCTGGTAGTGCAGCCTGCGGAGGTCGGAGAGGCCACTGTCCCGGCAGTNTGCTGCTGCTGGAGCTGCCGCTGCTGGAGCTGCCGCTGCTGCACCGGTCCTCGTAGATGGAGATCTCGATCTGGGCCCTGCTAAGGATCATCGGCGAGATGTGCCAGCCCAACTGCCCAGCACCCACGCCCAGTCCCCCTTCACCCTTGCCATCCCCCAAGCACCCTGCTGCCCAAAGGATACGACCCTCATACCACGCTCCAGGGGGTCAGTGAGCAGCAGCCCCCGTGGCGCATAGATCTTCTCATTCTGGTCCTGGATGTACTTGGAGATCTTCTTCAGGACCTGTCAGCACAGGATGGGACACTCAGGTCCTGCCAGCATTGCTGTCTGCTCTTGCCCCCAGGCTCATGTTCCCTGTGACATCCCTAAGCCATCCCTATGCCCACTGCCAGCTGTGCCCATCCCTGAGCCCTCCCTTGCACTCCAGCACCTTCTCATAATGTGTCTCCATGCAGAGAAAGATGAAATAGGCAGTGGCACAGGCCAGGCACCCCTCGAGGTATGAGCTGCCCCCAATCTTCTCCGCCTCGGCGTAGAAGCCGTTGAGGGTTTTCACGGTTTCCTCAAACAGTTGCCGCTCAATCTAGGACAGAAAATGGTGAAGAGGAGTCTGGCCAGGGACTGACTCCCTGCACCGCCTTGTCCCCATTCATAGGGGGGACTTGTAGAGCACTTAACCCGCCCCTGTCTGCCCAGCTGATGCCTCAGTTTGCAGGCCCCTGCCCATCTCCCCCCCATACCAAGATCTGCTGAGCCTACAGCCTTCACCAGAGCCTCCCAGTCCCCAGGAGCACCAAAGCCCTTGCACACCAGCCAAGGCAGCTGTGATTTCATACACTCAGCAGCACTGGCTGGCCCACGGCCATACAACACCCTACAAGTGCCCACACCTATAGACCCTTCTTCTGCCCCCTACCCCATAGGGCAACGCCATAGGGCACCCCCCACCCTGACAACCTCTCAGACTTCCTACCCGGCTCTCCAGCTCAGGGGGAAACTTTGTCTGGAACTGGCATGTGGTCCCGTCACTGTAATCCCGCTGCACAAAGACCTTGGTGGCCAGGGACGCGCTGCGCCGCAACTCCTGCAGGCTGTGCACCTGGGGGCAGAGGGTGAGACAGGAGGGCTGCAGCCAGGCAGGGATGCTGGGCATCCCTACTGGAGGACTGGAGGCCTGGGGAGCAGCGCAGTTCCCCCAGTGTCAGGGTCTGCAGGCTCACACACCCCAGGGCAGGGAGGCCCTATCGCAGGCTGTCTCATGCCATGAGCACAGCTTGGTGCTGGAGGTGCGAGGTGAGGGGAGAATGTTGTGGCAGCCCCCGCTCGGAATGAGGGTGACTGCATGCGCTCTCGTCCCGGGCTGGTGTCTGGTCTCACCCCCAGTGGTTCCTGCATGCACAAGCCAGTGGGCCATGGCCCGGGGAGGGGACAGCCCCCTGTCCCCAGCAGTGCCCCAGAACACAGCCAACCCAGCAGCTCCGCGGCGGGAGATGGGAGTGAGCTGAGCAGGAGCAGGGACTGGACAACAGGGCTGCAGCAGTGGCACAGTGGGTGGGCAGGCTGCAGTGGGGCGTCTTCAGGAATAGGACCGGCAGTCCGGGCAGCAGGTGCTAAGCCCTGACTCCCCACAGGGTGTGAGAGCCCGTGCCAACGCCCGAGCTCCATGTTGTGGGGCAGCTTTGGTGGCTGGAGAAGGGGATGGAGGCACGAGGTTGTGGCAAGGGCGGGCAGCAGGCCCCTCCCTGCGCTTCCCCCGGGTGACACGGGTCTACTGCCTGCTCTGCGCCCCACAGACTGTCTGACGCTGTCCCGCCTCCGACCCACGGCATCTGGGAGAAGAACAGCCCAACCCAGGGACGCT
>VYXD01008115.1:525590-546807 GCA_013397195.1 Hylia prasina | reverse complement strand
GCCACCTCCCCGGCCTTTCTGTGCCTCTGGAGCCTTGCCGCCCCCACCCCCACCCTCCTCTCCCCACGGACCCCAGCCCCACGCCGTCCTCCCGCTCCAGCGCGCCCCGTGCGGACGGAGCCCCGTCCCTGCCGCGCCCGGGCAGCGGNTTGCTGCGGGCGGCGGTACCGGCTGCCCCGGGGCTGGCCCCGGAGAGGGGCTGCGAGGGAGGGCTGCTGCTGTGCGTCCTCGGGGGTCTGGCACGGTGAGTGCCGGAGCCCGGATATCTTTAGGATGTGGCTGTAGGTCCTTGGGGGGAAACCTGGCTGCCGACGGGTTGCTGCCGGACGTAACAGAGGGTCTGAGCGGCCGTGAGGCTGGCCCGGCAGGGATTTAGGGAGTCGACCGTGGGACTGGCAGACCGCCGTGCCAAGGGGCCTCATCTGAAGCTGCTTGTTTGCGAAGGAGTTGCAGCTGGTGCTGCGATCAGAGCGCGGGCAGACATCAAAGAGCAGAGCTAACGAACTCCCTGTTATCTCTGCCCATTGACAGCTCAATTAGAGCCGGAGAAATGCCAAACGGGGGGAACAGAGGCTCTCCCGAGAGGCGAAGAGGGGGGCTCCCAGCTGGGGCTGCAGTGAGGCGAGGGATAGAGTAGCTGGGCACAGGGCCCTCGGCAGGCAGGAGAGCAGCCAGCCCTTCCCTCAGCACCTGGGCCATGCTGGAAGCAGCGCGGGGCCCTGCCCGAACATCTGCTCTGGCAGCGAACATGGCTAACACAGCTAACACACAGAGCTAACACACAACTAACACAGCTAACACAGCTAACACACAGCTGACACAACACACACACCTAACACAACGAACACACAGCTAACACAGAGATAACACAGCTAACACACACAGCTAACACAGCCAACACACAGCTAACACATAACTAACACAGTTAACACAGCTAACACAGACAGCTAACACACAACTAACACAGCTAACACAGCTAACACACAGCTGACACAACACACACACCTAACACAACGAACACACAGCTAACACAGAGATAACACAGCTAACACACACAGCTGACATAGCTAACACAGCCAGCTGCCTGCAGCACAGGGGTAGTTCTGTCTGACTCCTGCTCCCTGCTCTGAGCGCCAGCTCAGGCTTTGGGCAGAGCAAACAGAGGCAGGGCCTTGGGGTGGTTGGTAGGCAGCCCCCTTTCTCTGGAGCATGGCAGGGTTTGGCCAAGGGACCAAAGGACACATGCAGTCAGGGACCCCAATTGAAGGGTTCATCTTGCCCACAGACACAAAGCTATGGATCCCACGGTTTTTGGGGAAACCTGCTGCTCCCATGGTTCAGAGCAACCTTGCCAGCCCACACTCCAGAACAGTGAGGTACCGCCTGCCTTGACTGTGCCACAAAACCAAAGGGCATCCCTTGAGAGGGAAGTCTCCCAAGCACCCAAACACATGCATGCACATTGGCACAGGCACTCTTGCATGCACCCAGGTGCCCACATCTTCCTGCACACCCCATGCACACACCCAGGTGCACATGCAATGTGCTCACACACCTAAGCCTGTCCTCAGATGTCCCCAAACCTAGGCCCTACGTCCCATCTCCTTCCCGTGCTGCATGCCACTGCCACGTCAGTGCTCGCCTGCCCGCCTGGCAGGTCCTGCCGGTTGCCATGGCAATGCTGTGCCTGCCAGGAGATGAAGTTTGCTCTCCTATGCTGCAGTGAGGGGCCGAGAGCAGCCGGGGGATCAGCTCCCCCTGCCACCCCAGGCTCTGCCCCATCGTCCCACATCCTGTAGTGCTGCCCCGGGGTTGTCTCCTCTAGCTACACCAACCCAGCCCAAGTGAAGGACTTTCAGTTCTGGGCTCCATGTGCCTCACAGGCCATGGAGCTGCTGTCTGTGTGTGTCAAGGAGCATCCTTGGTTGAACATCACCCCACCACAGGGAGCTGCCTTCTGCAAGCCATACTGCCCAGGACCAAGACGTGTACAGTGGCAGGCAGGACAAGGACCTGTCCCAAAGCACTCCTCATCACCACACAGACCCCAGCCCTGCTTGTAGTGCCTGCAGACCCTGGCATCTCCAGAGCCCACTGGGGTCTGCCAGCTCCCCTGTGCAGGGTGTGGTGTCATGGGCTTTCCAGTTTTAGCCAGAGCAGGGACAGGCCCTGCTGGTTTCCATGCAGAAGGAACAGGCTGGTGCTATGTCGTGCCACACCATGCCGTGCTATGGCTTCCAGCAGGGCAGGAAAGAGCTGGAGGAGGGCTGGCATAGCCAATGGAATCCCAGGCAGTAGGAGCAGAGACAGCAGGGGTTCGGGGCAGCCTCAATGTGCTGCATGGCCCTGCTGCCCTCCCCAGACCACTGCACTGTGAGGGGTCCTGGCAGGGTTCTGACCCTTCTGCTCCATCTGCTCGGCCCAAAGGGGCAATTTTTCAGGCTGCCCTGAAGCAGGGCTAGGCATGGCTAGTGCCAGAGCTGCCTTTACTCCCTTGCCTCGCTCTTCCCTTGCACCTGGAGTGAGGCAGCTCTGACCTGTCATGCAGACAGACCCCACAAATCCCTCTTTTCCTCAGCCCTGGCTAACTTCCCAGACGCCCTGCCCCTGGCCCCATGGTACAAACATGGGGCACACTTGGTACCCCTATTGCCAGCCCTTAACAGACAATGTGCCTGTGCCCATCACACCACAGCAGGCATGGCCCAGCAGTACCCCTGCTCCAGCCCCTGCACTTGACTCCCAGACCAGGACCAGGGGCTGTCCCTAGTGTGTCTCTGGTTGCCTGGTGCTGCACCTTATCCCAGCATCTCAACCCTCCCTGCAGTACAAGGATGACCGGGGGCCGTGGAGGACAGCTGGAGCCCTCAACCACTCTGGGATCAACCCCTGAGGCTCCATCCTGCACCCACTGCCTGCTGAACCCCTTTCCAGCCTCTCAGAGCTGTCAGCAGCTCCAGCTCTGCTTCAAAGGGGCCACAGAAGGGCATGGCAGCTGTTTCTCCTAGCACTGGAAGTGCTTTCAGTAATGGTAGGGAGCGTGAGCTCACCATCCTAGTGAGGACAACGGTGACATTTGGGAGGCACAAACACAGCGTGATTAGCTGATAACCTTTCCTGAGAGATCCCAGGTGTGTGCACCTGGAAGGGAAAAGGGAGAGGGATGAGGCCCCCACACTGTGAGCCTCTGGAAAACAGCTCCAAATGCCCCAGCCTGCCCCTTCATACAAGACATTGGTCAGGAGCCAACTGGCCAGCTGACCCTATAGACTGGAGACCCTGAGTGTGGACACCCCTCTGTGGCACCTGCAGTCCAGCTGTGCCCATCTGAAGGGGTGGTTCTGGGACCCCTATTGCATTGGGAGCCCCCGCAGAGGGTGGGGACAGCCCCCCAGCACATCCCAGAGGAATCCACAGACGCTGGGAGGCACAGCACCCTTCTGCACACAGGCCAGCCGAGGAGGATGTGGTTTCAGAGCAAGGTGCCAGCAGGGAGCGGGGACTGTAATGTGAGGATTGCTCCCACACCGCGGATGGGGCTGTGGTGGGAGAAGATGTGGTGGGGCAGGCAGGGACAAACAGCACTGCAGAGAAGGTCCCCATGCATGGTGCCATGCTGTGAGCGACAGGGACTCCTCCTCAGAGGGTCCGCACGTGTGATATGTGTCGTCCCCCCCGCCCTGCTGAGTAGGACCAAGTGCCGGGGGCCAGGATCGGGGTGTCCGGCAGCGAACAGGGAGGGTCTGTGTGCAAGCTGGCAGGAACTGGGCAGGGCCAGGAGGTGCTGGGTGGGGGCTGGGAGGGCGCTAGGGCAGTCTCGGCTCCGCAGCTGGGCCGGGAGTGCTGCCAGCACATTCCTGGGGCTGCCGGGCAGCGGGTGTGTGTGTGTGGGCGCAGGGCAAGTGCATGGCGATTGCTGACCCGCCCCACTGCCCACCCCAATGGTCCCACATTACCCCTGGGCAACCTCGACCCCACGGTGTCCCCAGGCATGGCCCAACCTCCCGCGGCCACTCCCAGGCAGGATCCCCAGGGAGCCAGCCCAGCATTGCCCCCGGCAGGGTGCCCTTTCCTGGGAGCTGCTGGGCGCCATGGGACACGTGTCCCCACACGGACAGTCCCAGCGTGTGCCATCCCCTCCTGGGACTCTGCAAGGCCAGCCCCGGTGCGCTATCCTTTCCCAAAGGCCCCTGCTCCACACTGGGTGCAGCACTGCTGCAGCCCTAGGAAGCAGCACGGGACTGGGACAGAAAGGATAAGAGGATGGGGAAAGAGGAGGATGGGAGGGAGCGCACTCAGCCCACCCGCTCAGGCCCAGGGGATGCATCTCTGCTAACAGAAACAAGGTCGGTAGGACCCAAAGCTGCGGCAGGAGAGTGGGTGGGGACACAAGGATGGAAGGAGGCGGCCGGGACCCTGCTCATCTTCTCATTTCTTGGGAGCCTCCTGCTTCCCTGGCTCGGATCTGCTCTGTGCTACAACCAGGCACGGGTCCTCCACCGGGAGGGTCCGTAGTGTCGAGGGAGCACCCCCAGGGGATGTGCTCTTACCATGCCACCCTGGCTGGCCGTCCCCGAGGTCCCCACCGCAGAGGGGGCAGCCCCCATGGCCCCGCTTCCGGTATCGCTGCTGTGACAAGTGGCACAGGCAGTGACACAAGCGGTGGCACAGCCAGCTTTCTGGAGTGACAGGAGCAAGTGTCAGTCTCACAGACAGCTGCATGGGTGCAGAACGGGCATGTGGGCACTAGAGCAGCCTGCGCAGACAGGACGCAGGGAAGGGTGCCAGCTACAGCTGTCTTGGGTCCATCCGCTTCTCCCGGGTACGGCCAGATCAGCCTGGGACATCCTGGGTGGGAAAGGGTTAAGGAAGCAATGCCAGTGCAGCAGAGACTCCGCAGAGCACAGGCACAGTCTCAGCTCCGAGGTAAAGCTGCCAGGACGCCCCACCGGGGGGGAGCAGGGGGCAGACACCGCTCTTGTGGGGCCAGCCCTGCTCCCCACAGCACGGCCAGGAGGTGACTCAGGGCTCTAATGAAGGCGACTCAGGGCTTTAATGAAGGCGTCATGACAGATGAAGGCACTGGGGCAGCTGGCAGGGACACCCTTGCTCAGCCCCAGCCTCGCCAGCCTCGTCACCTTCATCTGGTGCTGTGCCAGCTGGCACAGAGTGCTCAGCACCCCCAGCACCTTCCTGGCAGGAGCTGGGGATGTAGACACCAGACTGGGCTGTGGAATGGGGCAGGCTGAGAGCCAGGAGCTGGTCCATGGTCAAGAGCAGGACAGTGCTGGCAGTGCCACGGGAACAGCCCGGGGACACGGCACACCTGCGACTGTGCTCAACAGCCGCACACTGGCAGCTCCACCCTGCACACCCGGCCTCCCTCTGCCTCTGCTCCAACCCACCAGCCCCTTCCCAACCCAGCTCCCATGGCAATTACATCCTGCCCAAGCCCATCCATCACGGATTAGCTATTTTCTATCAGCGTTTATCTCCAGACAATCTTATTCCTGCCATGACAGCCTGATGCCTCCATCACCCTCCCTCCTGCTACCAGGCAGCCCTGATAACAGGCTGCTGTATCTTATCGGGCTCCCCGGCAGTTACACATTAATGGTGCCATCCCCGGGGCTTGGCTGGGTGGGATGAGCCCAGCCCACCCTCGGGCTGGAAGCATCACAGGGGAATGCAGTGATGGGTGCTGAGCACAGAAGGCACGGGCAGGGCGGGCAGGCTACAGGGAAGGGAAGGTTGTGCAGCTGAGGTTCCCAGCATTGCTCCAAAGCAGGTGGACCCCACCAGGGCTTGGGGGACAGTTCCTGTCCGCAGCCCAGGGCAAAGAGCAACTGCTATCACTGCCTGCACTGGACTGTTTGCTCTATCGCCCATTAACAGAGCTGCCTTATCCAGTGGGCAGGGGCCAGCGGCAGCCCAAAGCCCGTTGGCCAGGCAGGGACATCGATCATAGGAAAGGGAGGGGTGGCCCAGATAACCCCTGCAGACAAATGGGTTTCTAATGGGGTCTTAAGTCTTGCACCCCCCATCTCCAAGGGAATGGGGGAATGTCATCTGGGCAGGACCCTCACATCACTTGGGCTCAAGCTTTGCCCACAACCTGAGCAGTGGAAGAGCCTGGGCGCAAGCCCTTTGCTGGCAGGTGTAATCCCAGCTATGCCTGTGCCAGCAGACCATGGACTGCCCAAGGTGCATGCTGGCAGAACCATCCATGAGGAATAAGGCGTGCCTGTGGCATCGCCTCATTGATGGCACACCTGGCACCTGGGTACAGCAGCCCTCCCAGGGCTGCAGCATGAACCATCTGGGGTGTCCTCTTCCTCAAACCCCAGCACCCCAAGCATATAGTCTTGGGAGAAAATAGTGGGGAGTGGGGTGGGTAGGAACCAGGGTCCCGTGCCCCATGACACAGCATGTCACTGAGGTGCCAGGTGGGAAGGGGACAGCAGGACTGGTGAATAATGGGGGCAACTTGTGGTCACAACGCATCGCCATGGGACAGGTGAGCCAGCCCTTTTGGAAAGCATCACCCTAGCGGCACACAGAGCCAGGGCGGGCTGGGGGCATACATGCAGGGCGGCTCCCTGGGAGGGCGAGGGGCATGGAGCACCATGTGCCGGGGAGGGAACGGAGGGAGGTGGCGGCGACGTGAGTAGACTAGGGGGAGCCTGGGGCCAGCCCCGGGGGGCCCGGCAGGCAGAGCAGATTGGCTGCCGGCGAGGTCTCCAACCTCCTTAGAAAGGGCAGCGAGCGTGGGAGGCGCTAAGGGAGCAGGCAGGGTGCCGAGCCACGCTCCCGTCCCGCTCGGCAGCCGCGGCCGGCAGCGACAGGCGGGCGGCGGCGATGCCGCAGGCGGGCAGCCACCCGGGCTCCCGGGGCACGGCGCTGCTGGCCCTGTCGCTGGCTCTGGCAGGGTCCCTGGGCGGCGGGCAGCACTACGACTACTATGGATGGCAGCCCGAGAGCCTGCCCCACGGGCGCTTCTACGGGCGGGAGCCGCAGTGCCTCGACATCCCGCCCGACATGCAGCTCTGCCGCGACGTGGGCTACAAGCGCATGCGGCTGCCCAACCTGCTGGAGCACGAGACCATGGCCGAAGCCAAGCAGCAGGCTGGCAGCTGGGTGCCCCTGCTCGCCAAGCAGTGCCACACCGACACCCAGCTCTTCCTCTGCTCCCTCTTCGCCCCTGTGTGCCTTGACCGGCCCGTCTACCCCTGCCGCTCCCTCTGTGAGGTGGTACGTGACTCCTGTGCCCCTGTCATGGAGTCCTACGGCTTCCCCTGGCCTGAGATGCTGCACTGTGGCAAGTTCCCCTCTGACCACGAGCTCTGCATTGCCGTCCAGTTTGGGAACAGCAAAGCCACGCCGCCACCAGGTAAGTGGGAAGGGTACTGTAATGGGAATGCACGTGGAGCCCCTGCGCAGCCATCCCTTCACCCCTGAGAGCACAGGACACTGGTGTTGGCCAAGGACTTTCCGTCTGCAACAGGGCAGGAGCGGTCACAGTATCAGCTTTGTCTGCGCACCACTCATTGCCCAGGGGCACTGAACTCCCAGCTGCCTGCACAGGATGATTGCAGAATAAGGAAAAACATGGGATGAGGTGGGAGCCACTGGCGGATCCACCACAGTGCTGTGTCCCTCTCTTTCCACTGGGTCCCATGTGAGCAGCAAGAGAGCATGCTGCACCTGCGGGTGTCAGCCCCACGCTGCTGCTGCAGGGTGCTGTCCCCTCAAGCAGTAGAAGGGACATCACCCAAAGGCAGCCCAGGGGCAGGATCAGGGCTGGAACCCTTTAGACTGGGGCCACCCTTTAGACTGTTGCTGTGCTTCCAAGTGCCAGCATCTGATGGGAAGGTGTCCCCATATCTCTTCCCCTGCTGGGGATGACCCTGGCCAGCAAGGTGCTCTGTGCCTCCCCTTATCACCCTAGCACAGCTCCCTAGGGAGCAGAGGAACTGCTGGGGTTCTCCCAAGCGTGTCCCCAAGGAGCTGGCCCAGGTGACAAGTAGCAGCAGCAGGAAGCTGTGACAGTAACTGGTCTCTCACTGCAGTGTCCAAGATCTGCACCCAGTGTGAGATGGAGCACAAGGCGGATGGCATGATGGAGCAAATGTGTTCCAGTGACTTTGGTGAGTGCTGGCCTCTTGTTCCCAGCCCCCCTGGGCAAGGGTCTGCCTCCCCTAGGTCTGACAGCTGGGGTGGGAGTTGGCCAGAGGGCGGGATTGTATTGGAACAGCCCCATGGGAGACCCCTGAGCCATTCCCTTGGACCCTTCATGCATGGGATGGGTGCACCACAGGAGAAGAGATTGGTGGGGGATAGGCACAACCCCTTTCCCCTCCCCACACAGTAACTTCCCAGAGACCCAGCCCAGGGATGGGCTGCACCCTATCCTGCAGAGGTGCCTGGCCTAGACCCTCCCCTCCCCAGCACCCCAGTGGTGCTCCTCCCTTCCCCAACCGTGCCGCACGGCTGCCCCACACAGTGGTGAAAATGCGCATCAAGGAGATGACGGAGGAGAACGGGGAGCGGCGGCTGGTGGCTGCCCAGAAGAAGAAGGTGCTGAAACTGGGCCCGCTGAAGCGCAAGGACACCAAGAAGATGGTGCTGCACATGAGGAACGCGGGTGCCTGCCCCTGCCCCCAGCTTGACAGCCTCAGTGGCAGCTTCCTGGTTATGGGCCGCAAGGTGGGCGGCCGCCTGCTCCTCCTGGCCATCTACCCCTGGCAGAAACACAACAAGGAGATGAAGTTTGCAGTCAAGTTCATGTTCTCCTACCCTTGCCCACTCTACCACCCTCTGCTCTATGGGGCTGGGCAGCACTAGGGCTTTGTCCACCCTGCCCTTTCCCAGAACTCCTGCACTGGCCCAGCATCCCATCCCCGGCCTCCCTGGCTTCACCCCAGACCTCACCTCTGCTCACCTCAGCTCCTTGATTGTGCCCCAGAACCCGGCTCTGCACCTGCAGGATTCCCTGCTGTGTTTGTGGGAGCCCTGATCCACAGCCAGCACCCCTGCCTCCTCCTGAGAGCTCTGCTCTGCACCACTGGAACCTCTGTCCTGCTCCAAGGACCCCCACCCCTGCCCAGGAGCTTAGTCTGGACCCAGGACCCTTGTTCTGCATGTCTGTGAGCCCTGGTCTGCACCAGAGACCTTTGTCTACTCCCAGGCTCCCTGCCCATAAGCCCAGAGACCCTTGCTTTCATTTAGGATCCCTGCTTGGCCCTCTTGGCTGCACCTGGGACCCCTACCCTGCACCCATATCCTTTGCCCAGCTCCCTCATGATACACTGCAGACTCTCAGCTCCCCTAATCCCTATTCTAGCCCACCAGCACATCCCATACCCTCACCTGGAGCTCACATCCATCCCTGGATTATCTCACCTTCACAGAGACCCAACCCAGCCCAAGCAGGTCCCTCTCACCCCTCTGTTCCCACAGACTGAGCCCCTCAACACCAAGTGTCCAGAGCAGCACAAACCCTTCCTGGGCTCCCCCACTCCCCACACCGCATGGCTCAGTGTGTGAGGGAGGCCCAGGCCAGCCCTGCTGTGACCCAGCCCACGCACCCCTTGCCCATCAACACCACAGTAAATTATTCCACCTCAGAGAAGTCTGTGTGTGACTCACTGCAGTTCATGGGTAAGAGCCCCCTGGGGTTCCCTCAGAGACCCCAGAAGAGGGAGGGGTGTCCCAGTCCTGCCCACTAAGTGAGGCAGCCTGAGGGTGTGGGGTCCCCCTCAGGATCTGGCTCCAGCCCCAGTCCAGGTGCCATGCCCAGAGCCTGAACCTGGACAGTCCAGCCAAGCCAAGGGATGCAGTTCCTAGAGGTCACAGGCATCTCTGGAGACTCAGGCACTCCAGGGAGACTGGGAGGGCATTGAGATGAGAAGGATGGGGTGACAGGGCTGTCACTGCTGCTGGAGCCCCACAGCTGGGTTTGGCAGTGATTTGCCAGGGAAGTTTCTTCCTTCATCACCCCTGGGGATGAATTCGTGGTCTTGGAGCTCACAGCACTTGTGAGAAGCCTGGCACTGAGCATCATAGGGGGCAGATACTGAACCAGGTAGCCTCCAACCCTGTCCTCCCCAGATCATCTCACCTGAAAGTCCTCTGCAGCTCCCTGCCAGGCCTGCTTGGCTGCCAGACCTCCCATGCCACAACCTCCAGACTCCTCCAAAAAGATTCCTAGGGCCACCCACCTGCACTAGGCCTCCCAAAAGCCCAAGGACCAGGACAGTCCTCAGCCCAGCCCCTCTGATGGCAGCAGGGGCTGTCCCTTAGCTCAGTTCCATCCCCCAGCTGCCCCCCAGTCCCAGCTGGCAAGGGGGCAGCCTGAAGGACCCAGTCGTGTTTACCCAGTGCATACTTGTATCCACCTGTCCCAAAGGCTGAGGGGAGTCCAAAGGTGGCTGCCAGGATATTCACCCAGTGCCTGGCTGCCTGACACTGTCTTCTCTTTGGAGCTGGCCTGGCCTCAGGGAGCTTCCGGGGACAAGAAGGAAATTGAGGCTCCAGGATGTCTGCACCCACCCTTTTCTGGCTGACAAGAGCACTGTGCACCTGCCCTGCTCTGGGGTGACCTCTTCTCCCTCTGCCCTCCTTGGGCATGGCCTTGGCCCCATTGGCAAGCCTTTAGAGCCCCAAATCTCTGGCCAGGGAGAGGTACCTGTGCCCCTGTCCGACAGACAGCCAGGAACATGGGGCAGCCAGCCCCTGCTTCAGCCTTATACCAGAAGTGAGCACTCTTCCCTGGCCATTCGGAAAAAAAATGGGGAAAAAAATCAAATAGTATTAGAAGGTATGTTCAGAGCTTGACTGCTGAGCACACTTCCATAGGAATAAACACTGTCAATTACGACATTTTATTGCAAAATTTAAAAAGCATAAATAAAACCCCATCTCCCACAGCCTAAGTTTATCTGTAGCCTTCTGTATTCTGTGTCATCAGCATTTTCCCAGAGAGTGTTCAGACATACATGGCCGTAGTGCTCATTGCTCCAAGTGTTCTCTCTAGAAATATAAGTAGCTCCTCTGCCTCCCATGTCAGCTGTCTGAGCAAGCAGACCCCTCCAAGCCTCTCACAGCCCAGTAAAAATCTCATTGCAGACACCCTCACAAACACACCCACAGCTCTTGGGGTGCTACACAGCCCCCTCCCCAGTGTTACAGCTGCTCCACTGCCCCCACAAACTGCTGAGCCCTCTGCAAACCAGTCCCCTGCACACCCAGCACAAGCCAGACACCCTCATCATCAAATGCCAAGTCCAGCTTTTCTCCAAATTTCCATGTGAAGGAGTTTGTGAGCCCACAGCCAGGATAAGTGTTTAGGCTGCCTGCCCATAGGAGCTCCCACACTGGTGGGATGTGGAGCCTGCAGCAAGGTCTGGGGTCCAGCAGACCAGCAACTTCCCAGACTGGTGGGTGTCACAGCCTTGTGGGCACTGGAGCCCAGATTCCCTGGCTCAAGGAAAGCTGCAGCTGGCTGGCAGGGACCCAGGCCATGGCTGTTCCCAGCTGCACAGCAACCAGGGTCACATTCCTGGGATAGCTGGGAGCTTTGCTGTTCACACAAGGAAAGGTCATCCTTGTGCACACAGGCAGCTGGTGGGACCACCGCCCGGGGAGGGCAGGGGAAGGAGCAGCCACAGGAGGGAAAGGAAGCTCAGTAGCTCCTGTCAGAGCTGAGGTGCTCCCTGGCTCCAGCCCAGCAGGATCCAGTCCTGGCACAGCTGACAGGCAGCTGCGCACAGCTCTGAGCAGGGGGCAAATAGGGCTACAGCAGGACAGAAGATGGGAATTCCAGTAAACCATGGAGAGCTGGTGGCACAGGAATATCATTTCTCCAGGAGCACCTGCAGGACAGCAGGCCACAGAGGTGTCAGAGTGACCTGGGACTGGGACAGCTTTCGCTGGGATGACACAAGAGCCAGCTGAGGACAAGAGATTTATTGGTCATTCTCTATATGCAATTATATATTAATCTGTAGTAGAAAGCAGCAGTCACTAAGTGCACAGAGCAGCACCAACTCCTGCCTTTTCTCACACTGGAGATCCAGCCACACAGCCCAACCCGAAGTCATTCACTTTCCTCCTCTAGGCTACAGCCAAATTTGGGGGTAAAAGACTAAACCTGCAGGCAGTGAGGCTGAGGAGCACAGGAGTGACTAGCAGAGTCTCAGTTGAGCCAGGATGAAAAACCCAGCTAGTTTAGACCCCAAGGGATGCAGGAGGAGCTCTGATTTGATCCCAAAAATACAGTCACTTACAGCACAGTGCTGAGAAAGGTAGGGACAGAGCCCTGAGGTTGTTCTGCCCCACCCAGGAGGTGAAGGCAGGACCACAAGTAGGAACGGTGGCTCTTCCATCACTGAGCCAGACCAAAGGGCCTGGGCAAGCACGTGGCAGGGCACAGCAAGTGCCAGGGAGCACCCAGGGCTTGGAGCAGCTGCAGGGATGGGGCACAGCCGTGGGCAGTGCTCCACCACAGGGACCCAGCTGGTGCATGGCAAGGACGGCTGGTCCATCCAGCCTGGCGCCGGCAGGAGAAGCACAAGTGCAAGCATCCTCTGGCAGGGGAATGCCATGCTGGGATCCAAACAGTCCCGGCTCCCAGTCCAAGGGTGCCTGCCCGCTGTCCCAGGCAGTGCAGGACACAGGAGCTGGCTGGGCCTGTTTCATCACTTGATGAGCACCTGGTTGCAGAGAGCGCACACAAACACTGTCTCCTTCTGAGCCTCCGGGGCTGGAAAGGAAAACAAGTCTCAGAGGTGATCCCCCCTTCCCACCATGGGCGAGGGACCCGAGCCACAAAGCTGCTTTGAGAGCTGCAAATTCGTCACTGCTCTGTCCTGAGCCAAGCTGTGCTGGGCACATCCTCTCTACCCTCCCCACCAGGGCTGGGGCAAATGCCTGGGCAGACAGAACAGGTGAAAGCAGGAGCTCTTCCCTCCACCTTTCAACTCACCTGTGGCTCCCATCACGGCCTTGGGGACTTTGAAGGAACAACACCTGGAGCAGAAGCTGTTCCCACAGTTACTGCAGCTCCGCTGTGGAGAAAGATGGAGGTGAGCCCCAGATGTGCATCAGACTAACCCAGGAGTAAGTGAAGGGGGCCAAAATTCCATACCTCCTTCTGAGAACTGCCCACAGACTGTGTGCCAAGCATCACACATAGGGCTCAGATAAGGCAACAGGTCATTCCCATTAGCATTCCCACGCTCTGCTTCACCAGAAAGGCCACAAGAAATGGACTAAACCAGGGTACAGAGAAGGTACCTTCTACAGTAACATGTGGGTTTGGTGTGAGGCAGCTTCCAAAGGAGTAAATGGACAAATGCTCCACAACACAAGGGATCCCTGGTGCCATCAGGCATGTGACAACACCCAGCATTTAGCTGAGGTCATTTCGGCTGTGACCGAGGCCAGACACCTGAGTTGCCAGAGAAAGCTGGGGCAAGCCAGACATGAGCAACACCTCTGCCCCGGGTGCAAACAGCAAGCTGAGGCAGAAGCCAAAGACTCACCCTCTTCTTGAGCACAGAGAAGGTGGCAGCACAGCCCGTGCAGTTCCCTGGAAGAAAGAGAGCAGAGGTCAGGCAGGGCTCTGCTGCCTGGGGCTGCAAGTGGCACAAGAACATCCATAGGTGTTGTAAAGGCTGAGCTCAGAGATGACATTGCTGCACTTTCCCATTCATGCCCCTCCTAGGAGTGCTGGGACCATTCTCTCCAGGGAGTGGAAAAGGTCACTGGGCGTGTCAGCACAGCCTAGCAGGTACCACACTACTCTCTCCACTCCCAGTCCTATGGTCACAGGAAGGGGCACAGATCCCATGCTGCTGAGCTCCCCCAAGGAGCACCTGCTCCCAAACTCACCAAAGTTGTTGCTGGGGTAGCGCTTGCGCAGGCGCTCCGTCAGACGTGACACCTTGCTGCGGATCACCTCGTTTTTGCTCATAAAACCATTGTCTGGGAGGCTGAGGTCAAAATCTGCTGAGCACTGAGAGCTCTCATCATCCTCCTGCAGAGAGCAGAGCCAGCTGAGCACAGCGGGGTGGCAGGGGCACACTGAGGGCTGCAGGCCAGCCCACACGAGAGGCAGGCACCCAACAAGCCGGGTGCTCCACCTGGCATTTCTACAGGCCACTGGCACACCAGGCAAAGCTCCAGCTGGGAGGAGATGCCACACCCTGGCATGGCAGTACTCACCATGACCAGCAGCTGGTTCTCCTTCTCCCGCAGCATGGGACAGAGAGGAGAGTGAGCACACACGGAGTCAAAGGCACTCATCCCCAAAGTCATTCTCCCTGAGCACCCAGTTTGCCCAACAAGGTCCTTGTCCCTTTCCCCCCTCAGCTGCCCAGCAGGCACAGCCCATCCCAACCAGCCTCAAACCTCAATAGCATCTTTGAACTCTTCATCAGGTTCTGCCTCCTCTGCTTCCTCCACACTGCCAGGGGTAAGGTCCTACAAGAGATTCACAAAGTTAGTCCTGCTGTTCCTCTGCCTCTGTTCAAAGGCAGTCCCACATTTCTGAGCAGGTTCCAGGACAATGGATCTGGCCCCAGGCAGCCTCACATATGACACAAGTGTCAGAAGGTGAGGTGAGCACCCGCCTCCTCAGACCACATCCTTACATGTGGCAAAAGGACTGAGCCAAGCCCCCAGGGCAGAGAGCAGCATCCCAGTAACTCAGGAGTGGCTCACAGGCTTCCAGCTAAGCTGGCAGCTGGAAAAGGTTTGTGTGTGGAGGGACACAGGCACGGTCAGACCCAAGGGCTGACTCTGCAACCCCCACCCCAAAACAGCCAGCCCTGCCCCTACCTCACCTCTGCACTGGTGGGGGTGGGGGTCCGATCTGGGGCAGCAGCTGGTGGCAGGGGTTCAGCAGGTTCTGGAGTGCTCTCGAGGGGTTTGGAGCCCACACACTGCTCGATAGAAGCCTTGAGCTCCATTATTACTGGTTAAGAGAGGAATACAGCTGGAGTAGAGTGGCATTTCCCTACTCCCAGTCACATCACACACAAGTGAGCTGCAACACCTGACCTCCAGGGCTCCAGATGGGGCACTGACATATATCATTCACTCATCAGAGATCCTGAGCACTCCTCTGCCCACACATCAAAGTTAAGGCAGAAAGGAACCCCCCCTCACCACCTGCCCCAACTCAGGGCAGGGAACGTCAGGGGCCAATGTCACAGCTCAGACATATCCAACACTCCTCCAGCACGAGCCACAGAAGAGGGCTCCTCTCCCTTCCAATGGCAGATTTTCAAGCCTGTGTCATATACTGCCACAGGCAATGAATGTGTTTGAAGTCCTGAAGAGCAGGGTCAGGGATCAAGAGGGGTGGAGAGGCTCACACACAGCCTGCAGTGACAGACCCTGGTTTGCCACTCCACAGAGAAGAGAAGGAAACAGCAGCTGGGCTGGGACACACATCAGGAGAGACTCTCACCTCCAACACAGAGCTCCAGGACCACAGCACCCACCCTGGGCTGCTGAGCACCACCCCTAGGACATCACTGCCTTCAGAGGGGTTCAGGGTCTATGGCAAGGCCTGACATAGGACAGTGGGCTCATGCTGGGGAGAGGTACGAGGCAGATCCCTGGCTTCAGAGGGCCTTTCTCCAACCCATCCCACACAGGGCACTTCCAGCCAGCTCTCATACCTTGGTAGAACTGGGTGTTGCCCAGAAAGAGGGTACTGTTGAGGATGGCCAGGACCCAGCAGAGGGGCAGCACGTAGAGGAAACAGATAGTGCCCAGTAGCACCCCATAAAACCTGTGGAAAAGCAGGAGGATACTGTGGCCAAGTTATAGCAACTCACTCAACAGCATAAAAACTCCTTCCTTCACCTGGTGTTGTACCTGTTCTCTCCAAGTACTAAAGAAATCAAACACAGTACCGCAGGGCTGGCTGAGCCCCTCTGCCCACCAAGCCCACCACAGGGTGCCTGATCCAGTACTACTCACTGGGAAGAGACAGTGGGGTTCTCCCAGTACAGCACACGGTACACTGCCTCACAGCTGCAGCACATCCCGCTCAGAAACCCCTCCAGCTGGATCAGGCTGCAAATGAGACAGTCACAAAAAAAACCCACTAACACACACCCTCACTCCCCACTTTCATATGGGTTACAGTAGCCAAACTGGCAGGAGCCCCCCACAGCCTCCAAGAAGCCTTTCTGGCTGCAGAGGCCCCCACAGTCCCACTGCTGGGGAGGCCGCAGGGACTCACAAGCTCTTGACTTGGGCGATGGCCTCCTGCCGCGAGAGCTGCACCTTGCGCAGATCCTCCCTGCGGATGCTGTGGTACCTCCTGCGCACCAGCTCCGGCTCCGAGGGCCGGGCCCGGCACGTCTCTTGCAGGTAACCCAGCAGGGCCGGCACCGCGACCAGCAGGGCGAGCACCGAGAACCAGGCAGCTGGAAGAGGCGGGACAGAGTCAGGCCGCAGGGTCCGGGAAGAGGACCAGCCCTGACCCCCGACACGCACCTTGGCCGAGGGTGAGCAGGAGGAAGTTGAGGCCGAGGCAGACCAGGAGAGAGCACACAGGCCGCTGCCACCTGCCGAGAGGGGGGAAAGCAAGGGACATGAGACCCCGGGGGCGGCCTCGGTCTCGATCCCGGCCCAGCCCGCACCTACCGGAGGAGGGAGCGGACACCCTCGGCGGCGTCCCGCAGCGGCTCCAGGTAGAGCTCCAGCCGCCGGTAGCTCCGCACCAGCTCCAGCAGGTCGAAAGCAGCGGCGGCCTTGGGCGGCGACGGCTCCGGCGGGGCTTCACCAGCTCCCGTCGCTCCTTCGGGGCCGCCTGCCGCCCCGTCCCGCTCGACCGCNTGGGCCCGGTCTAGACACTGGCCCGGAGCTGCTCAGAGTCCCGGCCCGGTCCCCATTCGGGGGTGCTCTGGTCTAGCGCTCAGTCACAGCCTGAATCCGGTCCCAGTCCAGCGCTGGGCACTGATCCGGGTCTAATCCTGGTGCAGGGCTCAGTCCCAGTTTGGGTCTTGGCATGGCGTGCCTGCATCCAGCTGTGTCGGGCACGGTGTGTTTGTCCCCGGTGTGTTTGTCCCCATGAGTTTGCTGGGCCAAGTCTCCCCGAGGAGAGACCAGAGAGCAGCCTCACACCCAGAGTCCCTGGAACGGAGCAGCAGGTTCCCCACAGGCCCGTGAGTGTGGCTTGCACCTCATTCACTGCCCCTCCATGCCCCCAGAGCAGCCCAGCCCTAGGTGCACTGTCCTGCCCAGCAGCCTGCCGCCCTGCTCACACCGCTCCAGGCACCATGGGCTGTCCTAAAAGGTGCTTGCAGTAGAGCAGGGATGCTGGCTTCCAGGGATGCTCTGGGGATCCTGGGCTTCATCTGATGCCAAAAGCTGTAACCTTATTATAACCCTATGCTGGCTCTTGGACAACAAGGGCACAAAGCTGCTGCCAGCTGCCTGCAGCCTCTGATGAACAGGGCATGCATCCCATGGGCAGAAGGCTGGGGACCCAGTGACACCCCAGCTGCGGGTCCAGGTCCAAGACTCAACTCTGTCCCAAGAGTGCGTCTCAGAGCTGCAGCCAGTCCTGAGAGATGCTGGCAGCCCTCCATCAGCCCCTGACCCACCAAGGGCCAGTCAGTGTGTACATGACTGCCCAGTGGTGCCCTGGCCCTGGGACAGAGGGCCCTTTCAGCATGGAGTGACTAGGCCCTTAGGAATGCAACTACATCCTGTCCTCAGTACATCCCATAGCCACAGAGCCCTGAGGACTTGGCCTCCCTCTGCTCTGTCTGGAGCCCCATGTAAGCATCAGACTGTGCCCTGTCTGGACAGGCAGCAGAGCTAGGGATATAGCTCCTGTCCCCAAGGGCAGAGGCTTAAGCCTCTCTGGTAGGAGCAGTGGCCCAGCACCGGGGAGCCTGCCTGTGACCCCAGAGCACTCCAGGACTTCGTGACCATGGCCAGAGGCTCCAAGCAGAGAGGCCCCAGGGTGCAGGGCTACAGAGCTGGGTGTGATCTCAGCTCAGACCTCATACCCAGCAGGTCCCAGGCCCACCACAAAGCCCCAGACACCCAGTGAGTGCCAACATTGCTTTATTTGGAAGGAGAATCCATTGACACCTGAAAGGAGGGTGTAGGGGGATAGAGCTGGTGTGACAGACAGGGCTGCAGAAAGCCAGGGGAAGGCACTTGTGGTGACAGAAGCACCGAGGGCATTTTGGGCAGCCTGGGCCAAGGGCTGCCCCAGAGTAAGGCAGAGGCAGGCGGTGTCAGGGACCAGCCTTGACACAGGGCACAGACAGCATGTCCTACCCAGGGAAGGGGTACATGGCCTCAGGCTTGGCAGGTCCCCTGAGCATGATGGGGTATCCACTGGGACAGCATATCATGATGGAATTGGTGACCCAGTACCAAACCCAGACCCCTTCAAGCCCCCAGGGGAATCATGGCTGCTGCTCTCCACCACAAAAAAGGCTCCAGGCAACAGGCAGCTATGGCCAGCTGCTGGGGACACACATCTCACTGATGAGAGTCTACACAGAGACTGGAGCAGACCCTTCTTTGCACTGAGAGCAATAGAGAGGACCTGCCTCCAGGCAGGGTGAGGAGGGCTTGTGGCAGGGCAGCCCTAGTATGGTGCTGCTACAAAAATTCTGTCTCTGGCTGCCCATTTCTCTAGTAAGCCCTACATGGCCTGGTCAGGGCTTGGCACCCAGTGGGTTGTGGAAGCTGATCCAGGGCTGGGCTGGCTCCAGTGCCAGTGTCCTCTTCTGTTCTCCAAGATAGGTTGTGCTCCCACAATGCCTGGCCCCAGCCCCGCCATGGCCAGAGTGCCAGCACAGCCTAGCACTGCCATGCTGCAATGCTCACCCTTCCCCTCCACCTCACCACGGTCTCCAGACACTGCCCAGTCCCAGAGAGTCCAGAGATGAAAATTTTCCAGGATGGTAGACCAAGTCCGGCAGAGACAGGCAGGGCTGCAGGCTGATCTCCAGAACCATCAGTGAGTTTGTTTCTGTCCCTTTTGGAGTAGCCTGACCCCAGGGCTGGTTCAGTGGCTCTGGGTGGCTTGGAGCCACAAACCTCTCTGCAGGGACAGCAGAAGGAGAGCCATGACTGGCTCCTCTCAACCCCTGGGGCACCCGGCCCCATCCCAGGACTGTACAAACTCCAGGGCTGGAGGAACTTATCTCTGCCCAGGGTCACAGAACAGGTTACGGCTCCACTTGCCCTTCCCCTCCCTCCACAGCAATGGAGGCCTTGCTGCCCTACTCAATCTCCAAACTGGACTGGGATGATGCTGGATCTGGCTGTGCAGTACCTGGGTGTCGCCACACCCCCCAAGTGCAGGGCAGGGAGGCACTGAGCCCTTTGGGGCTCCAATAAGATGAAGGATGTTTTCAGGCCAGACAGAAGGAGGGGGCCAGGTGGGGGAAAGCCAAGTTCAGAGCCTCCCTTAGGGAATTGTGGAGGTGCCATTCAGCTGGAATGGCAAGATGGGGCTGCCAGCAGGTCAGGAGGTTTTATGCCAATCCAACTCCACTAGGTACTGCTGCCCCCAGCTCAGCTCCCCAAGGCCAGTCCCCCTCCACCCCAGGGAAAAGTCAGCACCCACCTGAGCATGCAGCATCTGCAAGACCAGGGGCAGGGGATTTTGGCTTGAGTCCTAGGGGGCTCCCAAAGATTGGTATCCCTCTTAGGGGCTCTCCATTTGGGTCCTTCCACTTGCAGTAGCCTACGTCTGTCCAGGGGTGGGAGAAGGGCCCGTGCAGTGGCTGGGGGTCCATGCTGTCTCGGTGCGCTGCCGGGGAAGCCATGCTCGGCGAAGGCCTCTGTCTGTCCATCCATCTGTGCAGGAGTCTCTGGAGGAATTGCAGTGCAGTCAGCCAGGAGGGGATGGGGCAGCAGGGTCATTTCATCCCAAAGACAGGCTGTGTTCTGTCTGCAGCAGAGAAGGGGAGCCAAGTGGCACAGGATCTTAGATGATGTCTCGCTGGTCCTGGCAACGCCGTGACAGGCAATAGAGCCCAGAGAAGAGGTACAGGCAGGCAGTGATGCCCCCGCAGATAGAGGCGCTCAGGTAGGCACTGTACAGGCAGTGCTGGCTGTAGCCCGGTAGGTTGCAAAAGCTCCTCTGTTTGGCCTTGTGACCCATGATGCCAGTAGCAGCTGCGTAGAGCCCCACACCCAGTGCCAGGTCGTGCACCAGGTTGGTGAGGAGCCAGCGGGAGCCCAGCCAGGGCACCAGCTCCCATCGCCCCAGCAGGCTCAGCCCGAAAAGGGCCAGGGTGAGGAGCCAGACCAGGACGGCGGCAAACAGAGCGAAGTGGGCCGCCCCCTCGTACTTGTGAGCCGCTACCGTCACCCAGAAGGCAGCGCCCAGAGCCAGCTGCCCCAGGCGTAGCAGGCCCAGCGGGCTCCGCAGGTAGGCGCGGTGAAGGCTGAGAGAGCCGCGGGCCGGCGGCCCCGGGGGCGGTGGCACTGTCGGGGGAGCCGTGCGGGCCATGGTGCGGCCCTGCCTGCTCCGGCGCGGCTCGGGCGGGACTCAAGGCCCGGGCAACGACTTCCTCCCTGACCGCTGCCAAACATCTGGCACTTAGCGCTCCTCCCCGCGCGGGGCCTCTCTCCTCTCCTCTGCTCCCCGCCCCGCCTCCACCCACCGCCGCACCTCCCGCCAGCCCATCGGCCACCCGAGGGCCGCAGCGGATGCGCCGTCGGGCGGGGAGCGCCGCGCCCCTCACGTCCCGCTGCCGCCGGGATGGGGGGCCACAAGGGGCGGCGGGAGGACGTGGGAGACGGCGATCGATGCCGGAGGGGGGGCCCAGGGACTGCGCACCGGGATCCTGTGCGGCGGCCGGCGGGGGGCGCGCGCCGGGGTTCCCTGTACGTCATCCGGGATTCCCCTCGGAGTGAGGCTCGGCCTGGCCCCACCCGGGGGCGAGGCCCTGCACCCCGCCCATGACGTCATCTGCGCCACGTGGCCTCCTCAGCGAAGCGGGGCTGCCGCGCCCCTCGGCGCCGATTGGTCCTGGNCGTTCCCGGGCGGCCCCGCCTGCGCTGCTGGCCCCCTGCCCGGCTTCCCGTACCGCCCTTCCCCCAATGCCCCCCCTTCCTCACTGGACATCTGCGCCGCATCCCGGGAAAGGCGGACCGGACAGGGCGGCGAGACCGGAGCCTGACGCCGACTGTTCGGTGCCCGCAGCGGCCAGGGCCA
>VYXD01008115.1:500151-516297 GCA_013397195.1 Hylia prasina | reverse complement strand
CCCCTCGGCGGGACGTGGTGGGGAGCGGTATAGGCGGACCGCGCGGAGCCAGGTGAGCGCGGGCCGCGGGTCCCTGCGCCGCCAGCCCCGCTCGCCTCGCTCCTGGGTACGCACCGGGCCCGTGAGCATCGCCACGCGTGTCTCGGTGGTGGGGCGTGCGTGTATCAGCCGTGGGTGCATGAACACACCGGGTTGTGGGTGCATCAGCCGTGGGTGCACGGACACGGCGGGGGGTGGATGCACGGACACATCGGGGTGGGGGTGCATCACCCGCGGGGACAGAGACACGACGGGATGTTGGTACCTCGGGGTGTGAGTGCATCACCCGTGGGCGCGGTCACGCCCCCGGACACAGTCCCCATGTGGAATATGCGCGCACCCCCTGTGGGTGCGTGGCACGGGCAGGATGTCCGTGCCTTTTCCCGGGGATGTGTGATTCAACAGGGTCGTGCCCCCCTCGACCACTGTGCGATTCGGGCTGTGCTGGGCGCGTTGCCCCTGCTTGCGGCGGGCGCGGAACGTGCAGGCTCGGGGCGGTGGGATCCCAGCGCGGGCGCGTCCGGCTGCTGAGCAGGCTGGAGTGCTCGTGGGTGCTCTCCTCCAGGTGAAGTGTCACAGTCCGTGGTAGCACCCTCTCCTCCGCCTGGCATGGCTGGGCAGGCTGCAGGGTGGGAGCCGGCGATGCGCTCCCGGTCCTTCCCATCAGCAGAGAGCACTGTTCAGTCGCTGTTCGCCTCGGTTGGGGCCATTTCTCCGGACACAAAGCCCTAGCAAGTTCCTGTTGTGCTCCTGAGTGCCGCGTCCTGCTGGTTCATGTGGTTCAGCACCCATCTCTTGGGTGATACGCAGCCGGCTGTAAGCAGATAGATCCCGCTTAGGTGCTGGGAGCCTCTTTCCGTCTCTGGCACTGNCTCTGTGAGGTGTGAAGGGCTGCTTGTTGTCGGCAAGCAGGTTTGCAAACCCTGGGTAGCCGAACAAAGCCCTGAAGCCTCAGGATCCTATCGCTGCTGTCCCTATTAGGAGGAGTGTCCTCTCCTCCCTGGGGGTGAGCCGGGTCTGCCCATTCTTGATGCTGAATCTGGAAACCCCAACAAGCTCTCTGTTCCCTCTCCTGAAGAACTGCCACGGAACACAGTCCAGCAAGCCTCTCCTCTCAACTACTTGTTTCTGTCTGGGACTGCCCCAGCAAAGCTGAGAGTGGCCCATGGCCTGAGCCAGCACAGTGCAGGACCTCTGGGGTTCTGCTGGAGTGCCATGATGGAGGGAGTCAGTTCCTGCCACACTCCTCTTCCTGCCACTCACTCACATTTCACAGGGCTGTGACCCCGTGGGCTCACATCTCCCTGAGCCCTGCTGTGGGGCGGGCAGCAACCCGAACCTGGCGGCTGGGGTTTCAGAGCCTGGGCAGAACAGCTGTGCTCCTGGGGTCACCTCTTCATCTGTGCTGTGCCCTAGCAGAGCTGTCCCCAGGGCAGACAGGCACCTCTGTGCAAGCTGAGAGGATGCAAGGGCTCTGGGCAAGCTGAGCTGGTCTCCCTGCCCAGCAGCTCTCTGTGCTTCTCCCTGCCAGCTCTTGTCCTGCTGTGTTGGAGGCTGTTGCCATGACCCTCACCAAAGGCTCTTTCACCTACTCCAACGGGGAGGAGTACCGCGGCGAGTGGAAAGAAGGTGAGGTGTGGCAGGAGGGAAGGGTGCCACCTGTGCTGTGGGACAAACAAACCCCACATCTCTGCCCAGCTCCACACTGGGGCAGGGCCCGCCTTTGTCCAGTGCTGCCCATTTTTGCTCTCGCTTAGGTCGCAGGCACGGCATCGGACAGCTGACGTTTGCTGATGGCACTGCTTACGTGGGGCACTTTGAGAACGGGCTCTTCCATGGCTGTGGCGTGCTCACCTTCTCTGATGGCTCCAGGTGGGCATGGTGCTCCTGCACACCTCCCTGGGCATTCCCACTTGCCGTGGGGCTGCCGCCTCAGGAGATCCTCCCACACAGGTACGAGGGGGAGTTTGTGCAGGGCAAGTTCAATGGCGTTGGAGTCTTCACCCGCTGTGACAACATGACCTTTGAGGGCGAGTTCAAAGGCGGGCGTGTGTATGGCTTCGGTGAGTGCTGCTGGCATGGTGCAGGCATCTGCACGGCCCCTGCTCAGCACAGCCCTTTCCAGCATCTCCTGCTTAGTTCCTCCTTCCATGGCCCCATCCCCAATGGGTGCGGCTCCCTGCCTCTCATCTCCCGGCCCTTCCCTCCCCAGGTCTCCTGACCTTCCCTGATGGCTCCCACGGCATACCCCGCAACGAGGGCTTCTTTGAGAACAACAAGCTGCTGCGGCGGGAGAAGTGCACGGCCATTATCCAGAGGGCCCAGGGCGCCTCCAAGTCTGCCCACAGCCTGACAGTGTGATGGTGCCCCACAGCCCCTCCCACCAGAGCAGGGACCCCCCTACTTGGGCACTGGCTGGCCCTGCTGGCCCTGGAGAAGGGATGTGGCACTGCTGGGTGCCTCCCTGCCCTTTGTTCTCTCCAAGCGTCCTCCTGCTGAACCCCTACCGCTGGAGGGGATGGGACCCTCCGCTCTCCACCCAAGTGCCCTGGGGCAGCAGTGGTGCCTTCTCTTTCTGGCTGTATCCCTGGCACCTGCTGGAGCAGCAGAAGGACAGGGTGACAGGGGCTTGGCCCCTCTTCCCCCCAGAAAGACTGTGGACCACTATGGCTGCTAGCCAGCTGCAGAAGATAGGGCAGGGGGGTAGAGGCTGGTCCCTGACCCCACTGCCAGGGTGCCTTGGCTGGAAGCTGCTGACTGAATCATGTGCCCCCAGAGGGGCAGCTCCTGGCTTACTTTGCTGCCCTGGTCCTGGAGGCAGGGTGGGCATCCCGGGCATCCCATGGCCTGCATCCTCAGCTCTGGGTGACTGGCCATCCCCCTGCATGCCCAGAGTACGGTGATATTGTGTCCCCAAAGAACCCAGCCTGCTCTCAGGGCCAGCCAGTGGGCTGTGTTCCCCTCATCCCTGTGCCAATCCCCCCATCCACCCACTGCCTTGGGGACATCAGCAGCAGCATCCCCACCAAGAGGCACTGGGGAATGCCCATCCTGGTGCATGCTGGTGGAGGATGGTAGCAATGGGGAGCAAGGAAAAGGGTCAACTGGAGCCTGGAATGAGGAACATGAGCAGGGCTGCGTGGAGTGCCAGGGCTGGAGAAGGAGGCCTGGGCAGGGTGGGAGGGGATAGAGGTATGGCAAAGGGGCAGGCAGGGGGCACACAATTCCCCATTTTGCCCGCCACGTGCATCCTTCATCTCCCCACTGCATGCTCACCTTCACCCCCAGTGCAGTCTGGCTGGCTGTGGCACAGGGCTCCAGGAGCCATGCCCTCCCTGCCAGTCTCTGCCTGCACCAGTTCCCGTGCCTTGCAGTGACCCTGCCTTGTGCTGCTGCCTGCACGGGCCTCAGCTGAGTAAACCATGTTGCCAAACACCCGTGCCGTGTCTTTTTTGCTGGGAGCAGGGATGGCATGGGGGCCTTGCACAGACAGGACTGCAGACACAGAGAGGAGATAGCAGGTTTATTCATGGCACAAGGATCCACCCCTTCCCAGGTGAAAACAACAGGACCCTGGGGGCTGGCAGAGATGCAGGCTGGCCTGCAGTTGCCCTCCTCTACCCACTCTGCCCAGTGCAGCCCAGTCCAACAGGAAAGAATAACATGAGCAGCCCTCTCCTGGCCACCTCCCAGTGTCCCCAGAATGTCCCCAGTTCCCAGGGTCCCTGACTGCTGTACCCTCCTGGTGTGGGAAGGGGCAGATGGAGAACACCTCACAACCAGCCATTGGCACTGAAGGTGCTCCTCAGCTCTTCAACCTGGGCAGGGCTCAGAGGGGCCAGGGGTGCACGGCAGGGACCTCCGTAGTAGCCGAACCACTCCATGGCCGCCTTCAGCCCTGGGATCCCAAACCGGCGGGTGACCTGTGGGAGAGAGGGCATGGAGGATTTCTGGCTCCCATGGGCCAGCATGCTCTCTGGGCTCTGCTGTGCAGCCCCTGCTCCTGTGCTCACCATCATTCCTGTACTCCCCATGTGGGGCTGCAAGGCTGGCAGGGTGTGAGGTGGCTGCAGCACCCCATGAAGTGCCCACTTTGGGGTGGGGGTGCAGGGCACACCCACACAGGACTCTACACTGGAGCTCTGTGGCATGTTGGGCTCTGCAGCAGGGACAGGCCACTCTATAGTGGGATGATGGGGCCAGGAAGGAGCAGCTCTTCCTCTCCACACACTGATGCCTATAAATAGCCAGCAAGGAACTCACAGAGGATCAGGCAGTGCCCAGTGCCATTGGACAGGCTGTTCCTTAACATAACTGGCACTTTGCACCTTCTCACCTCCAGCCTGTCTCAGCTCGCTGGCCAAGGTGCTGTCCTGTCCCCCTGAACCACCCTTCCACCCACTGCAGCCCCAGGGACTTCCATTCTTTGCCTCTATCATGGTCTGGCATACCCCTCAGCATCCCAGGGGTTCTGCCTGCTCACCGCCATGTTGGGCTCAATGAGACGGTGCTGCAGGTCACGGGCCTCCTGCCACTGGCCCTTGCGGCACAGGTGGTCCAGCTGACATAATGGGTCACCCAGAACATTGGCAAGGGCACACACACCCCCAGAGGCACCTAGAGACACCAGGACACATTGGCAGCCAGCTCAGCGTGCTGTGCCTATCCAACACCTCCCAGTCTCTCACCCGCCTCCCCCTGCCAGTGTCCCCAGACAGTGCCCCAGCCAAGGATGAGCAGCTGCACTCACCCACAGCATAGCTTGCCAGCAGGAAGCCGGCTGATCCTGCCAGCACCTGGAAATCCTCCTGTCTTGTCTTGTGGACCATCAGCCCCATGCGGGTGATCTGGGGAGAGACATGCTATGCCCTAGGGCAGGCATCACCCCGTCCCCCTTGCTGCAGGGTGCCTGCTGGCAGCCCTGGGGTCCAGGGAAGGGCTGCAAGTCCCAGTTCCCCATTCCTAGCTTAGGTCCAGGTTTGGTGGTAAGCAGCCTGGGAAAGTCCTGCCCCACTCACGTCCCCACCGCTGTCCTTGATCCCAATGATGTTTGGGTGCTGAGCCAAGGTGATGACAGCCTCCATGGGCAGGTCCAGGCCGGTGTTGGCAGGGACACTGTACAGCACCACAGGGATGGGGGATGCATCGCCAACCTGCAGGCAGCCAGGCAGATTTCAGTAGCTGGGGTGGGCTGGGGACACATTGCATGTGTGTATCCTGCTGCCCCAGCTGGGGTTGCTGACAGGCACTGGACACGGCTCACCTCTGTGTAGTGATGGACCAGGGCAGCAGTGGTCATGGCCCCCCGGTAATAGCAGGGTGTCACAACCAGCGCCACATCAGCCCCTGCCTCTGCCATGCTGACTGTCAGCTCAATGGTGGCCTGGGTGGCTGGGGAGGAGGCAAAGGGGTGAGGGGTGCTCCAGGGGGGGACACATGGCCCCTGCACTGCCCCCCAGGCTGCCCACACAGACACTCACATTCGCAGCCTGAACCAGCCAGCAGCAAGCGGTCCCTGGGCAGAGCCCGGCGCACGCACCTCACCACCTCCACCCTCTCCTGGGATGCCAGGTATGGATACTCCCCGTTGGAACCCAGTGCCACCAGCCCTGCAACACAAATGTGGGGAGGGCAGAGCTCAGGCACAGGAGAAGGGTGCTAGGACTGTCAGGTACCCCCACCGCCATTACTCTCACTCCCTTCTTTGCTGCTGGCAGCCAGGCAGAGCTCCACAGCCCACAGTATGCCTTCTCCTGCCTATGTCCTTGCAGTCCCAGCCTCCTGGGTCAGAAGAGAGGAGACTCTGGGGGACATCCTTGTGAGGCTGCAGCCTCATCTGCAGCTCCTCTCCTATCATCTATCCATCCTTGGCAATCAACAGATACATATCCCCTGAATTTTTGAGAGCGTGCATGGGACTGCAGTGCATAGGTTAAAGCCTGCGGCTATGTGTGGAGCCTGTGTGCAAGCCTGCACATGTGTGGAGTGTGTGTGCAAGCACGTGCTGGCGTGTGGTGGGGGTGTGCAGGGACACACTCATGTGCCTGGGAATGTGCCATGCAAAGGGCCCCAGGTGGGTGACCTGAGGGGTTGCCAGCCCCAGAGCAAAGTCCGGCTGGAGGCTGAGCACCCTTGGGAAGCTGGCAGGCTGCCCGGATGCTGCCGCACAGCCTCTGTGGCTGGCAGGGATCTGACGGGGGGCCTGCACGGTGAGCAGTGCTTACCTCGGAAAGGGATGCTGGCATAGCGGCGCAGGTTCCCCTCCAGCTGGGCGTAATCCACCTCCTGTGTGGGTGAGAAAGGAGTGGTGAGGGGTGGGAAGATGCCCTCAAGATTGAGTGAGGGCTCTGATCGCTGGGGGGTGCTGAGTCCCCGGCACTGCCTGGGGGCTGCCCAGTGCAGAGCTGCCAGGGCAGGCCGGAGGGAGGAGGTGAGGAGGGTGCTCAATGCCATGGTGGTTGGGTGCTGCCGCTGGCTGTGCTGCTTGCCTCACCAAGGGGCTGTTAATGTTTGACGGGGCACGTGAGGGACCCGCAGCCCTGCCGGGCAGATGACATGGGGGGTGGTACCAGATGAGCTCAGGATGTTCTTCCCCCTTTCAGGAGCTGGCTGCAAGGAGCTCAGCGCCCCTCCAGGTGAGCTTTGGCCACCGCGGTCGTGCTTTCCCTTCTGCTTGCCAACCCTGGCAGCCATCCCTCTGCCTCGTACAGGGCTGGGCTGCGAGGCCAGGGAGGGACCAGGCATTGCAAGCAGGGCCAGGGCCTTGGTCACGGATCACCTGATCCGGCTCCCAGTGTAGGGTCTCCTGTAAAGGGGTGAGTTGTGAGCATTTCCATCTAGGGAGCAGTGAGCATTGCACTCAGCATGTGTGCAAAGGGGCCACATGTCCCCCAGGGATGGCTGCAGCAGGGAAGGCAGAAGGACAAGAAGCCATCCAACTCCACAGAGTGGCTGTCCAGCACAGGTACAGCTGCTGCTCTCTGGCCCAGCCCCAGTCTTCAGCACGATGTGGACTCAGGTTGAGCTGTCATCTATGCATTTTTTCTCCCTGAGCTTGCCCAGGTGCGACTTTGAAGGACTGTGAGCAATCAGGGTGTCCTGCAGCAAGGAGTCCTGCCCTTGAACCACTTGGTGCCACCAATACTTGAGTCCTAGCGATAGGAGGCAGAGCTCATCATGCTGCCAGATAACCCTGCTCCCAGAATAACCCAGCTTCCCCAGGCCCATCAACCCTGGTGCAGGCTGCCCAGCCTCAAAGCCACCTGGAGCCAAACGCTGCTCTTTGCGGACTTTTATTGACACAGACAAGTCTTGTCTGGATCCTGCTCCTTGGAGCTGACCCCAGCCCCTGGTCCCTGCCTGGTGCCATCATGCAGGGACCTCCATCTCCCCCTGCGGCTGCTCCTTGGTCTCCAGCGCCTGGCGTGTGTCCACCTGCCACTGCTGCACCAGGTCTGTCGGGGTCTTGCCAGCCTGTAGGAGTGAGCAGAGAGAGGCTGGGTACAGGGTGGTGCAACATGGTGGGGCAGCAAATGGCCTCAGTGCTGGCCCCACACACTCACCTCATTCTTGGCCATCATGTCAGCCCCGTGCAGGATCAGCGTTTTGATGATCTTGTAGCGACTGAGCCGTGTGGCATCATGCAGTGCTGTGTCACCTTCCTGTGAGAGACAGAGCTTCACTGGAGATTGTGGTACAGGGACAAGGGCCGTCTGTCTGTCCCCACCACTGCTCCCCAGCCCTCAGCACACCAATGTCCACACAAACAAGGGGGATTGTTCCTGTCCCAGACCTGGCTGGGGCTGCAACCACCTTGGGGCAGGGATGTGTGTGCCCTGATGTGCCCCACTGTGGGTGCTGGAAGCCCTGGGAGGGGTCAACAAAGGGAAGGGGATGAGTGTTGCCCCCGAGTGATGCCTGCAGCACTCACCCTGTCTGGGGCATTGATATCCACCCCGCAGTGGATGAGATGCTCCACAACGTCAATGTGTCCGGTTCGGGTGGCCACGTGCAGGGGTGTGCTGAGCAGCTTGAGGGGGGATGAGATGGACATCAGGGGGGATCAGCACCCACACCTGCTAACCCAACAGAGGGTCAGCTCTGATACTCTAGGGTATGCCACTGGCACAACCCTGTGACCTCCTCTGCCCTGCTCACCTTGTCCTTCACATTGAGGTCTGCCCCACGGTCCTGCAGCAGTTTGACAGCATCCAGGTGCCCACCCCGGCAGGCCCAGTGCACAGCAGTGCAGTCCAGCTGGTCATACAGTGCTGTGTCATGGTGGGGGACATCCCTACCCTGTGTCTGTCCCCTGCCCCATCAGGTCCCCATGCTTGAGCTGAACTGGCAGAGCCCTGCCTGCAGCCACCTCCATGGCAGGGACAGCACTGCCCCACTGCAGGGTCCCCAGTCCTGCTGTAGTTCTGGCTGCAACACACCCAGATGCTCAGATCAGCATGCAGCTGGAAGCAGGATTCAGCCTCACCCGGTCCCTGAAGTCAACAGTGGCCCCACTGTCCAGCAGCTTCTGCAGGATTTCCATGTGTCCCTCCAGCGAGGAGCGGTGCAGGGCCGTGCGGTGGAACTGGGGAACAGGGTGGCACATTGGCGGATGGATGCATCCTCCCCTGTCCCAAGGGTCCCAGACCTCGCCCACAGGCATAGTGGAGCATGGCTGCAGGACTTAGTGGCATGGCACAGGCAGGGGGCAGCCAGTAGCTGCCAGGGATGCTACCTCATCACATGTGTCGGGGGAGCCACCGTCTGCCAGAAACTTCTCAATGACGTTCATCTTGCCCTGGACAGCAGCTCGCAGGAAGGTCTCTGGCTCCACAGTACCCTCCTGGCAATGGGACAGGCTCAGGGCTGGGGCAGCACAGGGGTGCAGGAGAGGGTACAACAGGGGGCCCTCATGCCTTGCTTCCCCAGGGAGGTCTCTGAGTGACAGGGTGACCTGGGGGCTGGCCTGTGGGTGGTCCAGCCCCTATCCTTAGCAACCCCCCTCCCACATCTTGGGACCCCCTGACGTACAATCTCCAGGGGCTCAGGTGGCGGAGTGGGCTCAGGAGTGGCTGCCCGCTCTGCCCGGCGCTGCCGGCGCTGCTTGCGGAGCTCAATGAGTCGTTGGATGCTCCCCACATCGATGATCTCCCGCCTCAAATCCACTGAACTCCTCCGCACCTTCTCCTGGCCCTGGTGAACACACAGTGTCCCATTTCACTTGTCTGTCACCAGCCACCCCTGGCCACCCTGCACCCCAACCCACTCACCTTGATGGCCTCGAGGCCCCAGTTCCTGGGGCCACAGCGTTTCTCCTCCTCCAGCTCAGGTGTGTCCATCCGCTCCACGGCCGGTGGCTCCCGTGCGCCACCTCCTCTGAGTTTCTGCACAGGCACAGTGGGTGCTGCATGCTCTTGTCTGGGCACAGAGCAGCCCCACTGTCTCCATCCTCAGCCTGCCGGGGAAGGTGGCTCTGGGCATGGCTCCACTCGCTGTGGAGGTCTGTGGGGTGCTTGGCAGCCCTTGGGCTTGCGCTTGCCTGCCCACCCTGCTTAGTAAGCTGGGCACCTGCAGGCTGCTCAGTTCTGCCCCGTGGGCTAGAGCTGCCGGGTTGGGAACTTGATCCCCGAGAGCCCTTAGATACCTTCATATATCCCCCAGGATGGCAAGGTCAGTGCCAGCCTTCTCATGTCCCTAAGGATGGACAGACTACAATGAGGGTTCCTACTACCAGGAAAGTTCCCCTGCCCTATGGACCCACCTCCTCCTTCTCCTCCTCTGCTAGCTTCTGCTCAATGAGCTCCTTGGCCCGTTCCACATCCAGCTCCATGTCTGCCTGCAGTGCACAGTCCTGTACAGGATGTGTCCTCTTCTTGCTGCCACAGGCAGGGAGTTCCCAGTCCTGGCTCCTGGTGCTGCCGGCAGCTTCGCTGGCTGTGGGGCTTTATGCTGCTGGCCCCTCTGTCCCACAGCCCAAGGGCACCAACAGCTGTGGCTGCTCCACATGACTGGGGCAGCTTTGCCATGAGCTCACCCTCCTGCTTTCTGGTGGCTGTGACTCACCTCTCCAGCCCCACACCCTCTTAAAGAGACCCCCCCACACACCCCGGGTTGATCAGGACACCTGTGCTTGTTATGAGGAGCTGTGGTGTGCAGAACCTGTGACAGCTGGTCAAAAGAGGGTCAGCAGAGGAGGGACATGTCCAGGGTCATCCCATAGTCATGGCACCTATGCCTGTGCCACCCACCCTGGGCAAGCAAGATGCTCCCATGGCTCCCATCACCCCAGCTCTGTGTGATCAGATGCTGCAGCAGCCACCAACATTGCCCGAGGCTCCCTGGCACCTGGGGCAACGGGTGCCTGGCGGGGGGGCTGCCCACTCCAAAGGGAGGCAGTGGGTCCTCTCAAGCCTCTCAGCCAGCAGCAGGCAGCATGGGATGCCAGGAGTCATGGCCCCTCTGTGCTGCTTTAGAGGATGACCTCAGGTGTGGAACATTCCGAACAGCCCTGCCAGGGTCTCCGAGGCTGCCTGGCCTGCCCCATAGCACATGGCAGCCTGGTAGCAGGAGACTGGCCTCGCATGGGGCCAACAGGCAGAGCCGGCAGCTATTCCCGGCAGCAGGAACATTGTTCAACCCTCCTGAGCACGCCCCCCTTGTAAGATGAGGCCAACACTGCCTTGTGCTGGGACAGTTAATGCGCTGGGCACGGTCCACCAGCACAGGATGGGGGAGGGACAGACAGCTACACGTCACTGTTACCCTCCTGGGCAGTTGCCAGGGCCATCCTTGGGTGCCCTGTCCCATGGGTGCGACAGCCTCCCACAGCAGAAAGACACTATTTTCACCAGGGCAAGCCATGGTGGCCATGAAGGTAGTCTTGGGACTGTTCCCCTCCATGGACTATCCCATCTAGCTCAAGGGCAGCCACAAGCTTAATACTCCAGAGGGGAAGCACCAGGAAAGGGAGGTGATGACCCCACACTGAGAAGCAGCTGGGATGACAATGGGACAATGCTGGGGAAGGGTCCCAGCAGGCAAACAGACAGGGCCAGCAGGACAGGATTAGGTTGGCACTAAGGGGCAGAGCTGGGGTGTCCAGGCTATCCTTGACCACCCTGTGTCCATTCTGACAAGGGAGCAGATACAGGCACAGGGACCTCCCGTGGCTATGGGTTACAGCCCCCTCCAGCCTGTCCCCAAGGTCAGAGGAAGGATGAAAAGGCTTTATTGATAAATACATACTATGTACAGAGGGGAGAAATCTCCACCCAGCCCAGCACCCCATGGGTCTCCTGGCCAGGGGGAAGCCAGAGCCCAGTGGGTCACAGCCTTTCCCTGCCGGCACAGCCTGGCAGAGGAGCCCCAGCCCCAGAGACATTTGGTCTCGAACCTCCTTCAGCAAACACGGCGCCTGCCCGTGTCCCCAGCCAAGGGGAGCCACCGTGGTGGCACAGCCCCATGCAGACCTTCCTGGGGGTTCACCTGTGTGGAGGGCAGCCTCAGGGGGGAGCAGGAGCAGCTCCAGATGGGCCAGAACACAGCACAGGGAATCCCCAGAGGTGCCACTGTCCTCCAGCCCCCTGCCCTCTCCCCTCAACCAGTAGGGGATGGTTCAGTTCCTGGGTGGAAGGGGCTGGTTAACAATCACTTGCACAACAAAATCCTTCTGGATCTTGGTCTCCTGCAGTCGTGTGCGATCAGTGAGCAGCTTGCCTGAGAAGAACCACCGCTGCCAGGCCAGGTCAATGCCCTCCTGTGCCTGCAGCTGCTTCTTCAGCTGCCCAATGGTGTCGCTCATGCTGGCGCTGAGCCGCAGGTCCTTGCCGGTGGAGAGGCGCACCTTGAGGGTGAACTCCCGCCGGGCATTGGGCAGAGGTTCAGCTGGTTCCACTGCCTCCTCCTCGCTCCGCTCCAGGATCAGGTTGACAGGGGGTGCAAGACAGTAGACGGGCAGCTGGTACCGGTTGCCCAGCTCATCATAGCACTCCGTCAGGGACCCTGGGGACAGCAGGATAAGATGCTTAGGGTGGGCATCCCCGTGGACTGACCAAACAGGGCCAGGGAACAGGGAACAGGGCCACCCCAAGCGGCGTGTCACAGCCTGCCTTACTCCCCTTGGCTGGGCTGAGCTCTGGATAGCAGGTGGGACTCCAGCCTGGGACTCCCATGTGCCCAGATATGGGGCACTTAGCACACACCCCACCCAAACCTCAGAGCTGATACTCACCGTGGGGCAGGGTGATGCTGGCTCCATCGAGGATGGCCTGGGCCAGGCTGTGGTCATTGGCTTCTACAGCATAGGCAGCTGCCTTCAGGGCATCCCAGATCTCCTTGCGGCCTTCAAAGGCGGGTGCTGTGTCCCAAAACTCGTCCCGCTTGCTGCGCAGCTGTCCATCTGTCATGGGGTAGTCACTCTTCCACTTGGGACACTCCTTCTTCAGGGGCTCATTGCGGCCTGCACGGGGGGGGAATACTCAGCCTAAGGACAGGGTTTCCTCTCAGGTCCTGAGCCCCCCACCTCCCCATACCCACACGTTCTTCCTGGGGACCTCCTGCACCCCAGCAAGGGTCTGAGGGGTCACCCTGTCCAGTGAAGAACAGCCCCCAGTGTTGCCAGGGCTAATTGGGCTAAAGCTGGCCCAAGATCCCACTGAGCCCACAGCAGTTGCTGCCCCAAGTGACACCCTTTGCCCTCAGCAGGGACAAGGGCTCTTGCTTCATTGTTTGAGGGACCAGGCGCTGTCCTGCAGGGTGGCCACAGGGCCTCAGGGCCCTTTGATGCAGAGCAGTATTTATAGCTTGGGGAATTAGCCAGGAAATAAGCTGGTGAGTCGGAACGAGAAGGAGATTACAAAGGCTGAGCTGCAGCAAAGGGGGGTCACCGTCCCCTCTGCCCACCCCGGGATGACAGGGACCAACTGCAGGCAAGACAGCAGGCATACAGCGCCCCAGGCATCAGAGGGACAGAGGGCATTGCTGCCAGACTGCAGCTGCCCCAGCAATGGGCTGAACTGAACTGGCTCTCCGCAAAACAGCCCCTAGCCACATCCTCACGGACCTTCAGCAGCCAGCATTGCCCAGGGATCTGAGCCACCCCAATGCCAGTCCCAGATCACCATGCCCTCACTACACTGGGCTGTGGCCCTGTGGGAACAGCCCTGTCCCATCGGCCCCACGGCTAGTCTGGACACCTGGGGCAGGAAGGAGTTGTCACTCCCAGCTGGGCTGGAGACAATAAATGATAACAGCTCCTTCCTGTCACCCCTCTCCCTGAGCTGGCCAGGCAGCACCCCTCCTGTGGGGACAGGATGAGGGAAAAGTGAGGCCCCAGCTGGGCAGGAAGACGCCTGTGTCCACACAGCGACCTGCCAGGCAAGGTGATGCCACACATCCCAGCCACTGGAGACAGCCACCACTGCCAGCTGCGGGCTGAGCCAAGTTTCCCAGGCAGCTGCTCCTGAGCAAGTGTATGGTGACACAAGGCACTACATGACCTTCTCAACTGTACCAGCCTTGCCTCACCCTAACCAAGGCCATTGGAGCCAGCCTAGCAAGCATCTGCTTCCCAGCAAGCACTCACCTCAGGGGTCCCCAAGGGGCACAGGTGCTCAGCTACCTCAGGGCTAGGCACCAAACATCCCTGGCAGGCAGCATCCTGCCCACATCCCTGGAGAAGCAAGGGCAGGCAGCTGCAGCCAGTGCTGCCGATTCAGCAGTCACGGTGCTGGGCCAGAGGGATTTGCAGCACCATAGGACACAGCAAGGTCAGAGGCAACACCTGCCCCAGGAGGGCAGTGGAGACATGTCCACAGCCAGCCTGAAGGACATGTTTGGGATCACGTCCCTACACTGCTGTGGTCACCAGGCTGGGGCACATGTCCTCACAGCCAGGACTTTTGGCCAGCACTCCCAGTCAGCACCATTCCCCCAGCTCTGCTTGCAACAAAGGGAAGAGGCTGGCCCAGGAGGGGCAGCAGAATTGGAGCTGTGGGGTCGGCTGTGGCAGGGAGCAGGAACAGGCTGTGGCTGCTTCGTGTATACAGGCGTGCCCAGCAGCCTTGCCCAGGTAGGCAGGGGCTTAAGCCTCATCTATTTATTGCTACCACCCAGCTGGGCCTGCACCTTCTAATCACCTCCTGCTGCTCTATTCCTGGCCCCTTGTGCAACTCTCCACGGCAGCACCACCAGACAGGTCCATCCGCTCACTGTGCCCGGACTCAAGCCAACAGGATCTGGCTGTTGGCACAGGCACATCCTCCTGCCCTGTGCCTGCAGCACCCTGCCCGTGGGTCAGCCCCCACAGTGCCCTGGTGAGAGACCCCCGGGCAGGAGCATGTCACCTGAAGGCTTCCCTGCCCTGGGCTTGCTCCCTGCCAGCAGGAGCCTTAGGCAGCCCCAGCTGAGGTCCTGGAGGCCCTGGAGAAGATGTCAGCCAGATGGCATAAACCACTACTTCCAGCAGTGCTGGCTGGTCCATTCCTGAGCCAGGCAGGGTTGGGATGCTGCACGCCATGGGCATCCCCAGCTCCTGCTGCAGTAAGCTGGCCACACCAGGGACAATGCTATCATCTGCTGCCAGGAGCCCTTGCAGGACCCCTCCACAGGGGGTCACAACAAGCCCCAGCCAGGGCAGGAGCTGGCCAGGCAGATGGGCTGCTTAGCAGGGCCCCTGTGGCAGCAGAGGTGAGCAGGCAGAGTCCCCCTCCCTGCTGACGGTAGGTCTTCATGTACTGGGACTGCTGGCCCAGGGCAGCGTCCCCATACTGCTGGTGAGGGCAGTTGTAGCCTTGCTTCATCCTCCACCACCTGCTGAGCAGCTCCCATGGGCTGGTGGCATCATGCAAGCAAAGGCAGGAACCAGCCAGGGCACAAGGGACAAGGGACAGCCCTGCTCTCCCAGCAAGGGACATACTGCAAGCAAGCAGCAGCAGCAACTGCCAGCAGCATACCAGGAAGGGACCATGACCCATCCCAGGAGAGCAAGTGGGGATAGAGACACAGGCTCTACAGCCAGCTGTTACAAGGCACAGGAGGGGATCACACAGATCCAGATGTTGGGATCTGACCCCGTCCCTGTCACACTAGCCTGAGCTACAGGCAATGGCCCCACATCTCACCAAGGTGAGGGAACAGTCAGCCAGGGACCCCAGGCCTCATTGATACCCGCAAGAGGCACTTGTGGGGGGAAGAGTGTGTCGGGGTGGGGAGGGCTATCACCCCAATCCATGCCAGCAGGGCATCCCCGGGGCAGGCTGGCGCACCTGGAGCCCCGCGCGGTGGGGGCGGCTGCCCACAGCACAGGCAGAGCTTGGCCCGGCACTCTGCACGTGCTGCCGGAGTGGCGGGCACCGTCCCACGGAAAACGCCCTTCCCTCCCTCATCCCAGCTGCAGGCGAGGGCCGGGGCGTCCCGTTCCGGGCACACGCTTCCTGCCCCTCCTCTCCCACCGCCCACTACCGCTCTGCCATAAACACGGTAATTACCGGCTGCGACGGCACCGACCGGGGAGGCGGCAAGGGAAAGGCGTGATTCATCCTACCAGCCCACGGCTTCTCCGCCGAAAGTCCACCGCACCTATCCCCGCGGCCTCCGGGACCCTCCGGCATGGCGTCACGGGGAAGCGCCTCATGGCACCCGGGTGTTCGGCTGCCGCTAACTCCGGGGGGCCGCGCGGCTGCACCAGCCCCGCTGCACCCCCGCTGCTCTCCGGACCGGCGCAGCCGCTCCCTGCCCTACCCGCACCTCCCGAAGCCCCGGGGCAGCGGGGACGGGGTCGCGCCCGCCGGCAGCAGCCAGGTGTACGGCACAGCAACCGACCCCGAGCAGGCAGGACCCTGCCGTTCGCAGGACGCGCCGTGCCGGGGACGCTGCCCAGACCGGGGGCATCCGGCACCCTGCAGTCCTCCCCGGACAGCACTTCCCGGGAGGAGCCGGGAACTGCACACCCCAGCCCTGACCCCACAAAGCCTCCGGGGCGCCGGGACGGGAGCCGCGGTTCCTGTCCGCTCCCGAGGCCGCGCACCGAACCGGCATCTCCGGGGTCCGGGAACCCCGAGGGCACAGAGCGGCTCCTGGGGTTGTGCGAGGGGGGAGTTGTCCCGAGGC
>VYXD01008115.1:478775-499779 GCA_013397195.1 Hylia prasina | reverse complement strand
TTGGGAGGAAGCGTGGGGCTGCGGGGCTGGGCAGGGTAGGGCAGGGCAAGGTGGGGTGTGGAGGCGCGGGACGGAGCGTGTCTGTGGGTTGTGAGGCTGCCGTGCGCGGCAGGGCACGTGCGGTTGGATAGGGTAGGGCCTGTAGCTCGGAGCTGCCAAGATGTGCGGTAGGAGTGGGACAGCCGCGAGGGTGAGGGGCTGCAGGGGCGAGGCAGGTGTGGGTGGCAGAGAAATCGACAGTGGGAAGAGGGCTCATGGCCTTGCTGAGGGACCGTGGGAGATGACGATTGCAGACTGCCCTCACTGTGATTTCTCCCCCTTTCCTAGCAGGGCTTGAGGCATTTTCTTTCGTCGGATAATTTATCCTTCTGCTTCGAATGATTGGGCGATCTTTGTTGCATTAGGGAAGTTACAGCTTAAGGAATGTGGCTTTCTAAGGATTAGGTGATACTTTTGTGTTTGTAGGCAGTGGCTTGAGCATGTTTCTGGAAGGAGCTCGGAGAGCCGAGAAGGGCTGTCTATATATATTAACATTACACAGATGGATAGTTTATAGACCTTTCCCAAGGCCTGATGGCTTGTGAACTGCTCTGTTGTGTCTTGGTGATGAGATGTGCTGGCAAAACAGGAAGGTAACCCAGTGGCCCATGTAACAGTGAAGAAAATGCTAAGGAAATCTGGAGGAATTCACTAAACTATATGACATTCAAGATGGTGCAGAAGGGTTGCACACTGACATATTTGGGATAGATGTGGGGAAGGATAACATTAGAACTGCTGTTGTCACCTGATGTCATGTTACAGAAGTGCCTGGAGAAAGCTTTGTCTCTTGGAAGACACACAAAGAGAATTGTTCCCCACTTGCTCCCCCAGCTCTTTTCAGCCATGTGACAAGCTCAGCTTTTGTGATGAACCCACCTTCACAAACAATGGGGCTGGCAAGTGTCCTTGAGCCCCTCTGACCTCGTACAGAACCACACATCAGAAAGGATTAAATAGCACTGTGTATCCTTGAGCAAAAGGGGAGGTCTTTTCTAAGCTCATGGCCATTGTGCAATTGCTGTAACAAACACATTGAGCTTCCCCAGTTTGTTGCTGAGGACTGAAATGAGTGTTACTTGGCAAGTGGCAGAAAGGCCTTGGTGCTGTCACAGGCAGGTTGGGCTGCATGGGTCAGTGGGTGGCAGAAGGAGGCTGAATTCATCTTTCTTAAAAAATGGGGAGAGAAGGAAACTGCTGTTATAGAATCCATTACACATTCCCTGTGAATGTTGTGCTTACATTTTGAGGGTATGGAGGAAACAGAAGAATGGAAAGCCTCCAGAAGTGACTAATACGTAGAAGGACACTGAAAAGGGATAGACCTGTCAGGAAAGAGCAGGTTGGTTCCGAGTAGCAATCCAGCACAGGGTGAATGGCTTGCTTCTGTTAAATCTCCGGGAACTACAGGAATCCCAGAATATCAAGGCAGCCCCTCCTGGAAAAGGGATTCAAGGTGCCTAATTAACCTTGGGGCATGTGTGCTGCTGCCAGATGTGGAGGCAGCAGTTTCAGGGCTCGCCACTGTGCCTGCCATGCTGATGAGGCAGGTCCAATTAGCTGTGCTGATGCTCATGCCATGGCCTGTGTGACACTGGCCAGAGGCACACCACGCTCACAGGCTGTACCTGGGAGGGGTGGCCACACCATGTGAGGCCAAGCTGGTCACGCCTGGGTCCCTGAGAACAGAGGGAGCTCCCTTGCTGAGCTGAGCAAAGGAGCTGCTGACCTCGCTGCTGCTGACCATGGGGAGTATCAGTACCCTGACAGTGGTTTGGCCATCACACTGCAGCTCTTTCCTGTTGAGAGGGGAACCAGAAGCTTTGTGTAGAGCAGCTTTTGGTCTCTGCAGACACAGAGAGGCAGAGCACCTGGCCACAGAGATGGCATTTGTCTCAGACTTTTTGTGTGATGGTGCAGAGGAACAAGGGCTCTTCATGAGCTAGCAGAGTGAGATATTGGGATGCTGGATGTGGAGAGGCCATCCAGGCTCTCTCTGCAGTCCACTCTGCTTTGGTTGGTGGACAGCATCTGCTTGCTGTTTCGCTGTTGTTATTCTGCAAGAAATTTTGCCAGCACATTATGGCTGTCTCTGAGGGCACCCCCCGTTCCGTCTATGCCCATCAATTCCGAGACCTGCTGGGCTCTTTTTCCAAATAGCTCCCCTTATCTCTTCTGTTTCTCAGTTCAGGCTCCCTCTCCCTGCTGTGCCAGGCAAGATTGAAAGCTCTGTCTCTGGAGTCAGGACTGCCTGCTGTCAGAACACACTGTCAGAAAACACTGTCATCCCATCCCTAGAGACATCTGAACAGTGTGTCTTAATACTGGAATTAACTGCCTAGGAAGAGACAGTAAATGCATGCAACAGCAGGAGACACTAGCTGGAACAAGGCCTGAGAAGGCCTGTAATGAAACGTCCAGCTTTCTGAGAGGGTGGGTGCCCTGTTGGCCACCGCGGTCGTGCAGGGCAGAGAGGTGAGCAGGGCCCTCCACAGTGCCCAGAAGTGCCCCTGGACAAAAACAGTGAGTCTCAGTGACTGCCAGATGATTTGGGTTTTTTGGTGGAGGAATGCTGTTTCGTCCAGACAGAGAGTGAGGGGTGTTTTCCAGCAATGTCGGGTCTGAAGGCAAGGCAGTCCCTTGCCTGCCACCCCTGTCTGAGCAGAGGGCCTACAGAGAACTTTCCTTCTCAGAAGGTGCCACATGGACAATGGGTGGCAGAAATGGAGAACGTGCCCTTCTGCCTAGGTTCTTGTAAGGTGCAGCAAGCAGGTCCTTACCAAAGCCTCCTGAGGAGTGACTCTTTCCCCAGTTGAGTTGCAAGAATATGGAGGCAGGAGGAGAATGAGGCAACCTGGCAAGGAATCTGAGTCAGAGTTGGAAATAGACTCCAGGAATCCCAGCATTTTATCTTCCTCTGACCACAAAACTGCCTTTCTCCCTGCCCTCCAGCTTGGAAGAAGTTTGTGCAGTTCTTGCTCAGCACAGCGTGGAGGTGATGGAGTCAAGGTGGGAAGCTGAGTGATCACTAGTGTCTGGGCTGCTTGTTCAGCCAGTTCTCCCTCAGGAAGCAGCCAGAGAGCTGCCCTCTCAGCATGCTCACATTAGAGAAGAGGGTTTTAGTATCTCAATGGAGTGGAGCACAGCAAGACTTCTCCTAGGTGCTACACATACAGCCATGCTGTATGTGGAGGGTGAGGGTGAGGTAAAGTGCAGGCAAGTTCTCCCCTAGCTGTCTCCGCTCAGTCTCAGAGGTGTTTGCAGGCAGGGCTGGAGGCAGCTCCACCAGTTAAGTGCACATGGTGTTTGGTGAGGAGTCAGCACCAACCAGCCTTCCCCAGTGCGGTGCTGGGATGCTTCCCAGCATCCATCTCCAGTAACATGCCTGCATAATCTCTCTGGCTCACTCTCTTTACCTCCTTTCTCCAGGCGTCAAAGATGGAACGTGGACAGTGCTGCAGCTTGTGGAAGCCCTGGGGTAAGAAAAGCCTTATGCAAGTTATACATCGGGTAAGGGCCTTGCAGGGGACATTCCCACAAGGAGGCATCGTTAGAAGGACAAGTGTGCTCATGCAGGATGAGCTTCAGCACTGAATGACACATTGCAGTGGGCAGGATATTGTCTGCTCACAGGATGGGGCTTGAGCAGTGCTTTGCCCTCCCTGGACGCGGGAGCTCTTTGGGAAACAGCAAGGCCGGAGCAGCCCTTGATGCTGTCCCAGGACAGAGGAGAGATGCTGTGGCAGGCAGCAAGCTGCAGGGCACTTTTCAGTTGGGGCTGTGTGCAGCAGGAGCTGCCTGAGCACACAGCTGCACAACACCATGTCACAAGTTGGCTGGCACTCAGCTTCTGCTTTTGTCTTCAAACTGTTGTGGCCCAGGCTCATTTCTCCCAAGCTTGGGGCTGGGTTTGCCTCACTGTAAGAGGCAAACTTTTTGACCCTTGTGATCTTGGGAGCATGGTGCAAGAACAATTTCTTTGGTCTGACTTGAGAACTTGGATTTTTTTTCTGCATAGTTCTGGGGCTGAGTGCACACAAGCAGCACAGACAGGGGGAGAGGAGCCTGTTTCCACTCTGCCAGCAAGTCAGGCACGATTGGGCCCACAGAGCATCACATCTTTGTTTTTGTAATGTGCCTGCTCAGGATGTGCTTCCTGCCTGGATGTACCTGCTCACAACAGGTTTCTTGGGTTTTGTCCCCCCTTGACCTAGGTTTTGCCTGGAGAACACAGATCCTTGGACGCGAGGGCGAGGCATTCAGCTGTTGTCACAAGTCCTGCTGCAGTGCTACTCCCTGCTCCAGGAGAAGGAAGGTAAGGGCTTTTCTGGCCCTTGAGTGTCTGACTGGGAACAAAGCCTGTGCCATTAAAGTGTCCTGCAATTGGCAAAGGGATTGATTTAACACTGTGACAACTTTGTACATGTCTCTAAGAGTCAAAGTCCAAGGAGGGCTCAAGGCTTTGCACTGCAGCCTTTTTGCCAACCTCACCACACAATTCAGGTCACTGAACACACCAAATGCCTGGACAGCTGAGGCCCCTGACAGTGTGTGGCTGTTGCACACCCAGGTGTGCTCAGCGCCACGTTGGACGTGTTGGGGATACTTCTGTATGTCAGAATCCTTGGGTGATGATTCAGAGCAGGAAGACTGTCCTTCACACACCAAGTCACACTGCAGGCCTGCAGCCTGACCAGGCTAATGCAGGAGGAGCCCTGGGGCCTGGGGTGGAGGGAAGATCAGTGTAAAGATGAGAGTGGAGTGGGAGACTGGAATGGGGAGGGGAAGATGCTCTGTTCATGGAGGCAAGGAGAAGGTCTGCCTCTGTTAAATGCCCCATAGCAACTGGCTGGCAGCAGGAAAAGCCAGTAAGTTCTAACAAGCTTTGGCTTGGGCTTGGGGGCCTTGCAGATGGGAAGCTGAACTTATGCCAGCAGGCTGGCTAGACAGAGGGCTTAGCTAGTAAGTAAGGTAGAGGAAGGGGAGGATGGAAGTAAAAGGTGCTTAGTCCTTGGAATTTGGCTCTCTTTGACTGGTGCTAGGCAGGGCTGAGAGCAGCTGTGCATAGAACCTTATCTACTGCAGTAGATGGAGTCAGGTATGATGACTGATGGGACCTGGGGTGCTCTGGAGGGGCAGCCAGAAGTGGAGAGGTTTAGTGTGGATACTTGAGGAGAAAAGACGCTCAGGGCAGCTGAGCAAGGGGAGTGAGCTGTGTTAGAGCCTCGTGTCCCTGCTCACGCAGGTAATTTCTCAAGCGCTGCGTCAGGCTGCCTCCTGGGGGGCTGAGTTTCTGCAGCAGCTGTGGGCACAGGATGCTGCTAGCCAGCTCTTCCAGTCTGCTTCCTGCTACCACTCCCCAGGGCTGGGGTGTGCAGACGCCCATGGACGTGACTCAGGGGCCAGGAACGTGTTGTGGAGCCAAGTGCGAGGAAGCCAGAGCTGCCCCAGCCCTGTGCCCCACCCCATGACGTCCTCTAGTCTCCACTGAGCAGACTGCCGCTCCACTGCTGGTGTCTGCATTCACATGTCTGGACAGGCCAGGGCAAATGCCTCTTGGATAGCTCCAGCACTTCTGTAGCAGCCAGAGGTGGCTGCTGCCCTGCTGCAGTTAGGCGTGGGCCGCTTACAAGGAGAGGGCAAAGGTGTTGGAGCCAGGTGGGTGCACCCAACAGCAGCAGTTTGTCCCATTCAGCAGTGCAAGATGTGCTCACTCTTAATGCATCCGCTTGTGGTTGAGCAGGGGTCAGCACCCAGCAGCTGCGTTTCCTCAGGCTAACACACATTGCTGTCTGTTTCTGACAGTGCTGCATCTGGTCCTGTTCTATGAGAGCCGGCTGCAAGATCATCACCTGGTGATTCCCTCGGTGCTCCAGGGACTCCGAGCACTGGTGAGCTCACAGCCCAGCCTGCAGTGCTGGGATGCATTCCAGAGCAGTGTCAGGGAGGTGCAACGCCTGGGTATGGGTTGGAGCAGTGTGTCAGGCAGGGACTGGCTGGGCTATGAGCCCATCTGGCAGCATTGCCCTGTCTCCTCTCTTCTGCTGTGCCTCTTCTGGAGGAGCTAGGGACAGGAGACTGCCTTGATTTCCTGCCCTGTGTTGGTAGTGGGGCAAGGATTCCCTGGCCACACTGGGGAGCAGCACACGTGATGGGCACCTTGTCCTGTTCTGTCTGAGGAGAGGATGGTGAACTCTCCCCATTGTGGAAGAGGATCCTTCAGGCAGCTGCTGCATGGAGGCAGGAGTTCTGTTACATGGCTGGTATTACGGTATTCTATTCTTGCTTTTCTCTTCCTGTCCCCAGAGCATGTGTGAGGTGCTGTCCCCAGGGCTAGCAGTGTCTGTGCTCAAAGCCATCTTCCAGGAGGTACATGTGCAGGTGAGCAATGTGATTTCCTATCCTCCTGTCCTTGATCTCTGCTCCCTGTGTGTCTGGGGGTGGCCTGCCTGCCCTGAGGACTGGCCACATTCAACACAGTGTTTCTGCAGAGCTTAGAGACAGCTTGGCTCACTGAAAGAGAGACAGACAGACAGAGAATCCTGTTTGGCCCTTGTCCTCTCTTTTCTCAGCCCTGAGGGAAATACTTCCTTTTGCTCCATTCTCCAGGCTTGTTTAAGTGCCCTCGGGCCAATTCTCCTCATATTTAAGATCGTTTTTGCTGGCAGTGCCTTGGGCAGCATTTGTGGCCTTGGTGTGACTGGTAGTGCATTTATGCAGTGATGGGACACAGTCATGTTCATGTGCCATTGCATAGGCATGTGCACACTTTGCATGTGATAAATGGGATCTCTGTGCCAGGAAGCAGCAGCTGAGCTGCTGGGGGTCCTGCTCTCTCTCTCTCTCGGGCATGTGCTGCCCGTGGGGTAGTGTGTAGCTGTGCTGCCATGTGTAGAGGATGGTTTTGATTGGTCTGCTCCTCCCTTCAGTCCTTGCTGCAGCTGGACCGCCACACAGTCTACAGCATCATCACCAACTTCATGAGCACCAGGGAGGAAGGTGAGGGGGTAGATGCCAGAGCCACTCTGGGATTGCTGAGGCTGGGTAAATGACTCTCACCTTCTCCAAGGGCTCTGTGGCTCTGCCTGGGAGACCTGGAAAAGGACTGTGGGGCTGGGGCAACTCGGCTGATTTAATGCCATATTGTGAGGTGTGATGTCCTGCACCTGCTCACACTCATTCTTTCTGCAGAGCTGAAGGGCCTGGGTGCCAACTTCACCTTCGGCTTCATCCAGGTCATGGATGGGGAGAAGGATCCCCGCAATCTGCTGGTAGCCTTCCAGATTGTGCGTGATCTCATTGCCAAGGACTATGCCCTGGGTGAGCCCAAACCTGCCATGCAGAGCTGACTGGGAGACATGTCCCTTTCTTTGAGCTGTTGGAGGGATGGCTCTTGTGTCTGACCAGGCCTGGGGTGGTCCCTAACATGCTTTAAAAGCTGCAGAGCTGGCCTGTTGTAGGTGCTAAACATAGCTGCTGTGCCTTTTTTGCTCAATATCTTTGCTTACCCCCTTGCTCCTTTGTCTGCAGGTCCCTTTGTGGAGGAGCTGTTTGAAGTTACATCCTGCTACTTCCCTGTTGATTTTACTCCAGTGAGTGAGTCTGCCATATGCCACAGCCTATTCTTTATTTCTTTATAGTTTTTTCTTAGGGGGTTTTGTCCCCTCCCAGGAATGGGATGAGAGGGTGGCCAAGGGTCTTGGCTGGGCAGTGTTCAGCTGTGAGCTGTGGGTACCCAGGCTGACAGGCTGGTGCCAAGCTAGCTGCAGTGACTGGCACTGCTGCTGCCTTGCTGGAGATGAGGTGATGGAGCCTTGGCTGGTGGCTGGGTTGGGGTGTTTCCTGACTGGTGCCTGACCTGCTCCCTGCTTCCGTTCCAGCCCCCCAATGATCCTCATGGCATCCAGAGGGAAGACCTGATCCTGAGCCTCCGGGCTGTACTGGCTTCTACACCCCAGTTTGCTGAGGTACAAACCTCCTTGGGGATTCTTGAGCCCCTCACTGTTCCGTGAGCACAGGCTGCCTTTCATAGTGCTGCAGCTCCTGCTGTGACTCTGGGACAGCAGCTTGCACTTGGGCAGCCCTGTCTCCTGCTGGGGCTGGTCATGGGGAGGGTGCTGACTGATACCCTGGGAAGGGGCTGCCTATTGCAGGTACCCCTCCACTTCTGCTCTCCTGGCAGAGGCTGAACTTGCAGCCTTGCAGGGCTGTGGACAAGGTGGTGCAAGGGATGGGCTGAATTAAAGTGCTTCTCTCTGCAGTTCCTTCTCCCTCTGCTTATTGAGAAGTTGGACTCAGAACTGCAAAGTGCCAAGCTTGACTCACTGCAGACTCTGGTAAGGAGGGATCCCCTACTCCTTTCAGCCTACAGCTGATCTGTGGCGGCAGCAGCTGCCAGCCACTTCTGAGCCCTTCTGCCTGCCAGCCAGAGACTCTTCCTTGCAGAGCCATAATTTCCAGAGTCCTGGTTTGGCCTGCATCACTCTTTCCTGGTTTTTTTTTTTCTGAGTGATTTGTGCAGCTCATCATGAGCCTGCCAGCATGGGCAGTGTCCCGGCACTGTGTCCTCCTGGTACTGGCTTCTCTGTGATGCTTTCTCCTGGCTCCCTCTTGCAGACTGCCTGCTGTGCCATCTACGGGCAGAAGGAGCTGCAGGAATTCCTTCCCAGCCTCTGGTCATCCCTGCGCAGAGAGGTGAGTCCTGCAGGGCTCCACCATGGCTGGGCTTTTGCTGAGCAGGAGTTCTCAACCAGACCAAGTGAGCCCCGTACCTCCCAGCAGCCAACACCTGTGACCTCGGACTGCCCCAGCTGAAAAGTGGAGGGGACAGCCCACCCCTATCAGCATGGCTATGTGGCTTGAATGTGCCATGCTGCATGTTCAGATCATGTAGGGAAATGAGGCAGGAGAGAAGCTTGAAGCCCCTCAGCCTGTGTGGGAAGCCTGAGGCCTGTGGTTGTTGTGGGCCTGGTGTTCAGCTCATCCTGTGGCCTTTCCTCCAGGTGTTCCAGACAGCAAGTGAGAAGATTGAGACAGAATGCCTGGCTGCACTGCATGCTCTCTCTGCCTGCCTCTCCCGCTCCATGCTCAGCTCAGATTCTGAGGATCTGCTGGATTCCTTCCTCAGCAGCATCCTGCAAGGTAGCTAACAGAGACTTGCCCCATGCAGCCAGGTTTGAAAGCAGGGGCATGAGATCTGCCCCTAGGCAGAGATCTGCCTGCCTCTTCTCTTTCTAGTCCTCACAGCAACTTTTGCCTTCTCCAAGGTAATTGGCCGCAGGAAGGGAGGACGAGGGGATTGAGCTGCATCCATCTCTGCTGGAACTGCGCTCTCTGTGTGCTTGGAGCTGTGGGAAGCTGCTCAGTTGGGGAGGCTGTGCTGCAGCTCAGAGCTGCGCCCTGGCAGCACGTCCCAGCCCCAGAGCTATCAGCTGTGTCCCCGCACGCGAGGCAGAGGAGCTGACGCCCAGGCTATCTCAGATTGCAGGCACCATCTGTGCGAGCCCGACATGAAGCTGGTGTGGCCCAGTGCCAAACTCTTGCAGGCAGCAGCGGGTGCCTCCCTCCGCTCCTACCACCGCATCACCCACAGCGTCCTGCCCCTGCTGCTGGAGCAGTACACCAAGCACACGCAGGTGAGGGGCACCCTCTGGCTCCACAGGGCCTGGGGCAGCAGGGTGTCTGAGAGAATTCTTCCTTGACTGTGGGTAGAGACTCCATGGGCACCCTGTGGCCTCACAGTGCTGGGCTGAGGTGCATCTCTGTCCCAGCAGTGACAGTGATCTGGGTTACACCTTTGTGTCCCTGCAGAGCAGCCAGAGGAGAACAATCCTGGAAATGCTGCTCGGCTTCCTGGAGTTACAGCAGAAGTGGAGACATGTGGAAGAAGGTGAGGGTGGCTGATCGCTCTGGTCCCAAGGGCGGCTGGCTCTGACCTCACTTACCTGAATGCTGACAGATAAGGAAAACTCACTGGCCAGTGTGGCTGCATGTGTGAGCCCCTGCCATGTCCCAGGGACCCTGCATGATTGGGTATCAAATGCAGCTCCCCAGAAAGGGTCTGTCAAGTGCTGTGATGGTGGCTGTGTGGTGACAGCCAGACACAGGCAGTGATTCCATGCCCCTCTCTCCAGATGAGAGCATTCTGCTGTCGCACCAAGCCCCGGTTTGCTCTGTGGTGTTCTCGGCGCTGATAGATCCCAGTGTGCAGCTGCAGCTGGTTGGGATCAAGGCACTGACTGTCCTGGGCTCCTTGCAAGGTTGGTGCCTTTTTTCACTTGAGACAGAGGGAGGTGTCACTCTTCTAAGAGACATGGTGGCTGCTGGGACATTCTTGTCTGCTGCCTATAAGTGCACAGGAGTAGCAGCAGCATGTTCTACCCAAGTCATGAGCTCCAGGGACATATGGTCTCTCTATTGCCTGTTTGACCACCTGGTATCTCTGGCATTTGGTGTGGTGCTGCATTGCTGCTGGCCTGGATGAGGGAGGATCCTGTCCAGCACATGAGTATCTTTGCCTTTGGCCAAGGGTAGGATTCCTCTATGGCTCTTGTTCCAGGCTTTCTGTCTTCCTCTGATCTGGAGCTGGTTGTGGATCACCTCACCCGTCTTGCTTTGCATGAGGAGGATTCCCAGAGCAGGTGAGGAGTGGGCTGGCTCATGGCAGTCATCCACGCTCTTGGAGGAGGACCAAAGCCTGGCTTTGCTGCAGAGAGGGACTGTAGTCTGAGGGAAGGCACAGGAACTCTCTGAACAAGATTACTATGTGGGATAAACCAGACAACTCATGGTCTGGAAATAAGAAAGTCTGAACCTGTCAAAGCAAGGGGCTTTGCTGTGCCTACCTGAAGGGTGAAAAAGGCAAGTTGATGAGAAATGGGGTTCTGGAGACACCTTCTGGCCAGGTCTGTGCAGCTGGTGTACAAGCAGCCCTGGATTTGCAGCCCTTGCATCACCTTTTCTACTCTCCCCCTGGCAGTGAAGCAGCAATGGAGGCAGCTGGGTCCCTGGCCCCCACCTACCCAGAGGTTTTCTCTGGACGCATGGTACCCAGGCTTGAAGAGGAGCTGCAGTCAGGTAGGGCTGGGAAAGGAGTGGTGACCAGTTTGGGGTAAAGCCTTTTCCATCCCCATTGGGCTCCTGCCAGGCAGTGGGGCTGTGTTATGTGGTGTAGGTTGGTGGCTGTCCTTGGGGGATTCCCAGCACAGACACTGTGTGCTGGCACAGGGAAGGCTGTGCTTGGTCTGGTAGCCAGCCTCTGTGTGGCCAGGATCACCCTTGTGGGAAGGAGATGCCTGGCTGCAGAGCAGGCAGTGCCTTGAGCCTGGCATGGGCTGGGTCTGCTGTGCTGCTTCACCTTATCCTCCCTGGCATGGTCTGGGCTCTGACTGCCCTTGGGTGGGGTGTCCCCAGGTCCCCCTCTGAGGTGTGTTTCCTCTTCAGATCGGGGGGAGAACTACCACAACCACTACTCCTTGCAGCAGCGCTGCCTGCAGGCCCTGGCAGCTGTGTCCACCCACACCAGCATTGTGAGGGAGACTGTCCCTGTCCTGCTGCAGCATCTCCAGAAGGTGCAGAAAGGTAATGGAGCTGATGCAGGCAGCTCCACAGAGCGTCTCTGGGCAGGAGCTGCCTGTTACTGGTGATGGCTGGGAGAGAGCTGGAATGGCAGTGGTGCAAGGAACACCTGGGCTGTGAAGCCCACTGGTGGAGTGGGAGTCAGAAGAGCTGCATTGTCCCGGGATCCTGGATCAGGGGGCTGGGTGTTGAGGCTGTTTGACTGGGTGGTGACTCTGCCCTGCAGGGACTGAGACCAGGAACACCCAGGACATGGTCTCTGTGTGCCAGAGCCTGCACCGTGTGGCCCTGCAGTGCCAACAGGATGCCGAGGGCTGCTGGTACTTCCACCAGACGGTTGTGCCGTGCCTGCTGGCCATGGCTGTGCAGGCAGCCATGCAAGGTAAGTGCGGGGCGGGGGTTGGGAGAGGGGAGAGCAGGCAACTCTCAGGCTCTTAAGGGTCCCTGATCCTGCAGTCAGTGCTGTTGCTGACGCCTTTTGGCACCCATGGCCCTCAAGAATGGGCTCCACTGCTCCCTGCCTCTGTCCCAGAGCCTTGCCTCGCTGGTGTGGGTTCAGGGGGCTGTGCCTGCCTCCCTCTGAACAGCAGGCTCCAGCAAGTTCCATTCCTCCTGCTACCTGCAGAGAGCACCCATAGACTGCCAGGCAAGGCACTGCTGGAGGAAGAGGTGCTGGCTGCCATGATCCCAGTCATCAGTGCTGCCACCACTCACCTGAGCCCTGAGTGAGTGAAGCTGGAGCAGGAAACTGGCTGCTCGATTGTGGGGAGGGAGCAGGCTGCATGCCCTGTGCTGCTATCTGTACAGGGTGACCTTGTGCCTCCTGGGAGGTCTCCAGTGACCCTGACAGAGTAGCACATTACAGTGTCCTTTTTCTCCTAGGCTGGCTGCCCAGAGTGTGTCTCATGTGGTGCCCCTCTTCCTGGATGGAGAGGTCTCCTTCCTACCCCAAAACAATTTTCCCTGCTCCTTCCAGCCTTTTGGGGTATGTCTGGTGATTGGGGCTGGGACACCAGAATGGGCTGGGGATGAGGATGTTGGCACAGGCTGGCAGAAAGGACTGTGATGACATGGACACTGTTCTTCCCTTGCAGGATGGGGAGTGCTTGGAGGCACAAAGACGCCTGGTTGCCCTCCTCATGGCCTTCGTCTGCTCCTTGCCCCGCAATGTACGTTGATGGGGAGCAGGGTGGAGAGGAGCCCTGCCCAAGCATCCTCCAGCCTCTGTGTACACCAAGCTCCAGGGGCAGACAGAGGGAGCACCTGCAGCCCTGGGACATAACATGTTCTGTGTCTCTTCCAGGTGGCAATCCCTCAGCAGGAATGGCTGCTCCGGGAACTGCTGGCATTGAGCTGTTCCTGCAACTGTCCCTTCACAGCCACCACAGCTGCCAAGTGCTTTGCAGGGCTGGTGAACAAGCACCCAGCAGGTAAGGGGGCTAGGGCAGATGACAGGTGACCCTGCCCACTGCTACCAGGGGGGATGGCTCAGCTTGTCCCTTCCATCCCCAGGGCAGCAGTTGGATGAAATCCTGCAGCTTGCAATGAACAGGATGGAGCCCAGCCTTGCAGAGGGGCCCCGCCGAACACAGGCACTCACCTTGCTGCTCTGGGTAAGGCCTGCCCTGGATGGATGGGGTGGGGGGAGCAGGGGGACCCAGCCTGGCACTGACTGTTTTGCCTGCACAGGTGACCAAAGCCCTGATACTGCGTTACCACCCCCTGAGCTCCTGCCTGACAGACAAGGTAGGTGGTGATGGGGCTGGGTGATGCCTAAGAAACCTGCCTTGTTTCCCCATTGCTGGCTGGGGACCCCCAGCAGCAGGGGCTCTCTGTCTCAGGGCTCTCTCCCTCGCAGCTGCTGGGCCTGCTGGGTGACATGGAGCTGGGCCCTGCCGTGGCTGATGGCTTCTCCCTGCTCATGGCTGAGTCCCCAGACGTGCTGCACAAGGGCTGCCACGCTGACGTGCGCATCATGTTCCGCCAGCGCTTCTTCACTGACAACGTCCCCAAGCTGGTGCAAGGCTTCCATGGGGCTGGCCCCGGTGAGTGCCCACCCCCAGCCCAGCCTCACCACCCCTGAGCCTTTAACCAGGCCACCCGAGTCAGCATCCCCTCCTTCTGCAGGCTGCTTGTAACCATCTCTGCTCTCCACAGACGTGAAGGCCAATTACCTGAAGGGCCTGTCCCATGTGCTCAACCACCTCCCCAAACCTGTGCTGGTGACGGAACTGCCCACGGTAAGAGCCAGCGTGGGTGGTGGGCGGGGTGAGCTGTGACAATATGGAGTGCATGGTTTGGGGTTACTCATGACTCCTGTGTTCTCCCTCTCTCTCTAGCTGCTGTCCCTCCTGCTTGAGGCCTTGTCCTGCTCAGATCATGTAGTACAGCTCTCCACACTGAGTTGCCTCCACCCACTGCTGCTCGAAGCTCCCCAGGTCATGAGCCTGCATGTCAACACACTGGTCACCAAGTTCCTCGACCTCACCTCCAGCCCCTCCATGGTGCGTGCATCCCCTCCTTCCTCCCTGCTATGTCCCTCTCTCCTGCCCTTTGTGATGCCCTCATCCCTGTCTGTTCCAGGCTGTCCGCATCGCCGCCCTGCGCTGTGCCCATGCCCTCACCAGTCTGCCCACAACAGTGGTAAGTGCTTCTGCAGCACCCTGCTGCCTGCTCCTGCATGTAGAGGGGCAAGGGGGTCCCAAACCTCCTGGGGGGCAACCAGCATCCATTTCTCTCACGAAGAGCCCCTTCTGTCCCACAGCTGCTCCCATACAAGGGCAGAGTTATCCGGGCACTGGCCAAGCCTTTGGACGACAAAAAGAGACTAGTGCGGAAGGAAGCTGTGGCAGCACGCGGAGAATGGTAAGTGTGTGGAAGTAGCTGCTGAGGGGGTGCCAGCATGTAGGGGACATGGCTGATGGCACCATCTCTGTCCCTGCAGGTTCCTGCTTGGGAGCCCAGGCAGGTGAGCGCCCTGTGTCCCTTCCCTGTGCTGACCAACAGTCTGACCAGCACCTCGCTAAGCCACCAAGTCATCCGACCGATGCCACGGACCCTCTGGATCCTCAGAGCCCAGGACTGCCCCGAGTGCTAGGGCTGGAGCGTGCAGGCCAGCAGACGGCACCCCTCACTGCAGTCCCTTCCCAGCACCCACAGCAGGGAAGGAGCTGTGCTGCTTGTGGCTTGCCCACCCTCTGCTGCAGCCAGGGACAGTGATGGACAGCCCCCACCTCATGTGAGTGGGAGGACAGGTCTGTGCACGTGTGGGGTGTGATAACCCATGTGCCAGAAGAATAAATATATCTGTTTTGATAATGCTCTGAGGGTCTCCATGCGGCTCAGGCTGGGTCCTCAGTGCTCTTCTGTATGTTGAGCAGATTAAGATGCAGCTGGTTTATAGGCCCTTCTTCCTCTTTTTAACACTGTGGTCCCTCTTCTCCCATTCCCTGAAGTCCATGTCCCCCACAAGATAACAAAAACAGACTCCCTTAAAAAAAACAGTATTTAGTAGATGGTCTTAAAAAGACTCCCCGGGGAGCACTTTGGGGGATGGAGGTGCCATCCTCTATGCCCAGCCCTTCAGAGAGCTGAGCTGGGCCAGTGCTGGCCCGTACCTGTGCTGAGGGCAGCACCATCAGCTGGAGCAGGGAGCAGCAGCTCTGCCACCTTGCCCCTGGGCTGCCTGCAGCCATCAAGAGCCAAGAGGGCAGGTGTCCAGGCACCAGCGCTGTCCATAGAGTTTCCCATGGCTCTGGTTCTGACCAGCAATATGTGCCAGCCTCCTGTCAGGCACTTTGGCCAAAGGAAGCTGCAGCAGTGGAGCAGGTCCTCCATGCGCTCCCCTGCCCGTGGGAAGGGATGTCCAGAGCACAGGGACTCAGATTGCCAGGAGTGGTGCGCGTTGCTCCGTCACACAGGGAGGCAGGTCCCAGCTCAGGCCTGTCCCGTGGGGAAGGTGAGGAGAGGGCAGCAGGACACGAGTGAGCCAGTGCCTGTGAGGAAAGTGAGGCCACAGCTAAAGGTGAAGTCTTGGTGCTTCTCAGCTCTGAGGAACCATATCCTGAACTTCCACAATGGCTGAGGTCCTCAGCTGAGATTCTCTGGGCAAAGGTGTACTAGGCAGGCCACCTTGTCACCAGACAGGGCTCCTGAGGCACAAGGCCAGTGATGTCCAGGTCTTCCATGCCTCACAAAGCCCGGTGCAGTGCAGAGTGTGGGATCAAAGTTCACTGTCATCCTTTCCCCCTACAACCCCAAGAGCTGCTGAACCACCACCTTCTCAGGCAGAGACTTCCCCAGGATTTTACCTTGGCACATCCACACCCAGGAACACCTTCCAGTTATCCCAGCTGCCATAACTGTAGGGGTTCCTGAAGACCTGCAGGACAGAGGGAGGCACATCACATCTGGCTCTGCCCCAGCCAGCCCCCATGCACTGGGCTATGCTCACCTTGCCTTTCTTCTGTAGTCTCTGCCTCTCCTTTCTGTTGATGTGCCGTTCGATGCTCGTTTCCCCGCGGGTAATGAGGGCAGCGTGCCACAGCGTGAGGGCACCCAGAGCCAGTGCAACCGAGCTAGGTATGACAAGGGACAGCAGGTGGAACACAGGCCTTCCTTCCCTGGTGCTGCAGCTGGCGGGGGCTGAGGCTGCCTCCCCACACCCACAACTGTGTAAGTGGGTCGGCTTGTCTAATCTCCTGTGACAGAGACAAAATCTCTCCTTCTCTGTGGCCCAAAGCCTGGCAGGGCAGCGGCATCTGCACTAGAGTGAGCAAGCCCAGCTACAGGCAGGTAGATGACGAGCAATGTCACAGGCTTCATTCTTTTCCCCAGCCCCTGGCCCCCCTCACCTGCACAGGACCCAGAGGTAGACCACGCTCTTGTGGAATGCTCGTTGGCGGAAGGAGAAGGTGGGTGGTGGGGTCTGGTAGTATGTCTGAAAAAGGACCAGATGGGGAGGATTACCCAAACTGCTTTACAGCTTGAAACCAGACAGGGATTGCTGCACCCCTCACTGCTGCAGAGCTTGGACACCAAGAAAAGGATTGCAGCTAGTACTAATGCAACAGCCAGGGTGAGTGGGAGGCAGCCTGGGACAGCCACCAGACAGACAGACAGACACCCAGAGCTGGCACAGGCATGAGGAACAGTGGGCTGGAGGTAAGGGGGCAGGGAGCAGCCATGGGACTGGTCAGGACACTGCAGCTGGTGGTCAGGGAGAGATGTGTATGCACTGCTGCAGCTTCACCAGGAGACCATGGCCTGAGCAACACATGCCAAGAAGCTGTCACCAGCCCAAGCCCCTGGAAGCTGGGTGCACAGAGGCAGACCCTAAGCTGCTGGAGGCACTGTCCATAGCAAAGCTGCCTGACCAGCCCCAGTTCTGACACGCGAGATGAACATGGAGGCTGGTTCTGATGTGGGGTGCTCCTTGAGAGCAGAGCCCCAAGCAGGACCCAGCCTGCAGGGCAGCTCTGCTCTACACTGCCTGGAGCAGCTGGGGAGGCAGGGATGTCCCACCTGGTTGGCAGCCACCTGCAGTCTCTCCTTCTCAAGCAGTTTCATTCTCTAGGGGGATGGAAAACAGGGCACCAGTTATGTGTCTCAAAGGAGTGGGGCAGGGACCCTTCCCCTCACACCCACACAGGACCAGAGCAGCTGAGGGCCTCGCAGGAGAAGGAAGAGGGAAAGCAAAGTCACTGTATGGCCAGGCCTGGCCCAGCCTTGCTCTGCAAGCTCAGCCTGGGGAAGCCAGGCAGTCTGGGCACATGGCAAGAGAGGCAGCTCACCTCAATGGCTGCATAGGCATCCCGGAACATCTCCCAGCCACTGATGCTGCAGTAAATACAGCCCATGGTCATGAACAAGCAGAAGGAAAAGAAGTAGCGGTGGTTGTAGTGTCCCACACAGTTGTTTAGCCAGGCTGCCTCTGCAGTTAAAGGTACATAACTGTGACAGACCATGGGTCCAAACCCAACCCAGGGACCAGGGTGGTTCTTCTGGGCCCTACTCCCATCACCCATTGCTATGTTGGCTGTCTCCTCGAGAGAAGGGGGAAGCAGGGCTGGGTCCCCCCCAGGAGTGTGCCACGAGTTAGTTACAACAGAAGGATACGGCAGTGATGGTCCATCTTCAGCACACACCTGGGAGAGAGGAGACCAGTGCCAGTGTCAGAGCCAGTTCAAGTGGTGTGTTTGGGAGAGGACAGGCATCCCCCAGCCCTGCAGGCTGCAAGCGACAGGGCAAGGAGGTGGCAGAGCAGAGGAGAAGGACTTGTCTCACACTGGGGCAGGGGATGAAGAGTGGGCTCCAAAGGCTTTCCCAGGCAGAAGAAGGGTGCCTTACCTGTTGCAGATGCTGCAGTGGTGGGTGCGAGCTGGCTTAGGGGCAATGCATTTCCTGCAGATGGACACACCAGTGAGGTCATTCTTGGCCTGTGCACAGGTCAGAAGAGATTTGTGCACCTTAAACCTCCATCTCACACTCCTGCTCCCCCCTGTGCCTACCCGCTGCCTCCCCATTCTGCACTGCCCAGCCCCACTTCCCCAATTCAGAGGCATCCTGTAACAACATCACCAGGCTGTTCCCAGTGACTATCTGTAGCTGGCCCCCAGTGTCCAGCTGGGAGAAGTTGTGCTGCTGCTCAGTGCCTCACCTGTGGTGGGTACCCAGGTGAAGTGGTGATAGCCATGTAATAGTGGAAGACAATCATGATGAGGTTCCAGTGTCCATAGGCTAGATGCCAGCATATCCAGGCAGGTGTGTAGGTCTGCAGGATGAGGGGCAGCAGGCAGATGTACACGATGGCCACAATAGAGCTCGTCAGCCCAATCACCAGTGCCACAAACACCTGCAAGAAATGAGCCTGGGTCACTGGAGTGGGCAGCGCCTGGGGAGAGGCATGGGCAGGACAGAGCGAGAGGAAACCAATGTGAACCACACACTGAGGTCCCAGCTCACTTCCTGCCCGAAGCACAGGCAGCCCTGAGCCCACTGCCCCAGCAGCACACTTGCCCCAGCACCACGAGTACCCTGCCCAGTGAGGGGGACTCACCACACCAAACCACCGGGTGACATGGTCCACCAGCCAGTAGACTGGCTCGAAGAGAGAGTCAAGCACCACATCGCCGTTGGTAAAGGAGTTGTAGAGCAGGGAGCGGAGGCAGAGGTGTCCGTAGTGCCACAGCTGCTCCACCTGCCGCACCAGCTTGAACCGCCGCCGCCGGCCCAGCCGCAGGCACTTGAGGAGCAGGCGCATCACCGCGGCAAACATCCGCTGCCGGCTCCTCATCCCTGCCACACCACGCCTGGGGGGACAGGAGCTCGGCGTGGGCAGGCCACCCTGCTGCCTGGCTGTCCCTCGGGAAGGGTTTCCCCTCCCTGATGTGCTGATGCCGGTGGTGCAGCTCCCTGAACTGAGAAGGATGGCGAGCTGGAGAAGCTGAGCCCAAGCTCCTGGAGGCTGTGGGGCCGCTGTCGCCAGGATGTCTCTTTGCACGGAGCAGGGGACACAGGCCCCTCAGCATCTGGGCTCAGGTGCTCTCTGGTCCCATCTCGTCTTTCCCAGCGGGGAGGGGGCTGGGGGAGTGACTCGGTGAGTCTGACTCAGAGGAAACCAGAGAAGGCATGAGCATCCAGGATGCTGGGCCATTTCTAGGGATGATTTCAGCGCTTCCCAGCATGTTCAGGAACAGGGGAATCCACACAAGGAACATGTGGAGGAGCCAGTGCAGGATTACCCCTCCTCCCCATGTCCCTCCTTAACCCCAAAAAGTAGGATGGCTACTTCTCTTCACCTCAACCTCTGGACCAAATTGCAGTGGCCACCCTCCCATCCTCACAGCCTCACTCCAAGAGTCCCAACACTTCCTCCTTGCTGGATCTTTGAACAGTGCCACACACCAGCAAATGAGAGGCCCAGCAACAGCCCTGGGACAGTGCTCCCCTGCCTGCTGAGCCCCTTGTCCTGCCCAAGAGCTTTGCTGGGAGTGACGAGGAACCTGATCTGGCCCAGCAGATGGGAAAATGATCTGCAGGGCTGGGGCCCCCCGGCCTCCGTGCAGGCAATACCCATCAATATTAAGCAGTGAGGCTGCCCCAGGGTCCTGCCAAGGCACGTTCTGAGCCTGGGCCAAGCACCCGCCTTGGAGTGGTGCCAGGCACTGGTGCCAGAGCTCAGAGTCCCTCCAGCAGCGACCATCTCTGCACTGCTGTGCCCACCAACACAGACCCTGGAGAGCAGCAGGGAGCGTGAGGGCAGAAGCTGCAGCATCCAGATGAGCTGACCAAAGGAGCCAGGGCTCTCTTCCACCCTGCCTGAGGAGCGTGGGATTGACCCCAAGGTTGGGATCTGCTGGATATGAGGACCCCAGACCCGGCAGCCCATTCCAGGTCAAAGACATGGTTCCTGCCCAGACTTTCTATAGCCTGGTATGGGAGAGGTGGGATATGCAAACGTCTGCATCACCCTCTTCTTCACGTTTCCCCTTTGGCTTGCCAAGAGATTTTTCTTGGGACTCAGCAGGTGCAAAGCACAGCAACAACTTTCTGCCATGCAGCCTTTGGGAGGCACACACCCCTGTGTTGTCAGTGTGGTAAAAGACAAAATACTGCAGCCAGAAGCAGGTGTTGAGGTCAGCCCTTTCCTCCAAAGACACAGCACCTTCCTGCCCCCAGAGAAGCTTCCTCACCTACAATAGCGGCAGCTGTTGGGCAGGGAACCCGCAGGGGAGGCAGCCAGCCTGCTACAGAGCAAGACCCACTGTCCCCAGGCACCTGCCTGAAGACAGCAGCACCACCACGGAGATGAGACTTCTAGCAGACCCACGCAACTTTCCCCTGCCTGGGGGATACTGGATGCCAGGGGGGGTGCCTGGGCACTGGAATCCAGCTCTCCCCCTGTCCATGGCCGTCCGCACGTGCCAGCGGGGCACCGAGCCCACGAGAATGGGACAGCAACCACCAGCACAGACAAGAGCACTGGCAACATCACAGCCGAGGGGTGGGGAACCTTGGATTTGGCCCCACCCCGTCAAAGACGAGGCCTTCCCCTGCCAGGTCCAGGCACCCAGGCGCAGCCCTGTGGCACCCTCCGGTGGTTCCACAGCGCCCGGCTCCCCCGGTTCAGTAGCACCCAGCCCCACAGCGCCAAGACACTTTCCGGGACTTAGCCCCATCCTCAAAGGCTGCCCACGCCAACAGCCCCACCGCATCCAGCCCCCTAACAGCCGGGTGTCCCTGCCCCACAGCATCCCGGCTCCTCCAGACCAGCAGCACCCCCTCACTGCCTCCCATCCCAAGTGCACCCCCAGGGCGACAGACCCCCACTGCCTCCCGGGTCCGCACCAGCACCTCCTGCTCCACAGCACACGAAGCATCCCTCTTC
>VYXD01008115.1:424361-478762 GCA_013397195.1 Hylia prasina | reverse complement strand
CTCCCCCTTCCCCTCCCGGCCCCCGCGCTCCCCGCCCCAGAGCACCTCTCTATCGCCGCCCAGCCCGCCCAGCCCCACGGCAGCCACAGCCCCTACAAGCCCACAGCCTCTCGCAAAGCCCTGACACCCCCGCCCGGCGCCGCCGACCTGGGCCCGCCGCCTCCATGCCCGGGCCCCGCCGGCCCACGGGCAGCGCCTGCGCACGGCATGCCGGGAGCACCGTCTGCCGCAGCTGGACTACAGCTCCCAGCAGGCCTCACACCAGGAAGGAGAGAACCAATAGCCGCGATGCTTACAGCGCAGCATTGACAGCTGGAACCAATAGGATGAGGGCTTTCTGGTGATGACTGTCTGCAGCGAGCATGGCACCTCCCGCGCGTTACTGCGTCCCTGGTGAGTGAGGCTCGGGGAGGTCCTGGGCTCCTGGGACTGGGCTGCGGCTACTACTGCCCGCAAAGGGGACGCGGTGGTCTAGGAGAGGACTACGGGACGAGGCAGTGCGGAGGGGCTTGCCCCGGGGATGTCCCGCACTGGGCCGGCTGGGAGCGAGCGCTGTGCCCGGAGCGGTCCGGGACCCAGGTCCCCGGAGCGGGATGCCCCGGCAGCCCCTGAGCCTCTGTGTCGCAGGTGAGCGGCTGTGCAGCACGGAGGAGGCCACGGCTGGTAGCGGGACCTACACTCGTCATGGCTTCATCTTCTCCTCGCTGGCTGGCTGCCTGGAGAGGAAGAGTGAGGACAACGAGGTGAGCGCGGCCGCGGTTGCTCCTCCCCAGAGCTGCGTGCTGTGGGCCCAGGCTGCGACAGGGAATTGGACTCCGAAGGGGTTCGGCTGGTGATCCTGTGCACGAGTTGTGCCCTCTGCTGACCCTCGTGTCTTGTCCTGCAGCTGCCCGTGGTGTCGGTGGTGAGAGACAGCGAGTCCCAGCTCCTGCCCAACGTGGGGGCTGTGGTGACATGCAAGGTGGGGCGCTGAAGTGCTGCGTTGACAAACCGCACGCCCTCGACTCCGTCTCCTTCTGGGCTTTGTTCCTGCACGTGGATAGGGTGGGGTGAGGAGTCCCTGGGCTTCTTAGTCCCCTATGTACGACTCCCACAAGGGTAGGAGGCAGGGGCAGCTCAGGGGCTTTCTTGAGTCCCTCACTCACAAAGAAAGTGGATATTGGCATGAGGGATACCTGCCCTGAGACTCAGGTGGGCTTCAGGGGAGGATTTTCTCTGCATTCCTTCCATAACTCTTTCTGGGGGAGGGAGCGTGCAGGTCAGTCCTTCAAGCAGCTTGGAGAAAGAATGGCACAGACAGGGATTAGTTTCCTACATTCCTGGTGGAGGGAGGGGGACTGGGATCACTGCAGGTTTCAGCCTTATTCGGGTGCCTCGAACTGCAGAAATATAATCTTCCTCACCTGGCTTGCAGCCAGGTGTCCCACCTTTACTTGGACATGAGGAGGAGGAAGCCAAGTGAGATCTGAGCTCCCCATGCAGCCTTGCCTGCTCCCTGCCCTTTCCCTGCCTGGAGCACTGATTCTCCTTTTCTTGCATGCAGGTCTGCAGTATTAACTCTCGCTTTGCCAAGGTACATATCCTGTATGTTGGCTCCACGCCGCTGAAATCCACCTTCCGAGGCACCATACGGTAGGGAAAAGGTTAGGATCCCCAACCCTTCAGGGGGAGGAAGGTTGTTGTGGGCAGTGCAGCTGGCTGCCCTGAGCTGGAGCTCTGCCCTGAGAACTGGGCCAGTGTCCAGCAGGTCCTGGCGAGCACCCAGGGAGGCTGGGGCAGCTTCTGCCACAGGCTGTTGAGTTGTCTTTGCTCATTGGCACTCAGATCCCTCCATCTCCTTTTTCAGGAGAGAAGATATCCGAGCCACAGAGAAGGATAAGGTCAGTGAGCCACTGCCAGTAACTGTTCTACACTCATGGCCCCCAGTTTCTGCTTGTGGGGGCCCTGTCCCCCCACTGACAGCTCCCTGGCACTGTGTGGCATTGTCTGCTCTCTCCTGTGCAGGTAGAAGTGTACAAGAGCTTCCGCCCCAGTGACATCGTCCTGGCCAAAGTTGTATCCTTCCCCCTCAGGGACAGTGGGTTGGCTCCAGCCAGCTCCCTTGTGGAAGTCTTTCCCTTAACTCCTGTCCAACCAGATCTCCCTGGGGGATGCGCAGTCCAACTACCTGCTGAGCACAGCAGAGAACGAGCTGGGTGTGGTGGTGGCACGGAGTGAGGCAGGTAGGGACAGGACAGGGACAGAGACAGGGTCTGGGCTGAAACAGTTCTGCCTCATCCCTGCCTTAGGGGCAGCTGATCTAGCTGCTTCCCTCTCCACGTGGAGGAATGCAAGTTTGGGAAGGAGCAACCCTGACATACTGTGTCCCCAGGGGTGCAGATGGTGCCCATCAGCTGGTGCGAGATGCAGTGCCCACGGACACACACCAAGGAGTTCCGTAAGGTGGCCCGGGTGCAGCCCCAGTTCCTGCAAACCTAACACCTGAGGGGGGCAGGGGGCTGCAGGACTGGGACCTGAGCAGCCCCTGGGCTCCCACCTCCTTCACAGGTTCAGCCAGGCCTCCACTGGCAGGACAGGTTTGCTACTTGTGCATAATAAATATTTTTTGAGAGCTCTGTGCTTTATTCTTTACAGTCAGTATGGGAGTCAAGGCTCCCTGTGGCACTCGGCTCTGGCTCCTGCAGCACAGCAGGTGAGGGAACAGTTTCCACAGCACCAGGGGCAGAAGGAAGCATGTTTTCCCTGTTGGTGAAGGAGAGTGATGGAGTGACTTTGCTGCAGTGAGGCCAGCAGCACAGAGCCCTGGGCTGTGCTGTGCACTCATCTCACCAGGCTGATTGCCCCACGTTGGAGTCAAGCCTGGAGCACAGCCTGTCTCAGCACACCACTAATCAGTGTGGGCAGGCTGTGGCTGAGAACAGCCTGGGGACATATCTCCTTGGGCCACACGTGCGTGTCCTGCCCATTGGGGTGGGGGCGTGGTACATGCAGAGCCCAAAAACCACAGCATAGCAGGGTGTTACCCTCGGGCAGGGATTGCAGAGCTGAGCTTTGTTCCTTGAGCCTGGCACAGCTTCTGCTCCCTCATCTCTGTGCCCAGCAGTGACTGCTGCCTTGTGCACGTGCTGGCAGCATGGAGCCCCAGATGGCCCAGAGACACACGGACACCTCCTTATTGCGCATTACTCCTTTATTGAACTGGAACAAGACAGCTGCTATGGTTGGACAGTTACACTGACCCTGTGCAAGCCCAGGCTCATGACATTGGCAGGGGAGATGCCACAGTGACAGGCCACATACAGACATGTGAGGGATGGGACACAACAGCACCTGCTTCACCAGTAGGATGAGGATGGGCATCAGCTGGTGGAAGCATGTGGCAGACAGACCTCCAAGCAACAGGCTCCCTCCCTTGTCTGAAGGCAGTATAGTTAAAGCAGGGGCAGGCAGAGCTGGGCCCAGAGTCGTGAGTACCACCCTGGGGTGCTGTACGACGTGCACCAAAACACAACCCTTCCTGTGGCATCCCAGTCACTGTGCCATGCACCCATGAGGGGATGGGTTACCCACCTTGGTTGCTCCCTGCACTGTATTTGCCTCACTGCTCCCAGGAGGACTAAATCAAGTGACAAAACTACAGTAAACAGGTGATGAGAGCTACCAGGGACACAAAGCAAAGGAGGAGCCTGGCATGGCAAGGGATTGCTTGGCCTGTCCCTCTGCAGACAGGGTGTGAGGGTGGGATCACAGCATGGACATGCTGCCTGGCAGAGCCAGGCCTCCCTTTCACACCAGACCTACGTGTCCAAGCCCTCACCCTGGGGCTCCCAGGCCATCTGCAGAGGGGAACCTAGCCTGAGGGAATGGGCCTAACCATGGGGAGCAGCTCCAGCTCCACAGCTCTGAGTTCCTACAACTGTGGGGGCGTGAACAGAGGGGTGGGGGATGGCAGGGGGCTCTACTATGTGCTGGTCTGCTGCCTGCCCTCACTTCTTGGCCTTGCCCTGAGCAGCAACAGCCTCCATGGCCTTGCGCACAGTCTCCTCATCCCCCAGGAACTGCATGGGCTTGACAGGTTTCAGGTTCTTGTCCAGCTCATAGACAATGGGGATGCCAGTGGGCAGGTTCAGCTCCATGATGGCCTCTTCTGACATGCCTGCAAACACAGCAGTGCCGTCACTCTTGGACCTTCCCACAGTGCCAGCTGGCGAAGGAGGGGGTCCCTGGGATGCCCCTGCAGGGCTGACCTACCTTCCAGGTGCTTGACAATCCCACGCAGGCTATTGCCGTGAGCAGCAATAAGGACTCGCTTGCCCTCTTTGATCTGTGGGACGATTTCCTCATTCCAGAAAGGCAGAGCCCGGGCAATGGTGTCCTTCAAGCTCTCACATGTTGGCAGCTGGTCCTCTGTCAGGTCGGCATAGCGACGATCCTGGGGGAACAACCATGCTCACACAGCAGCCCAGTGCCCCCCATCCAGTGTAGGAAGATGGTGGCAAGATTTTGTCTCTGCCCAAAATTCTCTACCTGAGGACCCACTACATGTGAGCAAAGCCAGGCTTGGAAGCAAGGAAGTGCTTTTGAGGTTTGGGGCTGCAATGAGCCGCAGTCAGGGCCGTGAGCCCTCCTGGGAAATGTCATACAGTGCCAATCCAGGCAAAGAAAAAACCAGATCAAACATCCATGAACGGGTCATGGCACTAATGATTAACAGCGATATTGTGCCCTCTGCTTTGTATCTGTCTGTGCAATGCCCAGGGGTTCAACTCCACAGGAAGGAAGCAGGATAAACTCAGCCTAAAGTCTACCAGCACCACGCACAACAGCCTCAGATAATATAACAGAGATACAGGAGATCTTATAGAGTAAGCTAGGCCATACTGCAGGTGACTTTTAGCAAGGCAGTCAAAGAGCAGTAAATCTTACCTTTGCAATAGTGCTGTAGAAGGGGTGGTCAGACTGCATGGGAGGTGGAGGGATGTCATAGGAGCGCCTCCAGATCTTGACCTGCGCCTCACCGTGCTTCGCTGCTGTCTCAGCCTTGTTCAAACCCGTGAGAGCCCCATAGTGCCTCTCATTTAGGCGCCAGGTCCGGATAACGGGTAACCACATCTGATCAATGGCATCCAGGACGGTCCAGAGAGTACGGATCGCCCGTTTTTGTACCGAGGTGAAGCAGATATCGAACTCATAGCCGGCATCTAGAAAATACAGGGAAAGGGGGAGGCGGGGGAAGCCCAGAAAGGTGAGCGCCGGGCCTTATGCAACCGGTGAAAGGACAAGGGCGGCAGCCTCTCCGCACCGGTGCCGGTCGCGTCCTCGTTCTTACAGAAAGCGGCGGTGGCCAGGACACGACCGGTACCGGAGAACCAACATACTGCATTACCTACAACTCTCCCAGCAACACTGAACCCCCGACCTGGCACTGGAGGCCCTCGCCTGGTATTGGAGAGCCCCAAACCAGCACCGGTTAGGCTCAACGTGGCCGCATTAGGTGGCATCCCTTCCCCCTCGTCCCCCGCGACCCGCCTCTCGGCCAACACACACACACCCCCAACCCCCCCGCCCCCGGCCCCCCGTAGGGCCTCGCCCCCGCGCCGCGCCTCCTGCTGCCCGGCGGGGCTGAGGTCGGCGTCGTACCATCCGCTGAAGCGGTTCTCGAGGTTCCAGGCGCTCTCGCCATGGCGGACGAGGACGAGCCGGTACGCGGCGGCCATAGCGGGCTGAGGGACCGGCGCGCGCTGCTTCTCACGCCGCTGCCGCGCGCAACTAACGCCCCCGCTCGGTCCCGCCCCGCCCCGCGCGCCGCCGGTGGGGGGCAAGCGCATGCGCCGAACGCGCGCCAGGCGGAGGCGCACGTACCACATGGCGCGGCCGCGAAGGGCGGTGCGACCTTCACCGTGACGTCACGACATGCAGTAATGCGTAACGCGTGACTCCTCGCCCGTGGGTACGGGCATGGTCCGAACGGTTTCACAGGGCCGCGGGGATGTCTTAGGCACGGGGATGTCTGGAGGACTCTTGCTGGTGACTGTCCCTGGGTCCTTCGGGTCTCCCATCTCAGCCCCGATTGGGCACGACCCCGCTGAACTTCCCCAACACCGCTTCTCGCCCGTTCGGTCAGGACGCGGCCTTCCCTCATGGTTGCCCTCACTCAAGATGGCGGCTGGCGCCGGAAGCGGAAATGGGGTGGTGGGCGCTGTCTCACGTGGAGTCGGGTCCAGCATGGCGCGGAGCGGGAGGCTGCGGTCGGGAGCCGCGGCCAAGCTGAAGCGCTGGCGGAAGGGCCACAGCAGCGACTCCAACCCCGAGACCCGCCAGCATCGTTTGGCTGCCCGCAGCCGCTTCTGCAGCCGGCCGGCGGGTAAGGGCGCGGGCGGGGAGGTAGTGTGCCAGGGCGGCCAGCTCTTGACCTGTGCCCGGCGCTTCCCGGAGGGGTGCAGGGGCGCGGAGGGCTGCGGGGCGAACCTTGGGGTCCTGCAATAGCTGGGGATGGGGCAGGAGGGAGACCGGAGCCGCTGACAGTTCCAGGGTAGGCGGAGGCAGCAAACCGGGGAGGACAACTTGAGGCTACGGAGTAACGAGTTAACCTCATCGTCACACCGGGCCTCTGAAGCGCAATGGGGCACCGTATGCTTCAGTGTCTGTCGCCCTGCGAGGCTTCGGAAAGCCCATGTCCTTACATCTAAGCGTTGCTGTGGTGTCTGGTGTGGTGAGGAATGTGACAAACTAACATTCAACCGGCCACATGATGGGCAAGGTAAACTAAAGTGCGCCAAACACTGTGAGAGTACTGGCTGCTCCTGGTCAAGGAGATCTTTCTTCTGCAGATGCTGGCTGCAGGCTGATGTCTCGGACTCAGAGGGACATACAGCATCTGTCCTGGCTGTTTGGTTGCTGGGGCTTCAGGTGGAAGAAAATAGTCAGGGCAGAATGCAAGAAGCACTGCAGTGTTAAAGCCTTGGCACGAATTTATGTGGACCTGATGCTCTTTTCCATCAGAAATGACTGCACTGTGCTCTGGTTTCTTTACACAGGGATGAGGAGCTGTTTACACTTATTCATGTGCTTTTGCCCATTGGGGCGGCGCAGCACCTGTATTCCACATGTTGGAGATGAGCTCCAGCCAAGCCAGTCTGGCTGGGAGGGGAGCATGGGGGATTTAGGGGTGAATGGTGTAGCAATGTGACTTCTCAGTTCTGACACATATCTCATCCTTACAGAGAAAAGTAACTTGACAGTGGACGCAGTGAAGCTGCACAATGAGCTGCAGTCGGGGTCCCTGCGTCTGGGGCGGGCGAGTGACAGTGCTCAGCTCCATATGGAGGAGGACAGTGGTGAAGAAGCTGCCACAGACAAGTCCTCCGGCACCTTCCTGAGCGGGCTGAGCGACTGCACTAACGTCACCTTCAGCAAGGTGCAGCGCTTCTGGGAATCCAACTCTGCTGCTCACAAAGAGGTCTGGACAGGCGCAGGGCTGGGGAAGGGAGGTGTGTGGTGGGGGTGGCCCCCTGGCTGTGAGGCTTAGAGATGCTGACCTGCCTTGCTGGCTGCTCACAGATCTGTGCAGTGCTGGCGGCTGTGACAGAGGTGATCCGCTCCCGGGGAGGCAAGGAGAGCGAGACAGAATACTTTGCTGCACTGGTGAGTGCTGGTTGTGTGGAAGAGGCTCTGAGGAGAGCTAGAGAAAAGTGCTGTGCTTGTAGCCTGAGTGTTTTTGTTCAGCAGAGATGCTGTTGGCCTGCTCCTGGTTTCTTATCCCCCTCCCAGGGGTTGGGGAAGGGCTGGCCTGGTGTGAACTCCTCTGCCCCATAGCTTACCCATCTTCTGTTCCCAGATGACCACGCTGGAGGCAGTGGAGTCCCCTGAGTCGCTGTCTGCTGTTGCCTACCTGCTTAACCTTGTCCTAAAGCGGTGAGTGGTTGGCAGAGAAGCAAGAGAGCTACCAGACCCCATCATGGAACAGGGATTGGTGCTGTCCTCCCTCCTCAGGCTGGGAAGAGACCCAGCTGGGGTAGGCTGGTGACACAGTCCCCTTTGTGACTGCCACCAGCTCCTCACTCCACTGCTATGTTGCCTTCTCTTGGCAGGGTCCCGAGCCCTGTTCTTATTAAAAAGTTCTCAGATGCCTCAAAAGCCTTTGTGAATATCATGTCCTCACAGGCCTGCAGCAGCTCCACCTCTGCCCTGCGATGGGTGAGTAGCCAAGAGGCAGCCAGCCATTTCAGGTGTGCCCAGGGTCTGCTGAGTGCTGGGGTCAAGGCTGCTGCTGTAGGGTGGTGCTGGGTGCTTGGCCTGAGGCCCTTGCAGTGACAGGAAGATGTCTCTGTGGGGTGATGCTAATGCCCCTGCTGCTCCCTTGTCATAGGTCCTGTCTTGCCTGGCCACACTGCTACGGAAGCAAGACTTGGCAGCCTGGAGCTACCCTGTCACCCTGCAGGTCTATCATGGCTTGCTGAGCTTTTGTGTTCATACCAAGCCCAAGGTGAGAGCCCCAGTGCTTCTGGCAGGAGATGATGATGCTTTTGTGGTTTGTTTCTGGGGATGGCTGTACCCCTGTGTCTGTAGTTTCTACTCACCTGGGTTCTTCTTCCTCCAGGTGCGGAAAGCAGCACAGTATGGCGTGTGCTCTGTCCTGAGGGGCAGCGAGTTCATGTTTGGTGATGCAGCACCTGAGCATCATCCTGCAGCACCCTCCACTGCCAAGTTCTGTGTGCAGGAGATTGAAAAAGCTGGAGGTGTGGGGCAATGGAGCATGGGGTCTGTAGCTGAGTGTGGGGGATTCTGTCACTGAGGACTTGGAGGGAAGAGGGGAGGTTGCAGCACACTGGATTGCTGGGGTGGGTGTGAGATATCTTTGGGGCACCTGTGGTGTTTTGAACCCTCCTCAGCCATTCCATTGCTTTCTTGTTCCCAGAAGTCAGGGGAGTGTTCACCCTGGTTCCGTGGGTCAGCCCCACTGCTGTCATGGGGGCTTTGCCTTGGGCAGGTATTTGCTGTGGCATGCCACAGGCTCAGAGGTTGCTCTGCTCCTGTAGGTGCCAAGGAGGCCACCACCACCTTGCATGTCCTTGCCTTGCTGCGGGATGTGCTGCCCTGCTTCCCTGCAGCGGTGGTGAAGACCTGCTGTGAGACCTTGCTCCGTGTCATGACCCTCAGCCACGTGGTGAGTGTTCCCACTCCAGGGATGACAAGGGCAGCCCCATGTGCTACACTCTGAATGGGATCAAATTCTCTCAGCTATCAACTGGGAGCCTGGAAATGCAGGATGCAAACGGAGAAGAGCCCAGGACAGCTTGCTGGCCTGACTGTTGTGGAGAGGGAGGCTGTGCAGATGGGGCATAGTTGCAAACAGTGCTGGGTTCTTCAGGGCAGAGCCTGCTTTGGGGTAGGGGGACGGTAGGTTCAAAGCAGAGCACCTTCTCCTGACACCGTGTCCTTTGCAGTTGGTGACAGCATGTGCCATGCAAGCTTTCCACAGCCTCTTCAGCGCCCAGGCCAGCGTGGCCTGCCTGCCAGCTGAGCTCAATGCCCAGATCATCACCGTGAGTGTGGGGTACCAGTGTTGGGAGGGACAGAACTGGCAGTTGCACAGCACCCACCCACCTACCCAACCTTCTGCTTCTGCAGGCTCTCTATGACTACGTGCCCAGCACGAGTGACCTGCAGCCGCTGCTGACCTGGCTGTCCACCATGGAGCGGGCACACATCAACCTGGGCAGGTGCAGACAGGGGCCACGGCTGGGCAAGGGGAGAGGTGGCTGCTTGGTCTCTAATCGGCCTTTCTTTCCTCTCCAGGCTGCAGAAGGACCTGTGCTGGGCTCACCTGCCCCGGCTCTTCTCTGCTGCCATGAACTGCTTCCTCTCCCCACACTCCCAGGTGGTGTCAGCAGCAGCACAGACCCTGGAGGTACTGCACCTGCACCCTGTTTGGATGCCCTGGGCCTTATGGGGGGCTCTGCCGTGGAGCTTGGGGCTATGCCCCTTTGTGCCTGTGAAGCTGGGGGTTCTGTGGACCAATAGCTGTCCTATATTTCTTGTTTGCCCTTGCAGACCCTCCTGAGTGAGTGCATTGCTCCCCACATGGAGGACATGGGCACTGTGTCAGCATCTGCCCCAGCCCCTGCTGCCTACCTATGCAAGATGTTCAGGTGAGGAGCAGTGATGTGGGAGGGGCTGGCCCCATGGGTCTGGCTGAGCTCTGATCAGCCTTTGCTCAGTCCTCAGTGGGGTTTGGCAGGCCTGGTGGGTACCCTGAATACTGCCAGTGTGACCATCTTTCTCCTCCCCAGATCAGTGGAGGAAGGGCTGACATATCGATTCCATGCAGCGTGGGGTGAAGTTCTGCGAGTGCTGGAGATCTTCTTTGAGACATGTGGGAAGCAGTGCCATCCCATCATGAGGAAGGTGAGCCAGGCTGGGAGGGCACAGATTCATCCATAGAGGCTGGTGGGGTGGCTGCGCTGCTGTCTAGGCTGCATTGCCTTCTCCAGCTGTGGAGCAGGGCTGTGCTGTTTGCTGTGCTCTGTTGTCAGTGTGTGGCCAGAGCGTGCACAGCTCTAGGACACTCAGCACAGGGACGTGCAGGGCAGCTGGCATCCCTGGGCAGGCAGAGTGGTACGTGCCAGACATAGCACATGGCTCTTCTGTGACTGTCCTGCCCTGTCCCCACAGTGTCTCCAGTCCTTGTGTGACCTGCGTCTCTCCCCACACTTTCCCTACACTGCTGAAGTGGACCAGGCAGTGGGGGCTGCTGTGAGCACCATGGGTCCTGAGGTGCTACTGGAAGCTGTGCCCCTGGAGATCAATGGCAAGGAGTGAGTAAAGTCATGGGGCAGCAGCTTTGCAGCTGTTGTGTTCCCGTTCAGTCCCCATGCAGTGCTGCAGGTGTGGCTGCTAAGCCTACCTGTGCCCAGCTTTGGGGCTGTGCCCAGGGGCTGATGCTGGCAGTGCCCCACACCCGACCCATGCCTTTCCTCCCCAGGGAGACGCTGGATTTCCCCCGCAGCTGGCTCCTGCCAGTGCTGCGGGACAACCTGCAGGGCGCACGGCTTGGCTTCTTCACCAGTTACTTTTTGCCTTTGGCGGCTGCCCTGAAAAGCAGAGGTGAGGAGAGCAGCATGTTGGGGGTCTCAGCAGTCCCGGGTGTTCTGTGGGACCTCCCTTCTCTGCCCTGGGGTGGAGCAAGGCTTTGCAATGTGTGGAGGCCAAGATCTACGACACGCTGCAGTGGCAGGTAACAAGCGGTGCCTGGGAGCCCTGCCATAGTGTACCCTGGTACCAGGCTGGGGACCAGTGACTTGGGCAAAGAATGTGGCCTTCCACCTTTTCCTTTGCTTTCCAGGTCTGGACTCTGCTGCCTGGCTTCTGCACTCATCCCACAGATGTGCTGGGGGCCTTCAAGGGGCTGGCCCGCACCCTGGGCATGGCCATCAGCGAGCGCCCAGATCTCCGCCCCACTGTGTGCCAGGCCTTGCGCACCCTCATCCACAAAGGCTGCGAGACAGGTTGGGGGGGAACAGATCCCTGTGGTGGGTTCCTGTCACCTGTGGGAGGGGAAATGCTGACCTGTAGCCTCCTGTCATCCTTTCCCTAGATGCAGAGCGGACAGAAGTGGGTCGCTTTGCCAAAAATTTCCTGCCCATCCTGTTCAATGTGTACAGCCAACCTGAGGAGGATGGGAGCACAAGTGCTCAGCGCCGCTCTGTGCTGGACACTGTCCGTGCTTACCTGACCATCACAGATCCTCAGGTGAGGGGCTTGGGGGGCACTGGGGCAAGCTGCCCTGGCTTGGGCCAGCATCTCCCAGCCAGACCCAGTCTGACGGGGGTTTGGTGCAGGCCTGATTGAAGAGGACAGTAGAAAGGCTCTGACCAGAGAGCAGCCCTTCCTGCCCTCGTGGGCAGGGAGACCTTTCTGGCCCAGTCTTGCAGTCACATCAGGCCCATCATGCACAAGCTCTTTGTGAATTTGTCCAGGTCTTTTTGGACTCACCTCGGGGACCAGTCTCCACAAAGTCCTGTGGCAAGCTGTTTGCCAGGTGGATTGCAAGCTCTTGTAAAAGCACTCGCTTCCATCAGTTCTGATCCTGCTCTCTGTGCCTGTCCTGCAGATGGTGTGTGGATTCCTGGAGAAAGCCAGTGCAAAGCTGACCAGTCCTGAGAGTTCTGAGTTCACCAGGTAATGCCTGGGAGCTGGTGCTAATGGGTAAAATCTGGTGTCCTCCTGGGGAGCAGCACTAGGGCATTGTCCTGTGTGGGCTTTGCCACCATTGTGGACTTGATGTGACTCACAGCTGTGTGTCCTTCTCTGCTGCAGACTCTCCATCCTGGACCTGGTAGTGGCAATGGCACCCTATGCTAATGAGCAGTCCCTGGACTCCCTGTACCGTACCATTCAGCCTTCCCTTCAGGTGAGTTGGTCCCCAGCCCTGAGAGGTGCAGGGGCTGCAGTGAGGTACCTTCTGCTTGCTGCCAGCTTGGACCCACGCTCTAGGGACTGAGCAGCTGCCATAGGGGATAGGTCTTTGCTGGGTTGTGTGGGGTGTTGGTGTGTCCCTTCAGACACCATACTGAGGGGCTGCCTTGACAGTGGGAGCATGTTGGCTGTCTCTGCAGAGCAAAGAGCACGGCATGCAGAAGAAGGCGTATCGTGTGCTGGAGGAGGTGTGTGCCGCTCCCCACGCTCCCTGCCAGGCCTTTGTCCGCTCCCACCTCCAGGACCTACAGGCAGCGCTGCTGGACTCGCTCAAGAGCGCAGCATCCCCAGCCAAGAGGGTGAGAGCAAGGGCTGTGGTGGTGGTGATCAGCCGTTGCTGGAAGGGAAGGGATAGGGTGGGCAGCAGGGGTAACCAGGTGTGTGTCTCTGGGTATACCAGTGCTGGTCCGTTTCCTTCCCCAGCCCCGGCTGAAATGCCTGTTCCACATTGTGAAGCAGCTGTCTGCAGAGCACGAGCCTTTTATCACTGCCCTGGTCCCAGAGGTGAGCACGGTCTCTGGGAGGAACTGGCTGGTTCTGGCTGTGGTAGTGGCAGCAGTGGTGACATGTCTGTGTTCCTCCAGGTCATCTTATGCACCAAGGAGGTGTCAGTGGGGGCCCGCAAGAACGCCTTCATGCTGCTCGTGGAGATGGGGCATGCTTTCATCCGCTTTGGACCCACCCCTGAAGGTGAGCTTCTGTTCTCCTTGCTCAGCTCCACAGCCACTCTGGCCCCAGCGAGGTCAGACCAACCCATGCCGAGCATTCTGCTGAAATGGTCCAGGGATGCTGCTGGACACAGAGCAGGGCCTGAGTCATGCCCCTCTTGCAGAGGCTATGCAGCGGTTCCTGCTCCTGATCTACGTGGGGCTCACAGGCTCAGTCACCATGATCAGCTGTACTGTGCTGGCACTGACCCGCCTGTTCTTTGAGTTCAAAGGTGAGTAGGAGGGCTGGGGGGTCGAGGCAGAGCCCTTAGGTGAAGGTGGGTGCTAGGAGGAAGCCATCTGTGGCTGAGTCCCACCATGGTTGCAGATCACCTGGAGTTCAGCGTGGTGGAGCAGCTCCTGCAGAACATCTGCCTGTTGCTGGCCTCCCGCACACGGGATGTGGTCAAGGCAGCCCTGGGATTCCTGAAGGTTACACTGCTGCTGGTGGACACCAAGCTCCTGGCCAAGCATGTCGAGACGATGGTGAGATCATGCACGGGGTGCTCAGAGGAGGGTGGTGGGGCAGAGCTGTGTCTGCCTTGGGCAGCCAGGAGCATCTCCAGCTGCACTCTGCCTGGGAGCCAAGGAAACACCTTGATCTCAGTGGCTGAGACGGCAGTGAGGAGGCTTCTCTCCTGAATCCTGGCGCAGACGTGCCAGAAAAGCCCCATGAACCAGCACTGTCAAGCATGGAGACTTCCCTGTGGCCTTACCTGGGGCAGGCTTGGAGAGATGGCAGCAGGGTGAACAAGGTGGCCATGCAGATAAAGGTTGGGAGGCTGGGTCCCCAAGGCAGGAGTGCTTTGGTCTTGAAGGTCTCTGTCCTGACAGCTGGAGGCTGTGGGGAACCTTTCAGATGACATGAGACGCCACTTCCGTATGAATCTGCGAAACCTCTTCATTAAGTTCATCCGCAAGTTTGGGTAAGCCAGGATCTCCTGGGGTGGTGAGGGAGCTCTCTGGGAAGCAGTGCAGGAGAAGGTGGGTGCTGACTGCTGTGTTTCCTCAGCTTTGAGCTGGTGAAGGGGCTGCTGCCAGTCGAGTACCATAAGGTGCTGGTGAACATCCGCAAGGCAGAATCCCGGAGCCGCAAGCAGCGTGCCCTGAAGAAGGCAGCTGCGGATATGGATGAGGAGGAGGCACCACCACCACAGCCCAGAGGAGACAGGTGAAGACGGGCTCGGGGTGAAGAAGGAGCAGCCCCCACAGGGGGCTTGGCACTGGATCTGCTCAGCTGATGCTTCTAGAATGATGCTGGAAACATCAGGGCTGCTCTGCGTTGCGGGGCAGGCTGCACCCCTGGGCTTACTCCATTTTCCATCATCCTTTCCACCTTTTGACCAGTATGGAGGAGATCCTGGCTGACTCAGAGGATGAGGAGGAGGAAGAGGAGGGGCGGCATCGGAGCAAGGAGTGGAGGAAGCAAGCACGGCAGAAAGGCCAGGCATGGCTCAAGGAAGGGGAAGATGATGAGCCCCTCAACTTCCTGGACCCCAATGTGTCCCAGCGGGTGCTGGGTAAGAAGTGGAGCTTTAGATGGGGCTAGGGTGGGATGGCTGCAATGCACAGCCATCTGGGGATGCAATTCTGGGGGTACAGCTGCCCCCAGAATTGCATCCTTCTCCAGGCCCTGACCCATTTCTCTGTGAGCAGCCACCAAGCCAGGCCCTAAGCGGTCCAGGGGAGTGAGCCATGATTTCCAGATGTCGGAGGATGGACGCCTGATCATCCATGACGAGGAAGAGGAGCTGGATGACGATGAAGCCAAAGGTACTACCTGGGCTGACAGGGGACACTCTAGACTTGCTCTGGGTCTCTGGATGGTTTTCATCCTGCCACCTGCATGTGGGATCTTGGGGGAATGTGGGTGGAAGTCCCAGTCTACATTTAGGGTAAGGGTTGAGGTAAAACCTAAGGTTAGGCATCAGAAAACCACAAAGCCCACAGCTCCAAGCACACTGCAGCTACAAAAGACATGCCAAGGGGAACACAGGACTGCCACAACATGGCTCCCTCCACACCTTTCTGCTTGGCACCATCCTGGGCCTAAGGCTGATTTTACTTCTCAGCCTAGGGTTAGGTTTATGCCTAGGGTTGGTATGGCCTTGTGTCGCACCTAGGGGCTCTCTTTTGGGTGGCTGCCCAGGGGAAGCAGTCACCTACATCATCAGGAGGGTGCTGGGTCAGCAGATCCGCACTGCTACTACAGCTCATGGGGCTAGCACAGTACCAGAGCTCTCCTATGCCCTCATCACACACTGATCATCTTATCCTGTACCATAGGAGCAGATGAGGAGATAGCAGATGTGCTGCAAGATGTGGGACTCCGCAGTGTGAGTATGGGGCTCGTGGTCCTGAGGAGATGCTGGGAACCCATCCTTGCCAAACCACTGCCTGTGCCATGGCAGCTGCAGCTCTGCCCAAGAGGCCAGTCGGGACACCAGGCAATTGCCACCGGCTTGGAGGGGTGCAGGAAGTTGTCTGGGATAAGGGTGTGTTGTCTGGAATGTCTCTGGGTGCCCATGGGAGGAAGCAGGAGGTTGGGGGTCGGTGGGTGGGCAGAACTGTAAGGACAAGCCAGCTGCAGGGTTCCTGCTGCCTTTTTCTGCAGAAGAAAAGTCAGAAGCGTCGGTTCCGAGAGGAGCCAGATGATGAGGAAGCTGAGGCCGGAACATGTTCTCAGTACAGAGGTAAGTCCTCTGCCTGTGCCTGGTCTGGGGCTCCCCAGAACCATGTACCCATCTTACTGTACTGCTGCAGTGCAGCTGAAGCAAATGTCGCAGGATCACACACCAGGTGAGATTGGAAGGGATCAGTGTCATCTGGTCCAACCTCCCTGCTCAAACAGTGTCATCCCAGAGCACATGGCACATGATTGCGTGCAGATGGTTCCTGAATATCTCCACTGTGGGAGGCTCCAGAATGCCTCTCCAGGCAGTCTGTCCCAGTGCATAGTCACACACACAGCAAAGTTCTTCTCATGTTCAGGTGGAACTTTGTGTGCATCAGTTTCTGCCTTGCCTCTTGTCCTGTTGCCCAACAGCACCAAGCAGAGCCTGGTGCCTTCCTCTTGACAGCCTCCCTTCAGATACTTACAGACATTGATGAGATCCTCTTTTAGGTGCCTCTTTTCAGGGCTGAACAGGCCCAGCTCTCTCAGCCTTTCCTCATAAGAGAGATGCTTCAGTTCCTTGATAATTCACTGGACCAGCTCCATGAGCTCCTTGTGTCTCTTGTACTGAGGAGCCCAAAACTGGACACAACATTCCAGGTGCATCCTCACTAGGGCTGAGTTAGAGGGGCAGGACCCTCTTTCCTTGACCTGCTGGCAATGCTCTTCCTAATGCACCCCAGGACACCATTGGCCACAAGGGCACTGCTGGCTCCTGAACAACTTGTTTTCCACCAGGATCCCCAGGTCCTTTTCTGCAGAGCTGATTTCCAGCAGGTTGGCCCCCAGTCTGAACTGGTGCCTGGGGTTATTCCTCCCCAGGTGCACTTGCCTTCATTAATTTCAGACATCTGTACACATCCCTCCAGAGACTTTACTTGTGGGGAATGGCCACCCCTCTGCTGTCCTGACACCAAGAGCTAGAGACAGAAACAGCTTCCACAGCCGAGAACTGAGCAGAGGGAGTCCTAAGACCCTCTTCCAACATATATTCTCTTTTCCAGCTGGAGGCTCTGGGATCCATCGGCCTCTGAACAAGGAGCCAGCTTTCGGTGCAGAGTATAGATCCAAGGTGAGGGTCCCATGGGGGTTGCAGGGTTTGTGTGCAGGGATGCTTGGACTTTGCTGGGGCAGGAAGCACCATATGTGTTGGGAGTCTGGTTCAGTAGCACGAAGGTTGGAGGAAATCTCTGCTCTAAGAGGAGCTGCCAAACACTCAGTACCTCTGAACACTGCCAGCCAATTTCAAAGTTCTTGGCTATCCTTGCCATCGACAGTTCCTGCTCACTGCTCAAAGCAGGTGTCTATAGCATCATGTTGGTGGGAAATCAGCTCCCAGGGCAGTGTACTCAGCTGGCACCCCACTGCAACACAGTCTTTGGAATAGCTGGGGTGGCAGGGTGCGCTGGAATGGGATGCACGTGTCTTCCCTGGTGCTGCATCTTCTCCCATGTCGCTGTCTCCCACAGAAAGGTAAAGGTGATGTGAAGAAGAAGGGCCAACTCGACCCCTATGCCTACATCCCTCTGAACAGAGCTAAACTCAACAGAAGGTGAGGCTAACCAGGAAGGGCATGAGTGGGAACGGGTTTTATCCTGCTTTTTGTTAGCGTTTTTTGGTGGGTTTGGGAGCTCCCTGTCACCTGCTGTCCCAGTCCTTGCAGAGACTGGAGCAGCATCCCCATGCATTAGGTGTACCCAGTGCCTGCACCAAACTATTTCCTGCTCCTTGCTCCCTCCAGGAAGCGGGCGAAAATGCAGGGGCAGTTCAAAGGCCTGATGAAGGGAGCCCAGCGCGGGGCCAAGGCTGGCCGCAGGAACCGTCTGAAGGCCCAGCGCTCCTGAGGACACTCAGGTGCTCGACCTGCCCCTACCCAAGGACACAGCATCACAGCATCGTGTTAGTGGAACAGCTGGGGGTCCTCTCGAAGGTGACCTCCCTTTGTTTGAGACTCCCTGGGAAGCCACTTCAATGTATTACGGACTGATGGCCCTTCTGTGCCTGGAGAAAGATGCTAGGTTGCCTGGACAGGCACGGGTGTGAGTGTGTGAGACCAAGTAATATGTAAAGAATTCTCTATATTGATAAATACCCTCTGTTCTTACCCAGCCCAGATTCCTCCTCTCCTTCCCTTCAGATCTTGCATAACTGTCCTGTGCCTCCTGTCCATGTGTAGTGGGATCCTTCTGCCACTGCAGCGCTGCATCCTGCAGGGCTCACACCGGCATCAGCCTGGACCTGGAGCCAGAGCTCTCTCTCCCACATTGGGCTTGCCTGGAGGCTGCCAGGAGCAGCACTGTGGCACAGAGCAGTGGGGCACATGTGCAATAGGGCTGAGGCATGGAGCTGGCCATAGAAGAAAGCCAGAGAGGATGAAGTCCTTACAACCAGCTTTCTTTGTCAGGCTCTTCTGCCCAAAACCGTGGCCAGGGAATATGTGCCATGTGGAAAGTGTCTGCCGTTTGGCCACGGGACACTTTTCCTGTATCAGCCATGCGTGATAGCAGGGAAGGAACAGTTTGCTGCAAATTTCTTCAAACTGTCTGGAAAACTGCTACAGCAAACCTCTGTGCCTTGCCATTTCTCTTATCTTTGAGAGCTGAGAGAAGCCCTGTGCTCTGGCCACTTCCTGCCAGCTAGACCTGAGCAGTACGAGTAATCCTGAGCCTTTTTAGCTGCTCAGCCCTGTCACATTGGCCTGAGCATCAGGTTTTACCCAGCTATTTGATGCTGAGTGCAAAAGATGGTGTTTGGCCAAAGCTGCTGAAGAGAGCAGGGCTGAGGGTAGTGCATACAGGTCCCATTGCTCACACTGCAAAGAACACGTGTTGGTGAATGTAGCTGGCTTTCCCTTCCTCTTCCATATTAAAGAGCCTTCAGCCCTTTGTAATTTCCTATTGTGGCAGCTTACATGCTGGAATTGCAACGCTTCTCAGTTCTCTAATAAGCTAAAGGGATTGTGCTTGTTCAGCCTCTTACTGCAGGCTTCCTTCTGGAGGCTGCAAATCCAGTTTTGTGGCTTTCTTATGTTTTTTTTTTTCCCCAAGATCCTTTTAAAAGCCTGGGATGGAGGAGGAGCTCTTGTACTGATAGTAGTCCTGCCTTCTCAGGGATGCTGTTCCCTTTGTGCTTTCCCACCCAGGGTTCTCAGTGGGACCCTTGAGCCCCAGCACCATGTTGAGGTGCTGCTGCTTGTCCTGCCAGAAGGGAGCTCACAGCCTGGCCTATGGGACAGGCTTCTCCAGCAGCAGCTCATGACCAGGAGCTACATTCATCTTCCTCTGCTGCCTGCAGCCTGGGCCTGATGCCCTCCCTCCCCTGGGAGCAGGACAGCAGTCACCTGAGACACCAACACCTGTAACCTGTGGCTCTAGGCCCTGCAGAACTGTCTGTCTTCCTGCTTTCCCTTCTCTCTGTGGAGACAGAGCCTGGAGAAGGCTGTAGCTAATTTATTTGGGAGCTCTGGCTTACTCAGTCTATTGTTCTTCATTTGCATGTTGTTGCTTAAATTCTGTTCCATGCCTGCATGGAACAGAACAGTTTTATTAGAACAGAGGATGGTGTTCACCTGAGCTGGAGTCCAGAGAACAGATTCTACTGCAACAACATCTTGTTAATCAGCTAATTAATCATGTAATGCAATGGAAACCCTCTGTGAGGAGATGTCATCCTGCCTGAGAAGGCTGGCTGCAAGTCAAGCCTGCTCCCCACAAGCAGCAGCTCCCTGGCAGGGAGCAGAGCTGCGTCTTGCGGATGTGCTCAGGAGCCTGAGCACATCTCTCTGACAAAGGGCAGGGTGAGGGTGGTGTGGGTCGTGCCTCCTGCAGCTATCTGCCACAACAATTCGTCAGTTACCCATGGAGAGGCACAAGTTGGGGACCTGGAGACATGCTTGGCTTTTGCTGCTCAAGCTGGGAGGTGGCTCAAAGGCTATTTCTTCACCCAGCAGGCTCTTAAACCATGTAACTTCTTCCCACAGTACCACTGTTGAGCTACTCTTGTGCATGACGTTGTCACAAAGGGTTCTTAACTTTTGCAAATACCAGTTTGAGGGTTGCCCCCAGTGCTGGCTGGGACAATTGCAAATGCCCACCCTGATTCTTAAAGCTTAAAATCAGGGACAGATGTGCCCTATGGGAATGCACCTACCCAACATCCAGCTGGACCACCCCATCTCCAAGCACACTGCGGCACCTTTCAGGGTTCCCCCATTCAGAGCTGGGATTCCTCACACAGGTGGTGCAGGGGTGGGAAAATCCTCCTGGGGACAGCAGTGTAAGAGGAGCTTTGGTGTTTAAGCTGAAATGATTGGCAGCAAGATAATTAAGTGTGGAGTTTTTAAATGCCAAGGGACCACTCCAGCTGAAATCTACTCAATTAAAAAAGTATTACATTAATTCCTAGTCCCCTCAACATTCCAATCTAGAGATTCATTTGTTTCTAAGTTGTCTTTCTGTAGTTGCTACCTGAGCACTGCAGGTGCAGCAAGCGTGCAGGGCCACAGCGATCCTGGCTGTGAGCACGGGAAGTGCTTTCACCCACAAAGGGGACAAAACGGGAACAAAACTGCTCTTCCAGTGTCTGTGTTGTCGATTTGTCCTTGATGGAGAGCAGTGATAAAAAAACATTCAAGCCAATATGAGAATTGCAGTTTATGGTGCAACTCCTGCTTTGGAGCATCTGGTGCCGCCCCTGCAGGCTCGGTGTCCATCAGGCACAGTGCGACTTTCCTTGCAATGAAGTGGGTGCGGCACCCGCGCTGCTGCCGAGGCTCGCGGTGCCGGGGCGCCCAGCACGGCTGGCGGCAGCGCGGGAGGCCTGCGCCGCCGGCCTACAACTCCCAGCACGCCGCGCGCCGCACGGGTGGCCGTTCCCCCGCAGNCCTCGCCGCCGTTTTACGGGTCGGGCACCCCGCACCAGCCGGCGGGCAAGCGCCGGTCTGTGCGCGTCGGCCCGCCCACTGCGGCGCTGCCCATGCGAGCCGCGCCGTCCCCCCTGCCCGCGCCGCCCGCCGGTACCCGGCACCTTAACGGAGCTGTCGGGCTCAGTGTTCCGGCGGCTCTGGAGCTCGGTCGAGCCGCCGCGCAATCCCGCGGGGGTCGCGGTAGGACCCCTTGTCCCCGCGGTACCCGTGTCCCCGCGGGCTGTGCAGCGGGGGAGCACTCCCCGCAGCATCCCGGTGCTGCATTGCAGGGAAGCGCCGCTCGCTCCTCTGCAAGGGGAGGGATCCCGCCCCGGGCAGGGGGTGTTCCCGGGGGCTGACAAGGCGCCGTGCCCGCCGTGCAGTTCTGCCCGGCCCCGCTGCTGCGGGGGCCCCGCCGGGCTGCGGCCGGCCTGGCTCGCTCCTCCTGCAGCCGCAGAGCCGGCGCCGGGCGCTTGGCAGTTGCGGGTTTTGGTAGGGTGATGGCACTATACAGACTTGCTTCGCATCCAGCCCTCCTTCTCCTTTGCTTTGTCCGCTCTACGCGCGTTATTCTGGCTTTCCAAACAGACAGGCGATGTCAGCTTCATGCAATTCACCTTTAACTCATACTTCTGTATGCATCACTATTCTGTTACTGCTGCAATAAAATAACAAGGACTGCATGAGCACCTCGCTAGAACACTGTTGTGTTGGATGATGTTAAAAGGCTGCAGTATCTTATTTTTTTTCCCTCTTTTTTTTTTTTTCTCTCCCTGTATGTGTGGTATGTAGCTGCAAACTGAGTATCCTCCGAGTGGTAATTCTTGTGGATAAATAAATACGGTTGAGGGCTGATGTCTCACACACAGCCTGATTCACGGTGGTGCCATCCTGTTCACTGCTGAGTGGGACCGGACCCTTCCCGGTTGCACTTGCTCTGCTTACCTGGGGACACTGCTGTGGTGCCTGGGTTGGGGTAGAGCATTGCCCTGGAAAGGAGGGATGAGACGTGGTGCATATTGAGACATGGTGCAGTGTATTTGGGCAAGGAGTGCCTAAAATTCTGGACCTGGTAAAGGGGTGTGTATGCCCTTTTGGATAAAGCATTTTTAACATGGCCTGGATCAGCCTAAATGACTAGATTTGGTTTTTTCTATGTTGGCAGTTGTTCTTAGGATGTATTCCCCCGCTCTTTATCCCCCACTCTCCGCAAACAATTATGTTAATGCAAAGCCTCAAGTACAAGATTTTGTCCAGCACTGCCTGTCACCCACAGGTAGCGCTAGAAAATCGATCTCTTTGCTGGTCTATCACCACACAGACCACAAAGCTCGCTTTTTTGGTGTGTTTTTGCCCCCGTTTCCTCTCATCTGGAGAGAAGTGCAAGTTAGCTAGTAAAGCTTGCATGCTGTGTGTGTGGTGTTATAGCCTGCTGACTTAAGGATTGGAATTAAAAGCTGGTTGTCCTAAACTCCTTACCAAATGTTAGTGAACACAACAAAAGGTGACTTGTGGGTCTCTCTCTTCTGTTTGTGGTCTCTCTAACCTCTGCCTGGTTCTTCACAACTGAGAATGAAAATTGCAGTGTGTCAGAGTGCTCAATTTCAAAAGAGAAACATCTGTCTGTTTAATTTATGCATTTAATGTCCTACTCAAGCAGTGCCTAAACACTTTGCCAGGCACTCATGTCGACCATTTGATACGGCAGGGATGGGATGAGCGGAAGGGAAAAAGCAAGCAAGAAAGAAGAAGCTGGAAAGAAGATGGAAAAAACCATAAAGCATCTTGCTAAAATGGCTTGATAGAGTGGCACTGCACAACTGGACATCAAGAGCTCACATTGTAAACAGGTTATGAAACTCCATTCACAGTTGCCATCTGTGTTTTACTGGTAATAGGAAAATGTTCACTGTAAACATGACTTGATGGCAAAAAATCAAATTGACTTGCTGAGGGTCAGGCAGAAAAAATGGTTGATTTCAGAGTTAAAGCCAAGTCTGAACACATGGCTACTTTTCTCTGAAGATAGCCTGGGAGCTGGGGACAATCTTATTCACACATTCCATTTTCCACAGCCCTCATGGGAATCCTTGAGACCTAGACTTGTGTTTGACCCCGTACTCAGTCCAAGTCGTGTGAGTATGCATCTGAACCGAACTCGAGGCCATGTTGTATTTGCAGTATTTTTATATGTTTGCATGTAACACCCTGTCCTGTTCCCATCCAGGGTGGGATGGGCTTTGACAACAGGATCCTTGTTCTGCTACACTTCAGTTTATTGTCTGTTTGTGTGAAGGGGGAACATTGCTTCCCACATAGCCCAAAGCAGCCTCTCAGTCTCCTCGCCAGCCTGGTTGTTTCCTTGTTGCTGTGTGCACATTTACATGCCTATGAAAATGTCACAGAGCTTCGTTATCACTCCTTTAAAGGTGCTGGGCATTTAGTTCAATGTGAAATTGAAGCACTGAGTGCTAGACACTGCTGGGAAATCAAATGCCTTGTCCTAAAGGTCAAAAGTCCTCAGTGTGTGTTGATTAAATAAGTGACATGAACAGATGGGAAGGAGATGGGGCAGCATGGAAATGTTGGCTAATGTCAAATGGTTGCAGTGAAGTCAAGTCCATCTTGGAAATACTGTTCCTCTGTATGTCGGTTTGGGCTCCTGGTCACAGCTGAGGCTTTATATTTTCCAGTTGTTTTGGACCTAGCTTGTTCTGCAGGATCTCATTTTCACTTGCCCTGCAGCTGGAGGCAGGAGCAGGGAGCCGAGGCCCTTTCCTTGCCCTACGCTCTGCTGGGTTCAGGCACGGCCCTGCTGTGCTGCTGCTGTGCAGGCTGTTACCAAACCTGCACTGTGACATCCTGGGGACTGACACCATGGGCTCCTGTGTTCCCAGGTCGCAGGGGTCTTGGAATCAGCCCGGGCAGAGAAATGGGAGGAAATGTGGCTGCATGGGGAGATAAATAAGCTGAAATTTTTCAAAGCTTCACAGGTCTGGTGTGTCCCTAGCCTCTCATTATGGTAATACATTACACTTGCTGTGGTGTCTGACAAGAGCATTGGGCCCTTTGCTCCAAAGTGCAAAACCCTCATTCCTTGACTCCTGGCCTTTCTCACCTCTACACTAGGTAATTGCAATTAAACCATCTAGAGTTTCCCCATAAATTTTATTTTCAGAAACTATAGATAGCAGGAAGCGTGATAAGCTGCTTAATAATTGCCTGCCAGCTGGCTTACAGGAACTTTTAATGTGTTTGCTTTTGGCCTATAAAGCTCTAATAATTTGGATTCCAGCCAAAACAGCCTTTCTTCTTGAATGGTAATGTAGCAGCTCTGATTTTCAGAGGCAGGAATTTCTCAGGGGAAATGGCATTAGCTTTCCTTTTTGTTTTTCTGGAGCTCATACTCAAGGTTGAAACATAGCTTTATGGTTTGGGACTTCCATATGGGCATTCCTACAGCCTTGCTTGCAAGCTGTCTTATGGCAGGAGACAAGCATGCCGTGGCTCTCTGTGCCTTGGAGAGCAGGAAGCCTCTTAAAGAACATTCTCACAAGCTCTTGGGGGTTTCTGGAGCTCTCCTCACGCACATGCCACTCTGCATTCTCTTGAGTGGCCCCTGGAGAATGTACAAATATATCACAGTTCCCTGGGCTCTGCAGTGAAACAGAGTTGATCCAGGCAGAGATGAACTGTCAGGTGGGATGGGAAGAGAAGCTGTATCTCACCAGAGTTGCATAAAGTGACACTATGGGTTATTGTCATATGAATTCTGGTATCTGTGTATAGTATTTCAGTTTTTGACATCCTAGTCTGCCCAGATCCCCTTCAAAAGCCCTAGGCCCCCATACTGCTCAGTTTGGTGAGTTAATTGGGCTGCTTTGTGTATCTCTGTCTCTCTGGTGCCGCATACTGTGCTGCTCTGTGGCGGCCCCAGCCTGTTTATCTGTGTGCCTCGGCAGCTCCGACCAGATGTCACCAGCTTATTTAAATGCTGGCATGCATCCAGGTGTTCCTCATCACAATTCCAGCTTGTAAGAGTTTACACATCTGGAACAAGGGATGTGGCCTCTGACATACTCAGTGGTGTCTGCAGAGGATTGCTGATGAGGAGGGATTTGATGTGCTATCATCCTTTGCAAACACCGTGATACAAAACACAGATGCAAGGATGCAGCTTGTTCACTGCGGCTCCAGAGCGTTGTGGAATTACAGAAGTGTAGTGAACAAAAACCAAGAGCTGTGATTTCTGGATACCTTCGTCCTCTGTATTTGCCAGGCTGTGACTACAAAACCTCACTAACAGTACTGTGAGGAGCTTGCTGTGGATCCTGACCCAGGTCTCAGTATCCTCTCAGTCCAGAAAAAGCAACTGCTTGTCAACTTTGCTGTGTTGTTTTTGTGTAATTGCTTGATTTTTCATGTCAGAAGTAAACCTGATTGTTATGGGTTGCTGTTTATAATGGTAGTTCTGCTCTGACTTGGACACTAGCTTGGAGCTACTGGACTGAGAAGCACCTAGATGGTGTGTCTTTGCTGCCCTCCGAACTCCATTTCATCCTGCCTCTGAAGGAAGCCCTTGGATTCTTACCTTCAAGCGTAAGGATGATAATCAGAGGTGCATGCAGCAATTTTGGACTGCTAGAGGCCAAAGAGATGTAGGTAGGACTGGGCCATGCCTGTTACTGACTTCCATCCAGTACACTCAACAGGGAAATAAAGAGGATAAAGACATTTTTAAATGAGAAGAGCAAGGGAATGCTATCATTATTGGCAACTGAAAAGTACCCATCAGCACACTGGGGATACAAAAGACAGATGTTTGGTGGGAAATGGCTGTGAAGCTTCCTCAGGCTGTATCCCACCCTGCTGTGAGGGTCTGGATGTGCCACACAGTGTCCTGTGGCACTGCCAAGCTTCTCCAGCTCCCCGGCACTGCTGGCTTGTCTCTGCCTCACCAGCAGCTCCCAGCCAGTGCGTGGAGCTCAGCTCTTGCCTTCTCAGCCACATGTCCCAGCTGTCCTTGCCTGATAGCTTTCAAACCAGCTCCTTTATGCTCAGTCCCATGTCACCCCTTGTGCAAAAGCTGGGTTTGTTCTAAACGTCTGCAGTGTGACCTGATTATTTTTCCTGTCCTTCCTCGCCCTCCTTTTTAATAGTGTCTACAGAAAAGCTGGCAGAGTTCAGTTATATCAGTCATGCTGACTGATAGTGCTGCCTCTTCTCTTGGGATTCCTTCTCTTTTCTGTCCCTCCAGCATTCATTTCAGATTTAGCTATCAGCCCTCTGAAGACAGGGTATTGCCTTTGTTCTGTTTGTACAGCACAGAGCACAGCGGAATCCCCAGCTGTGACCGAGGTTCCCAATGCCACAGTGATAAAAGTGAACAGATCAGTAACGAGAAGAGGCAGCTGCTGCCATCTAAAAAGATTCAGTTTTGGTGCTGATTTCAGTGAAATCAGGATTGGATCTAAGGCTGTTCTTCTATTGCTTCTCCCAGTAGGAGTTTATATTAAAATAGAGACACAAATGCATTGACAGTCATGAGAATCAGAGCAGCATTCCTATTTAACACTATTCGACTGTGTTAATCTGATCTTAAGGCAGACATATGAGCTTGCAGATCTTAAATGTAAAATTACTGGATTTCTGATGGTAATGTAAAATTAGCTGCCTTTCTGCATTTTTTACATGGTCTTGGGTAGTCAGCTGAGCCATCACAGAGCGTGGGAGCACTCGGACCTGGGGTGGTGGCACTGGGAAGGAGACTTGATGAGGAGCAGTGCAGTGAATGTGCAGTTCCTCTCTAAGGCACCCCTTGGTTCTTTCCCCCCTAGCACTAGAAGGCATCTGGATGCTCTGATGTTGTGATGGCTGATTGAAGTACTGCTTGATTGACTTTAAAATATTCCAGTGGCTATTATTAAAAATATCACAAAGAATTCACTCAGGTCCAACTTGAGAAATTTCATGCTGAAATGCAAATTTGTTGATGTTTCACATATATCAAGCTGTCTTGCTACTGCTGTTTTCTTTGATGCTGGTAATATATTGCATTTTCATTTTCTTCCAAAGCACAGACCCCCACCCCTCCCAACCCTTTTATCTTTTCGGATAGGTCCATCTCCTCCAGGTTCACATCACAGATGTGTAGCCAGTGTTGCCAAGATCTACTCTGAGTCCTTTACTGACACAGAATTTGAATTCATAGATGATAGCAGTGACATGGATAACCAATATACCCGGTTTCCAAAAGGTGGCCAGGAGTTGCATTAGTTCCAGGTTGTTGAGCACAGGCCACCATCACATAACAGCAGCTTTCTTAGCCAGCTCCTTGCTGTTTAAATTGTATATTGTTATCTGGTTCTCATAGCCATAAGGCTGAATCACTCTGTGTAAGCTATTTAAATGTGAAGAAAGCAAAGCAAAAATTTAAAAAGCGGTGTTATCTCATAAGGCTTACTTGTGTCAAGACTTGAGACAGTAGGCAAGGATTGGCACTCACTGTGCTGTGCACTGTGTACTCATCACAAAAGGACTCTGCCCCTGAAGACCTTATGAGTGTAACCCTGGGCAAAAATTACTGCATGTTTTTCTTGACATTTTTCAGAGGCTTATCAGTCATCCTGTGAAGAGTTAGGGTGCCAAGTCTGAGGCTTGAATGTGATCTTTGTTACACCATCTTACTAGAATGTCAGTCTGAAGTACAGCCCTCAAAGCAACTTTAACTGTGGAGTCACTTCTAATGTCTCTGCAGTCCATTTCCATTAGACTATTTAATTTTTTAATTCTTTTTTAAATGTAGGAAATAATTTGTCTTCTAGTCCTTTGGTATTTAAAATGATTCCATATAATTCCACTATAGTTCTTTCATCTCTTTGCAAAATCTGGGATGGCTCCTATCTGGCTCTGGAAATACTGTCTTCAGACATTGTCATTAATTGATTCCTTACTCTGGCACAACACAGGAAACAATGCTACTTCTCCCTCCCTAGGGAAATCCGAGCCTGTGTGCATCTGTCCCATGTCCCTTTGTGCTTAGCCAGGCAGAGAATTGTTCGTGTTTTGTGTTCTTCAGCACTGCCTGCTTATCATCCTGCTCTTAGCATTTAGTAGCATCCTGGCTCTTTCTTATAATCTAAAGATTTTGTTATTAGAGAGAGAGATTTTTCTTCTATTATCTGCTTTATTTTCAAAAGCTCTTTAATCCTTTTACTCCTGTATGGTAAAACTTGTCTACTGTGGTGTGTCTGAAGCATAGGGCCTCAGTGATGACATCCAAAGTGTGTAAAATGGCACTGGAGATGTATTTTGCCCGCTGAATTAGACACATCAGGCTCCTCTGAAATCTTTAGCTGTCAGTGTATCTGGTTTCCCAGCTAGACAAACACAGCTGATGCCTTGCCCCAAAGGTACCTCTTCCTTTTCTTTCTTGCCTTCTGTTCTCCTTATGCTATATTTCATGTTTCTTGAACCTTTCTTCTGTCACATGCGTGGGCTTAGAACAAAATCTAATCTGTGAAAGCCACAAAACCAGCTCCATCTCACCTATCCGAACACAAGCTTGCATTTGCCACGTGAAGTAATCCGCTTGCTTGCAGAGCTCTTGCACCACAGGTTTGATCACCAGGTTTTGGCAGTTAAAGTCTCATTTTTGTCCTAGTTTCCAAGGCATTTCCCTGGCCTGGATCTAGTTACCTTAGGGATTAATTGATCCATCATGATTTTGACCTCCTGCACCATCCACTCCCCATGAAATGATGGGGCTGTCATGCCTGAAGCAAAAACGCTGTGTGTGACAGACAGCTTTCTTTGTGACTTGGCTGGGATCACAGGCTTTGCCTCTGAAGGATACTAGAATGGCAAGAATCTCAGCACAATATAGGACCCATTTTTTTTAATCTGCTGTCTTAATCACAACCCTATTAGAACAAGGTTTTATTATTCATTGGGATTTGATTATATTCATGAGACTGGAGAGGAAGCTATTTATTCCTTTATTTTATTGTCTTTTGACATGTCGTAAAGCAATCTGAGATCACAGCATATAGAAAATGTAACTCTGTAATTGCAAGCAAGGCAAAAAAAAGGCAATAAACTCCATGAATACATGTTTGTCACCCCTTTGCTGCTGTTATATAAACTGTGAATGTAGGTAGAGTACATCCATCTCTCTTTTTTAACATGAAAACAGCAGATGGGGCACATGGCTCTTTCTGAAGGTTATGGTGTGTGCAGCAGTGAGGATTGGCAGGGTTATTGTGTGTAAAGCCAGTGGGGGCTTTATCTTTGCTCAGAAATAGGGGTTTGCTTCACATTTCCATTTTGATTAGCAATAATGATACAAAAGCAAATTTTCTGTGCAAGGAAGAGCTGCTAATAAAGTGACCTTTCAAAATTAAGTAGCTCATTGAAGTGCCATATCACAATAAGCGTATACAAGGCTGGTCCCAGCTGCAGCAGGCAGGGAAACTGGATGGGAATCCAGAGAAACATGGAACAGGAATCCTGAAGTGGATGAACGGCACATGGTGGCACAGTAATGGCAGTAAGGAGCAATGGCCAGGTGCTGTTTCCAGTTCTGAGCGGCCGATCTACGTGCTTGGTCTTTGAAAAGATCCAAAAGCTTGAAAGGCAGCCACAGAGAGTTTCCAGCAAGGTTTCTGGGCACGGGGTTGTGCAGTTAAGGGACTTGGCTATTGTCCTGCCAGTGCTGTAACATCAGTTGTGCTTGGATGCTGTTGGGAATGTGTTTGCATGGCTTTACTCATGGTAAACACAGGGTAGACTTGGAAGTATTTTGTGGATTCCTCTTGGATACAGGTGGAAAGCACTTAATACCACGCTGGTCCTAATTCAAAACCCTGGTTTCTATGTAGGAATTATTTGCAGTTAAACTCCAGCTATGCAGCCTTTGGCAAGAGACATGAATCAATTTGTCCAGCTTTTCTTTTCTGTTTTGTCCCTGTGTGAAGGCTGATGCCCAGTGTGTGCCAAGGGGGCCTTTCAGACCCAATAATGCGCCCTTGTGTCTCGTAGCATGCGTGGAATTTGCATAGGCTGTGCTGGGACAGGCAGGTTTCTTTTGTTGCTGGAAACAAGGAGCAAGTTCTTTTCCCTGTCTCTGCTTCCTAATGCCTCTTCAAAAGCTCTCAGCACTCATGTAAGAAATTTACTTTTTTCTATTTATTTTTGCATTAAATGTTGTTGGACTTTGTGCAACTTGTAACACAGGCTGTGCAGAGAAGTCATATCAGTCAGTGCTAGTTGACAAAATCGTTTAATTTTCTTTCTGTGAATCTAGATATCTAATTGTCAGAGGGAAGAGATAATCTGTGATGCTTGATGTAACTGCTGCAAAGTATTTGCATATCTTCTCTGTGGGGAAACAAAACTGCTTGTGAGTGAATAACAGTGCACGGATCATTGCAGGCAGGGTCACTGGGCCTATACATTTGCTATTAACCCTTCTCAGGATCTGTATTGCCACAGAATGAGTTGTCATGGATTTCAGGCAAAGGGCTTGCTCCACATTGTGGGCAGAGCTGGCACTTGTTTGTGCATTGTAGCCCAATGCAATGAAATGCGAATATGATCAGATCAATTGGCAGTTGCTTTTTTGGCAGGTGATACAGAATTGTTGCATTTTGGTCTTGATTTATTGCAGATAACAAACTGCTGAAAAACAGGCGGGGAGGTGCTCAGCAAAATATGGCCCCCATTTGGAGTCAGCAGTGTGCTTGCTAGGCCACTGAGCCAGGCAACTGGGAGCCTTTAAGAGCTTTCTAAAATTTTAGATGACCTGGCAGATTGCCTTGCAGTCTGCCTTGCAGACCTTCTTCCTCTCCATCCTCTTGAAGGCATCTTTGGCATCCGTGGAGAGCAGTGTAAAGGGGAGGGGGTTTGGTATGGATTCTCACGGCGCAAGAGTTGCTGAGAGCCTCATTTCCTCTTGTTTCAGCAAGTATCTTCTTGTGGAGCCTGAGTCCCAGCTTCTGTTCTGTTATTCTGATCACACATCCTGGAAATCCTGGGGTTAGTCTTTCAGGTGAAAAACGTACAGCAGTAGCTCAGATAACTGTTGGGCTCACAGATAACGTGCAGAGGTGGGCTGGAGTTCAGATGACTTGCCAGTATGTGCTTTGATGTCCTCCTGTCGTGAGCTACTGTCAGTTTACATCAGAACAGGAAGTTGCTGAGGACTCAGAACTGGCAGTGAAGTGTTCTGTTTCTTGAGCCAATGGATGTGAGGTTCAATGGGCTCCAAATGCTTTCAGTGACAGCTTTGTTGAGCAGTGAGCAGGGATGCCCAGCATGGTCTTAACACAATGGCATTGCCTCCACCCTTCAGCAGTGAGGAGAGGAAGAACAAGGTGCTCCAGTCTTCTGTAGAAAAGCCTGTTTTGAAGGGAAAGCCTTTATGAGATTGGGGGTTTTCAGCAGAGCACTTGCTGCCCCATGTCTGCCTCTGAGGGGCTGATGTGATCCCTGGTACATAAGCACAGCATCCCTATTAACTGTGCACTTGGCAGCTGCTCTTGGAAAATGGTGTCCAGAGAGAGCTCACAGCTGAGGATGGGTGTAGAAAGAGTGGAAAGTATTATATAAGAGCTAAAGAATGATTAAAGGATTGGAGAATGTCACGGGGTGAACACACACAGTATGTGCAAGCTGAGTGGATAGGCATCCTCCTTCCAGAGCCCTGGAAGAACTGGCACATCCATTCCCAGAGCCAGGCTGTCACAGCTGAGTATGAATTCAAGACAGTAGCTCGTGACTGGATAATAATGATACTAATCCTCACTTTTAAGTAAAAGTGGCAGGAGAAGGAAGCTGGGCAACTAGCCTGTGGCTTGACTTAAGAAACATGAAAATGTTTTAAACAGTGGTGGGAAGATGGTAATGGAAGACCTTCCTAGAGGTAGATGGAAATTGAGATAAAAGCTAAGTATGAGCATTAAGAGTGTTGATTAACATGAGATACTTCTTTGATAACTCTTTGATTTGATTTTCGACATGGTAAATGTACCTGTCCTCTGGTAGGGTTATGTACCTGTTTGAGATAACTCTTAGCAGAGCAGTGTTTCAGGTGCATCCCTTTTCCCATGCCACTTGAGAAGCTATGAAATTAAGAAAGTGGGTGTCAGTAGAGAATAGGGATATCAGATAAAGGGCATGAAGGGATGACAAAGAGTTAAGAACTGGACGAGCTGAAAAAAGGGATGATTTAGGTGAAAAGTTAGAGGTTCCTCAAGGACTGATCTTGATGGCTCATGACAATGAGTTCTCACTTGCTCCAGACTCATAGTGTGGAGCTGGCACAGTGCAGTAACTAAGGGTTGGCAGCATGTCACCTGGGAGTATTTGACCACACCCACAGCAAAACTGAGGGTTCAGTGTTACACACATTTATGATGTTAAAAACAAAGTCCTAGGACATGGGAACTATCTATTTGTTGATAGAAAGGTAGGTATGATAGAATGGCAATGGGAGCTGATGAGTGTAAGCTGACCATGAAAAAGTTTAGATTGTTTTTCAGACTTTCAAGCCACTGGGAGTAAATTTCTGGGGACGAAAGGAGATAAAACCAAACTTATTTATGACTTAAAGCAATAAGTTAATGTAAAATATTGAGTGTCATCCCTGCCAGATCTAATATGATCTAGATAGAGTGAAACAAGTAGTAGAGATGTAGATGTCATGAAAGTTTTAATTGGGTGTTGCCATGTGTTGTCTATGTCATCAACATGCTGTGCAGTGTTAGTCTTAGGCTGTGTTGTACAAACAGTCCAGAAATTATTTTGCTCCATAGGGAAATGTAACTGTGCTGTGCTGAACACTCACCAAAGTCAGACAGTGCTGTTGGTGTAGACTGGTAGCTCCTGTGTCAGCAGACGTCTCCTTCAGGGCAGACCAGCTGGCTGTAAAAACCAAAGTGATGAGGAGTTACTGTATTTTTTTTCCCTCTTTCCCTTTTTTCAGTGATGCCATCTGCAATTTTGTCATCTGCAATGACTCCTCCCTCCGCAGCCAGCCGATCATCTTCAATCCTGACTTCTTTGTGGAAAAGCTGCGCCATGAAAAACCAGAGGTGTTCACAGAGCTGGTTGTCAGCAACATTACCAGGCTCATTGATTTGCCTGGGGCAGAGCTGGCCCAGCTAATGGGAGAGGAGGACCCAAAGCTGCCTGGGGCAAACAGCACAGCCTCTGGATTTTTTCGTTCTCTGATATCTCTGAAGCGCAAGGGTGAGTATGGATGCCATGAAGTCTGGTGCCCACCTTTAGAGTGATGCTGTCATCATTTGTTACACTTAGTTTACAAAACTTTTAGCCTGTAGTTTTGAGCTCGTGTGGAATGCTTAATACAATGGTTTCATAATCTCTAGGGCTGCCACTTCTAGAAAGGAACAAAGCAGGCCAGGAAATTGATCCCAGAAATGCCTTGCACTTTGAAAATACCCTTCCTCTGGGGTTATTGCTGTGGTGTATTTCAGGCTGGCTTCAGTGCATCAGCTGCCCACTGTGCACCTCAGAAATCTGGAAGCATCTTCCATCCAAATGCTAGTGCTGCTCTGATCATGTCCCAATCCAGTGAGTCAGTGACAAAGCTCTGCAGACTGACTGATGAAGCTCAGTTTCAACTCTGGGAGGTGACATCTCTCTCTCTTAGACAAGCATTCCACTGGAGTTTTCTTCTGCTAAACTGACTATTCATATCTTCTCTCAAGTTCAGCTGTCTTGGTTGTGAAACATTAGCCCCAGGCCCTTTGCAGAAGTCTTCTTTTGAGCGTAGTTGTGTTCAGATCCTTTCCTCTTCAATGGCTGGCATTTACCACTCTGTTTTGTTGAAACTAAAAGGGTGTTCTAGGGGTGTGTGTGTGTCTTCTCCCACCTTTGCCTACATTCAAGGGGAGCCTGGCTCTCCTGGTAAGTTCAGTTAAAACTTCTCACTCATCTAGACAGAAGCAGCCTCCATCTGGGCCTCTCACATTCCTCCTCAGCTCTGGTTTCCCAGCTTAGACTGGCTGGCTGCTGGCAGAGAAGCTGTGAGCTGCCTTCAGATGTTGGCAGCCTGAGGTTGAACACTTCTGATTAGTCTTCCTCTTCCTTTGAGCAGTTCTGCTATTGTATCTCAGTGAAGGGAGCTATTGCGATGGCATAGTTTGACTACAGCTTTTTTCTGTCTTCAACCATTATATAATTCCTCTTAAGTGTTTCTGATTTTACCAAGCCTATTCCTCCTTTGTGTTTCATAAGGACAAGCTTTTCAGCCCCACTGATCAGGCAGAATTTTCTGGTGGCAGCTTCAGCCCTCCACTTGTGTCTGACCCAGCAAGAATCCTGGTACATACACTCACCCAAGAAAATAAAATACTTCAACCAAGCCTTTTAGCATCCTTAGATGAGAATTACTTAATATTGCCATGACTCGCTTTGCTGCTCCATAATAACAGGTCTTTGTGCTGCCCCTAAACTGCAGTTAGACTGTGCCCATACCTGTTATTGCTTCTGCCTCTTCCCAGGGAGTAACAGGACACCTTAAATTCAAGCACTTGCCGCTTGACAAACAGAAGTGAGTGAGTAACCAAACTCAGAGTGTTTTCTTATTGTGTATGGAAACTCCCATGTTCTTGTCAAAACCTTCCAGCAGGGGCTGGTGAGCCTCCTCCAGCTCAATTTTTTAATTAAATTATCTGTACTCTGTTGGAGCACTGCTCTTATCGGACCTGACGTCTCCTGCTAACTCTCTTCCCCAGGAGCTCTGCCTTCCCCCATTCAGATGTCTCCGTGGCCGTGTGTCACTACAGCTAGCAGATGTTTCCAAGTCTGCTGGCTGCAGTCCCAGGCTGCAACGGCAGTGTCTCCCAGCATTGACAGGCACTGTCTGTGAACTCCTTGGCCAAACTCTGAGAAAAAGAACTTTGTGCCTACAGAGAAAATCAGTCTCTTGTACTGTGTGTTTCATCTTGGAGCTATCATTTGTTTTTCTTCATGTTACAGACCAGCTAGAACAAACAAGTTTTATTTCTTCAAAGCCAGAGGCCAACGACCATGGGACTCAGAGCTGATCAAACGGCAAATACTTAAAACATCTTTGAAAATCAGGAAACTCAATCTCATGCTGCTGCTTAGTTTCAGACGCAACAGTCCAATGAACATCTAAGCCTTTGTAATGCAGCATCCATTCTCCAGACATGTCTTTCAAGTTTCTTTGAGAATCAAATTCGCATTCAGACACCAGCTTCTGACTTCAAAACTAAATCGAATTTGTCAGGCCCTGCATGTCTCAAGAAGATGTATTTTCCTCTTCTATTCCTGGCCACTATTGATTCTATCTGTTGAATGTCTAATGAGTTTGGTTTTCTTCAAGGACAAGAATCTTTTGTCGATCATTCTCTCCCTTTGCACTCAAACCTTTCAGATCGTTCGTGTGGATCAAGAGCTCGCATTGCCCTCCTTTCTCTTGCAAGACTGAAGCATGTGCTTTATCAGAGTGAGGTCAGAAAGTTCTTGATTTAACAGGAGGCTGGAGTTCCTGGTGGCTTACCATGTATTTCAGAAGTCCTGGAAGAAAGCAGAACATTCTTCAGGCGGAATAAATTTAGTTACACAGGATGGCTGCTAGAGAAGTACGTAGGGTTAACCAGGTCTCTCCCACATGCTGTGAGCATCAACACCACAGAGCAGTAAGATCTGTAGTACAAGAGACCAAAAGCAAGTAAAATAAAAATGAGATATGGGTGGGGGGAGGCAAGAGAAAGCTTGTGGGGGAGATAACTTTTATCAGACCAGCCAATGCATTGCTTGGATTGCTAGGCTATCAGCTGTAGCAGTAAGGAGAAAAACCTTCCGTGCAAATGTCCAGTCTGCCCTCAGAAGTGACCCATGTTCCTGGCAGTCTGGTCATGGAGAAAGGAGGGATATTCTTTTCTTATATCTGTTGTCTCTTTGAAGCCTAAGTACAAGGGCAGGACAAAGCAGCTCTGTACCTGGTTCCAGTTCTCAGTCCCAGTCAGCATGTTGTGGTAGTCTATCCAGTGTCTTGTCTCCAGTCCAAACCTACATATGCATCTGAGGGAAGAAGTGTAGTGCCCAAAGTTCTGGTTGCAGCCAGTAAAGTCTCTGGGAGTTGTCTCCACTTTCTGAGGGACAGATCATACTGGCTGTGTGTGTTTGACAGAAAAATCCATTCAGTAGCAAGGTTGCATGTATTAGAAAACACTGGCCTTCTGGATAATCAGTGTCTCACCTGGGAGTTCCTCTGTGGACAAGAAGAGTACTCTGCAATGGTTCAACAAATGCCCTTCAGTTAAATGAACTTCTCATCTAATATTTCCTTCCCTGCAGGGATCCCGTTCCTTTCAGCTCAGTTGCTTCCATCTTTTAGGACTATAGCCTGTGTTATTTACTGGAGTTGGCAACTCATGCCCAATCTCAATCCCATGAGATGGGAACAGACTCCAAGAGTGAGAGGAGCCCAGCTTATTGCTTTGCTACTCTCCTTCTGCCTTGTTCAGCTTTCATACTTTACTCAGACCAGGACAGCTGACATGGAAGAGAGATTCACTGGGATGAGGAAATTCCATGTTTTACCCATGCCTGAAAAGGAAGCTAGTGTGAGCCAGTCAGATTATGCCTGCTCTGCCCAGTAGTGCTTACTTGCCTCTCCCATAAACCCATAGCTGCAGCTCTTCTTTCTGCCCCACTTCATGTCAAGCCACAGTGAGGATTAATCTGGATGTTTCTTTCACGGTGTGGAGGGTGTCAATGTGGCAGGCACCAGGGCTATCCAGGCTCTTACATCTTTTCCCAGCCTTTCCCACTTTGCTCTTTTCATAAGGTCTAGGCTTGCAGATTCTATGCCATTTTAAACTGAAGCATCTGTTCTGGTGTTGTTTTTTCTTCAAGGGCTAGAGAATATTTGCTTTAGCTGATAAAAGCTGTAATTAAAGTGAGGTAAGAAGCAGGATGATGAAGCCCATGTGAGTACAGCATGGTGAGATGAAGTGGCTTATTTTGGAGTGATATTTCACATCTGTGAGGGTCCTTGTGACCTTTGTTGGGGCACTGGTCTTTGCATGTTGAAATCCTGCTCTTTGGGGAGCATTAATTTCTGTGGCTGTTAGGTTCTGAGCTGCATGAACAGTTGTCTTCTGCTCTGCAGAGAAAGGAGTGGTGTTCGGCTCACCGCTGACAGAAGAAGGCATTGCACAGGTTTCCCAGCTAATCGAGTATCTGCACAAAAGTAAGTGACTCTGTTTGCTGTCTTCCTATGCCAGTGGGTATCTGTCTGGCCCACCTCAGGTCTCTGGTGCAGACAGTGACAAGCTCTGAGCTCCCCAGCAGCAGGAGTTTGGGACTGCACTGGGCAACTGTTCCCCAGAATTGCCTGGCAGATATGTTGGTCTATTTCCTTCTGTACAAGGACTTTCTCTGCCTATGGGAGACAGCTTGAAGTCATGTCTCTGAATGCAGTTTACTGAGGTTTGCTGTCAAGCTCTGGAAAGAGAAGGGAACTGCTTTAGTAAGAAGGTGGGAAATTAGCCTCTGATTATTCAGTGCTCTTTTTTCTCCCCTCTGCTGAGCAGATCTAAGAGCAGAAGGCTTGTTTCGAGTACCAGGCAACAGCATCAGGCAGCAGATACTGAAGGATGCTCTGAACAGTGGTACAGATATTGACCTGGACTCTGGGGAGTTTCATTCCAATGATGTGGCCACCCTACTTAAGATGTTCCTGGGTGAATTGCCAGAGCCGCTGCTGACACACAAGCACTTCCATGCCCACCTCAAAATTGCAGGTGAGTGGGCAGCAAGAGGCAGTGATGGGCAGAAGGACTGGAATTGGCCTCCTAGAAAGCACACTGGGCTGTGAAGTGTATTCCTTAAAGGCAGCCTAAGAAGGAATCTTCCTGCCACCTCAGCCTGGTGATGGAAAGACTAGAGCTGATTAATGAATCAGACCAAGTTGGACTAAACCATCCTTCTGTCAGATACCACAGTGGTAAAGCCCACAGTGATAACCTGGGTCTCCTTCTGTTTTATGTCCAGGGTTCTGAGCAAGTTGTGGTTTCTATGTATTTAATAACTACCTTATGTGAACTTCCTCCGTCTTGCCTTAGCAGCTCTTAGCAGCTCTGTTGTTCTGTGGGAGGAGTAGCATAGATTAACACATCAAGTGGGGAGCTTGGGAGCTGGGGGGAAGAGAGATGGAGGGCCAAGAACTGTGCAGGGGTTTGTAGGAGATCTACATATGAAGAGGAAAGGATAAGCAGTTGCAACAGACTGCTCTAAGGGAAAATAATGTACATCCTTCATGTTCTGTCTTGTGATTCAGCAGATTTGACACTGTTTGATGAGAAGGGGAATAAGACCAGCACTCCAGACAAAGAGCGCCAAATTGAAGCCCTCCAGCTGCTGTTTTTGATCCTTCCCGCTCCCAACCGCAGTCTGCTCAAGCTGCTGCTGGACTTGCTCTACCAGACCGCCAAGAAGCAGGACAAGAACAAGATGTCTGCCCACAACCTTGCCCTCATGTTTGCACCCCACATCCTATGGCCCAGAAATGTGAGCAATGCCTCAGTGTCTGTGGGTGGGATATTGCAAGGTAAAAAGCAAAGGCTCGGCAGGGGAAAAACCAAGATGAGAAGGTTAAGTACTGACACAATGATGTGAGGGTAGGAGGCTATGATGGAGAGGTGGGAGTCTCCTGGCAGGACTCAGTCCCAGTGTTCAGCCCAGACCTACCATGTTATTTGCAATTTATGCGCATCTTCTTTTCCAGTAAAATTGAAAGCACAGCACAGTCATGCTTCTTAGAATGTCAGTTCCAGAAAAACCTTGCAGATCTCTCTTCAAGGTTTCTTATGCTGCTGGTGAACTATTTGGCCACAGAGTTGTCTGATTCTCCTCTCAAGGCAACTTTGGCTCTGTGAGGTCTACTGTTGCTATAAGCCTTGCCTGCCTGACACCTCAGAGCAGATCTCCTGCTGTGGCACTGTGTGTGTCTGTGTCCCAGAAGAGACCGCTCCTCCTCCCCTTCTAATGGATGGACTTTTGGCTGTGTCCTCTTGCCAGGTGACAGCAAATGACCTTCAGGAAAATATCACAAAGCTAAACAATGGAGTGACCTTCATGATCAAACATTCTCAGAAACTCTTCAAGGTAAGTGTGCTTTGGCATCTTGCTCTCCTGCCTCCGTCACCAGGAGACTGAATGCCCCTTGTCCAGACAGATCCCACATGTTGAGTGTATATTCTGTGGGCTCTCTTCTGTGGTAGGAGAAGGAGACTTTCTACAAAAACTGTTCCTGTAGTGCCTAGGGAGGTCTTTGCTGGGCAGGCAGCCCTGGAGGTGGCTTTGCCAGGGCAGGTTAGCAGCACGGTGAAGTGTAACACTCCCCTCTGCTGGACACCAGCACCTGCTGCCCGGCAGGAAACCTGGCTCCCGAGGGCAGGTACACACCAGGCTGCACTCAGGTTCTGGCAGGATAAGGAAATGGAAGGGATTTGTCCCGTCTGAGTGCTGCCAAGAGCAAAATACCTGATGCAGTGGGTTGTTTTGTTGTGAATTTCTCTGCAAGTGGTCATCAGCCCACTGTTGTTACAGGCACTGTCAGCTCTGAGCAGGGTGCTGTGGTAGGATAGTCAGTAGTGTGGGGCTTTCAACTGTTTCTCCAAGGAAATGTTTCTACAACACACAGTCTCTCGTTCAGGGCCTGTTCTCAGTCTCAGTTCTCAGGGCCTTCCTGGTCACTGGAGGCATCTGCTCTCTGCAGAGTCCTCCCATGGAGGACTCCCTTCTACCTTCTTTGTCAGGCCCCAGTTTGGCCAGCTTGGAGCTGGGACAATTACTTAAAGTGGGGCTCCACAGGAACTTTCCCTGCTCTGAGTTCCACTTATGCTGAATGTCTGCATGGAAATGGTACTGTGAACAGGGAATGCACTGGGGACATGAAATTCCACAGCTTTGTTTGCCCAGAATGGCTGAGTCTTGATACAAGTGGCTTGTGTTGTATGGTTGAAAAGCAACTCTTGCTGGAGCCACTGTTGCCCCAAGGTCAAAGATGTTAAACATACATTTGGCCTGTTCTCTGCTCATCATCACAGGCTCCAGTGTACATCCGGGAGTGTGCCAGGCTACACTATCTGGGATCCAGAGCCCACACATCAAAGGTAAGGCCAGCAAATGCAGCGCCTGCCCTCCATGAAAGGGCAGAGGCTGTGATGCTATGAAGGGATCTTTGTGAGTGATAGAAGCTGAAAACAAACCAAGTCATGAAAGAGGATCTGTCAGAGGGCAGGAGCAAGAGAAGCATATGGTGTGGTAGTGCAGACGGCTGCATTAGGGGAATTGGACAGAGTTGAAGCATCTGTTAATCAAAAGCACAGGGAAGGAAAGCTATGAGCCCCTGTTTAGCAGCAAACCTGCTCCCTGTGCCCAGTACATGCAGCACCTGCTCCTTCACGGGGCTGTGCCTTCCAGACAGACATACCTGCTGCCATGGCCAGGATGCTTGGCAGAAGTGCCGAGATAAAGGCTACTTGGTGCCGCTGGGACAACATTTATGTCTTGCCAGCAAATGCTTCTCTGCCTCATATAGCTGCAGAAGAGGGGAGATGCATGGCAAGGAGCTGCACTGACCCTTCTCAAGCCTGGAAGGGCTTCTGCAGCTCGCATCTGGGAGGGGAGGGAAGAAGCAATGGGGTCACCTTTGTATTGCTGTCACCTCTTCCTGGCACGGGGCCTGCTGATGCAGTGCTGCTGCAGAGGGGTAGGGAAAACACAGCCCTGTGCATTCACTGGGGCTGAGGCAGCTCATGAGACTCTTCCTAGCCTGGATCAGATGGGTGGCTCGTTGGGATTAAAGCATGGCAAGCGACTTCTGTCTCCGCTTTCCCAGGACGACCTGGATTTGCTGACGTCTTCTGGCTCCAAGGAGCTGCAGCCCCTCAAGTCTCAGAAGCGAAGCCGGCTGGACTCTTGCCATCAGGAGGAGACCCAGCAGCGCACAGAGGAGGCACTGAAGGAGCTCTTCCACCATGTCCACAATATGCCTGACTCTGCAAAGAAGAAGAAGCTTATCCGGCAGGTAGTGTGGGGAGGAAAGATATCTTGGGGTGTGCTTGTCAGCACAATCCTGGGCACAGGGCTAAAGACAGGGCCTTCTTGAGAGCTGCTCCTAATCCTGGGCAGGCTGGGGAAAGTGGGCTCTGGGCTGTGTAAGGGGTAGAGCTGTGAGAAGACAGGAGGAGGAGGTGTCCTGGATGTTGCTGTACCAAGCAGAGCTTTTGAGCTCTGTTTTTCAAACTAAGGACTTGCTAGCCAGCAGTTTCCCAGTCCTGATCATGGCCTCGTTGAGCTTCCTCCCTCAGAAAGGGAAAAGTTCCTTCCTCTGTTACCTGCAGAGAGTGGACAAACTGGTCTCCTCTTGGTCTCAGACAACTTGCTGCACCAGACAGACTGGTCAATATGGTCAGCACCAGTTGTGACTGCCATCCTCCAGCTGCTGCCCAGCCTTCTTTCTGTTCCCAACCTCTGCTGCTTTTGGTTGATCTGGTAGCCAGCACAAAGAACGTTTGCACCCAAACTCCCTGTAATCCTGGGTGGAAGGTGTGGCCTTCCTCTGCTTTCTTCCTCCTGCAGTTCTGAGCTGCTCCTCCATTTTAGGGGATGAAGGAGAGAAACTGAGTTCTGGGACAGCAGGCAGAGCAGCACACAGCAGTAAGGGACAGGTATAACTGTGTTAACATACTGGCCTCATGTTTCCTCCTAGTTTAATAAGCATCCAACAGCTCTGACTCCTGGCTCTGATGTGCCCGCCTCCCCAGCACCGCGACGCACCCGCTCGCGCTCCTTCAGCGGCCTCATTAAGGTAAAAGCAGCCTCTGACCCTTGCTCTCTGCTGTGAATTTCTGATGTTGCTTTTTTGCTTCTGACTTGCCCTGCCTTGAATGACACCCTCAAAGGGTAGGGAATCCTCAAAGTATTGCCTGCCAAACAACTCAGATCCACTGAGGCAGAAAAGGCAGTCCAGTGACAATAAGCTTTGTGTAAAGTGTAATTATCTTGAAACACATGGCTGTATGATCTATGCATCTTTCTGGAGAATTGATTGCTTCCTGAGATGAGATCAGATGAGGATTGACAGGGAGCTGGTCATGTAGTCTAGCATGTTAGCACGGGTTTTAGCACATTATGGACTGCCCTACAGCAGCATGTACCTGCTCCTGACAGGCTGGGCTCCTGGTGAGGGCTCAGGTCAGCTCCCAAACCCTTTACAATCAGGCAAGCTCAGCCTAGTGGTGTGGTATTTCAGGTGGTTATGCTTTGCAATCTTTGTCCCAGCTTGGCTTCCTTTTTTTCTTTCCCAGCATTCAACTGCTTACCAGCAATGCATCCTGCTCCTTCCCTTTCTTTTTTACTTTGCACTCTAAGCACTAGCCAACAGCCCTTTCTTCTTACAACAGCGGAAAGTTTTGGGAACTCCAGTTATCCTGGAGAGGAAGAGCAGAGATACCACACCAGAGCCTGTGCGGGTCAGCAAAGAGAATGTCCAGCTGGTAAGAGCTGCTCCCAGCACCACTGAAGCTGCTGGTGCGGAAGTGTGTGAGGGGAGTTTGAGTGCAACTTCAGCAATCCCTGGGGGCCTGTTCTCTGCCCAAGAGAAGGGTTCAAAGTTTCTTCTGTATGATGAATAAGGTCCAGAGAAACTGCTCTGAGGAGAGCAGAGCAGATGGCAAGGGCAGTATCAGAGCAAGGATGACAGCACGGGGCCTCTACTCCAGTCTTATCTCTCTGGCTGTGTCCTGCCCTGGGGCATTGTCTTGTGCCCCCTTCCCTCTCTCATCCTCCTCCACATGTTGTACAAGGCCTGCTGCCTGTATGCAGTAGGGCTGTCCCTTGGCCCAGACAAACCAAGAGTGGATTTGGGTGATAGATGCTCTTTGGTGGTACAGGTGCTCCCAGGGAAGGCTGTGAATGCCAGTTCATTCACCGGCTCTCTACACCTATTGCCCTCTCTTGTCCAGTTACAGAAATGTGGTTCTCCAGCTCATATGTCCCAGGCGAAGCTGAAGTCTTTGGAAGGCCAGAAAGAGGTGAGACACTTCCCCTTACCCTCCATTCCTCTTCCTGTGGGGAAACTGGTGTGCTGAAACCTGCCGAGGTGACAGCACACACTCAAGGCTCTGTGACAGCTGTGGTGCCCCAGCTCATAGCAGTCTGCCCCGTGCCGAGCTGCAGGCAGGTGACATGCTGGAAGCCAGACCCTGAAGGGTCTTACAGCCCTTCTGCCTGTGAGTTGGCAGGCTGGCTGTTGCAGGAAGCAGAGGGAAGCTGGCAGCACAGGACAGTGCTAACAGCCTGTCAGGGTGGCAGTGGGACAAGAGGTTGGTGCAGCTCAAGACCTGCTGCCTCTGTGTTTGTTCCTGTCTGTTCACTGCCTCATCTAGAGCTTTAGCAAAAGGTGTGGGAGGCTGACACCAGGGAAGGTCCTTGCAGGGGGAGAATGTCAGCCTTTCTTTGCATGGTATTCTGTGTCTCAAGCATTCAACTGCTCTCATTCTCTGCTGCAGGGATCCTGTAGACGCATACGAGCCCGCCTGCTTTCCAAGGATTCATCATCCCTCTGAATCGCCTCACACCAATGCATGGGTGGGGATTGCCCAGCCTCGCAAGCTGTGAATAGAAAATGTGCTGCACTGAGAGGGGAGTGCTGCAGGCTCACAGCAACCCTCACCAATACAGCAGCACTCTTGAAACTGGACCTTTGCAAAGATTCGTTTCTTTCTGTATATAAATTATATTTCATTCTACTATGGGGCAAACCACTATCTAACCAAAACTTGTGCAGCATGTCTGACCTGCTGGCTCTGGGAAGAGCTGGAGTGCTTGCTTACAAGGAGAGCCCTGTTCATTGCAGGGCCCTGTGTGCACTCCCAGCTTTCTCTGTAATGTTGCTAGGCTGTATTTTTTTGCTTTTCTGCTCTGTGTTTTTAACACGTTGGCTTGTTTTTGCTTCCTCCCCTGTTAGCAGTGAGAATGATGGGCTGTAACCCCTACCCACATCCTGACATCTAAGCTTGACTCCAGTCTTCCTCTGGAGGCATGCCCTTCTCTGTGTCTTGGTTCCATTTTGCTCTGCTGTTTCCAAAGGGCTGAAGTGCACAAACGGTACAGAGCACAGGATGGACCTGGAAGGAGAGACTCTGGATGCCATCTTTTCAAGTAGGGCCAGTGGAAAGCAGCTTCCCCAATAAACTCATCCCCTCTACTTTAGCATGAGCTGGAGGCAGCCCTTGCTCACTGCCTTCATGTTTCAGTGGCACAGTTCTATACAAGGAGTGTCTTGGCTTTGTGTTCACCCAGGGAGGCTTAAGCTGAGGAGAGCAGGGGGCTGGCAAAGGCCATCTGGGGCAGAACAGCCCAGTCTTTGGAAGTTGGGGTGCCTGGGGCAGGCAGGGTCTTGTGGCTGTGTGTGTGTGTGAAAGAGAAAAGCAGTGTGAGAGGTGAGAGAGGGCTCCATCCATTTGTGATCTACTGCAAATGGTGCTAAAGCCTTTGGCTCAAGATACCTGGATGGCTGGTAAGGCAACTGGCTGATTAGTCATTAAACTGGGGGAAAGGGCTGAAAGCTGCATTCAGCTCTTTGGTCTGAGCTGCAGAAATGAGATGAAACCTTTTGGATAGAGGATAAACCCCAGTCACAGCTGGCCAATGTCAGCAGCCTCGTTAAGCCAAAGTGCTCCAGTAAGCCAGTCTTGCCAAGAACCTGTCTGCAAGCACTCTGAGGTAGGATACACACAGGGTCACTACTGTGAAATAAAGATTTAATCAGCTGGGGGACCATCTAAACACTTCTCAGCCCTTCTCAGCAAAGCAAATAATCTCTGGAATCCAATTATATTTGTCTTCTAATCTTTAAGAACCAACAGCCAGCAGGAGTTAGAGCTCTGCTCTTGACAGCTTTCTGAAACAACTGGTGGCAGGAGGTGTGAATATTGGGATATGAACAGGGAGTTCCGTCTGATTGGCTGGAGCTGTCAGAACAGGGCATTGGAGCCCTGTGCAGCTTAGCTGGAATTTGTCACTTTTTTTAATTGTAAGATTTTTTTTTAAGATACAAATCTTTGTGCTGCTCTGCACACAGGGTGGTTTTTGGTACTTTATCAGGGATGCTTGTCCTCAGTCTGACCCCAGGTTAGAGCCTTGAAAATATAGGGGGACTGTAGATGTGTGAGTTGGGAGTTGCTGGTGTTAAGGAGCCTCTGTCACAGCAAAGAGCGAGCTGTGGTTCTTCAGGGACCAGACTGATGATGATGCTGTGAGGAAGGGCAGAGGCTGTTTGCTGTGGTAGTAGTATGTGCTTTTTGGATGTGTCTGTAATTATTCCCTCCAGAGGCTGAGGCTGTCTATGTGCTTTTCTCCAAAGGGCACTGTGTTTTTCTGACTGCACTTCTGCCCTGTCCCTGCAGAGACTTGGGAATCTCAGTTTTGCCTCTGAGCAGAGATGAGGCACAGACAAAAGTCAAGTGGTAGCGCAGGGAGAGCTGGGCCTGCTCCTGCTACCTCTGCTCTTACTTGCAGTGTGGGCAATTGCTGGGTGAAGCATTTGTTCACTCCTCCTTTCCCCAGTGTCCCTACTTGGCAAAGCAGTCCCTACATATGTCTCTGTATGGGTGACTACTTGGCAAGGCAGTCTTGTACCTAAAACTAAATACACTTCTCCCAAATAGACGAGACAAATGTAACTCTCCATTATCCCCCCTTACTGATGGCTCTAGCTCAGGGGCTCTGTTTGGCTTCTGGCAGACCTGAGATTTGTTCAGCTCTAAGAAAATTATCTATGGGACACTGGCCAAGCCTTCTGCATGTGTCAGGTGCCTTACCTGCCAAGGAGGTGGGTGCTGTCTCCAGACAGGGCAGTCCTGGGAGGGGTGCAGTGCCCTGGGCTTTAGCTGTGGTGCTGGGCTCTCCATGCTGCAGGTGGTGGTGGCTGACAGATTCTACCCCTAGGACCTTGGCTGTTGCAGTCCCGGTGCATTCACACTGTCTCCCAGGCACGGGAGAATTTTAGTCATGCTTGGATGTGTCTGGTTTGTCTGCCCTGTGCAATGACTCATAAGGATGCTTCTTCCCAGAGCAGCCGCTAACTGTTCTCAGAGTCTATCATTTCCAAAGTATTTTTAATCTTTGTCCTTATTTATATACGCTATGTCAGTACTGAAAGGCAGACTGTTGCCTTTCTGTGTGTTCATGTGAAAACACCACATTAAATGCTTTTATTTTTAGTGGTTTTGCTTGGTGGCTTAAGCAATTTCATTGGGACAACAAGGACTTCAATCCACCTTCAAAAAGAAGGAAATGTCTGCTTAGAAGACCAGGACTGCTACTCTTTAAGTGTGGTGAGGTGCTGCCCACCTGCAGGCATGGCACTGGCCTCCCACGGCACTAGGGCTTGAAAGCCTCTGGGATACTTGCCTGATACAGGGTGCTTAAACAGGCTGTCTTTCCCTTGGAAGTATGAAGTTGGACCTCTTCTTTTCCTGTCTTCCCCCTGCTGTCATCCAGGGTGATGGGAAATCAGGTTTACAAAGAGCACTTTATATAAATAATGGATCAAATGAATAAATTTTTCTCTGTAGGGCCATTCTTCTCTTGCCACTCTTGGCTGCCGAGAGAGGATGTTTTCTGCTTGCATTTTCTTTTCCTCCTTCTTAATAATGGCGTCTCAGATTTTATGCAGATTATTTCTCTGTGAAGTTCTTCCACGTTTGAAATGCCCTGGGCTTGCCTGCCATAGCTCAGACACTCATTAACATCCTCGCCATGCAATTGAAAAACAAGCAGGAGAAGGAGCAGCACGGCGTGTTTGAAAGCGGCGCTGCCTTCCTGAGGGCTGAGCCCCAAGCGAGCCCCCTTCTCCTCCGTGGCTGCAGTTGGGTGTCATGGGAATGCTGAGCCCCACGTCCCTGGAGCCCAGAGAGCGGGAGGCAAAGGGCCTCTGTGCACTTCAAAGTGGGCATGAGAGTCTAGAGAGACATTTCTCTTCTTGAACATGTTGAACAAAGGAATGCAAAAACTCACAACAGCTATCTTCAATACTGAAAATCCAAATATCGCTCCCCTGATAAGCTGTGATTCAAAGTGACAGCTTTATCTGGCTTACATAATTTAAAAAATGAGTAGGTTTTGGCTTCTGAAGCCACAATCCAAGCTCTTATGCTTGACCGCAAGTGAAAGGGCAGCAGCCACTTGGACCCAACACTGGGTAAAGGTATATATTTAAAGGGGGATCACTTGTCTCTCAATGTGTTTGCTTTGGCCTGTTGGTATGTATGCACATCAGTGGCATTACAAAGCAAACAAGCAGTGCTCACCTTCATTTCGTTAAACAGTTTTTATCTCAAATTGCACAGCACAGACTTGCAAATAAGTTCTTCAGAGTGTCACTGCTATCTAAATCAATTTTTGCAAGTTGTCTTGATTTTTTTTAACTGCTCTGCCCTGGTTTGGAGTTGAAATAAGATATTTTTCACTCTCCTAAATTATCATGTGTGGCTGGGAGCTGTCATGTTGCTGCTGCATCTCACTGCCTAGGGCAACAGTGTAGACAAAAACCATGACTACTGCTAGCGATAGATATTGGCATCAGCCGGACCAGTTATCAGGTTTTACAATCTCATTGGCTTGGATTAACTAATATTTTTTCATGCAGTGAATAAATTACCATGTTTAGTTCTGTTTGCTCATCTCTCCAGTGAGGGTTTTATGTTGCAGCTCATAAACTGTTCAGGCATTTAGATGCCAAGATCTCTGTGCGGGGTCCCACACTGACCTTACACTTGTGCTGTGGCCCAGAGTGGGATCTCAGCTGGCACCACCATCCTGTTGCAGCCCAGCTTTGTTCCTGAGGAGTGCCCACACATGAAGAATGTCATGGGGTTGCTTTGGGACTCTGTGCAAGGGGCTGCTGTCCTCACCTATGCATCACAGGGTGAAGTTCAGATGCTTCCCATCACCAGCCTTCAATTTTAGTCTGGGTCAGAGGGAGAGAAGTTTTCCTTTCTCTGCTGAATCACAGCTGGAGAGGTCATCGATGTAGCCCCCTCCGCAGTTCTTCCTCTCCCAAGCTAAACCAGTCTCCCTTGCCTTGCTGTTGGGGAAGATTTACAAATCCAGCACCCAGCCCTCCCACGCAGTGCCTTACACGATATTAAGAGTGTCTTCTTTTCCACCAAAGAGAACTGTGTCCCACTTGATCCTCTGCTTTTGGCTGAAGCTCTTGTGCCACTGGGAATTGCAATGAATAGAGTTGCCAACCTGCCTTGGCCATCATGGCTGCATGTAACTTCATGTGTGCACAGGTCTGTGATCTGAGGGTGTTTGTGTTGACTTGTGGTTGTTTTAGAGTTTGTTTCTTCAAACCTTTTTGCTTACAAAGCTTGAGCCTTGCTTCCCTGTGGAGGGTCTTGTGGCTGTCTCTTGCACAAAAGCCTCTGGCTCCATTGTGCCTCTCCCAGGCCGTTCTGCCATGGCAGCACAAGAGGGGGCTGGCAGCACATGCTGCAGGACGGGACCCCCTGCCCGGCCCGCAGCCCGGGGGGCCCCGCGCCAGATGTGCTGGGGGCAGGCTTGGAGACGCCTGGTTCTTCCTCCCTGGCTACATCTGGCAGATGGAGGAGGTGGGAAGCTGGGACTATAAATAAGGTGAACAAAAGAGCACTGAGAAATCTGGGAAAGGATGTCCTCAAATCAAAAACCACCTCTGCAGCAAGCCCCTAGCATGGTCCTCCAGGTCTAAGGAGAGTCCCTGCCTGTATCCAGGGCCAAGCAGAGCTGTCACAAGGCAAGCTGAACCCTTTCCCTCTCTTTTTCAAGTTATTTTTGGCTATTGGCATCCTCTTGCCATTCTTCAGAGCCAGCCCCTGGTCCTTCAGGCTCATGCCTCTGGGGCTGGTGCTCCATCCTGCAGGACCTGCAGCCTGAAAATTTGTCTTCTACAGTGTGGAAATTTGGGTGATGGAGGCAAAGTGGAGATGGAAGGAGCTCCCTTGTCCCACGTTGAGCAGAATCTGACTTTCTTTCTCTAGTAGCTTGTGACTCTGTAAGGGCTGGGGAAGGAGGAGCAAGGACACAGAGACACATGCTCTCAACTTTGGGACTGACAAGGCACAGAAAGGCCATCTGCAACTGTGGAAGCACAATGAGCCCAAGCGGGCATGCAGCTTATTGATCACACCCCAGCATGGGACTGGCTGCCAGCTCCCTAAATATGGAGCATGCTTGTCTGCACCCAGGGCATCTTCATCAACAAATCCAGGACAGAGCCTCTGCCTCCCTCATCCATCAGGCTGAGGCACTCCTTATTTCTCAGGTTAGATGTTTTCCCAGTCCAGGGATGTCAGTGCAATGGGGGTGAAAGGACTTGGTGGAACAACCCCTGTTCCTCTAACAACAGAACACTGTCTCTGCTTACCCCATGGCCAAGGTCATCAGCTGAATCCTGAAAACCCACCTGCTCTTTCTGGGAGGCAGGGTTTTATGGCAGAGGAGCTGCAGTTTATGGCACCGTGGAGAAATATGTTGGATGCGCTTGGCAACAGCAAATGGAAAGTTAGTCTATTAAACAGTAAATTATCCCTGCAATGCATCTTCATTGAGGAGGGTTAATGAGTGGCTGCAGGCAGAGTGAGTGGGAAAGAGAGTGTGTGTATGCACAGCGCGGATGTGGAACAATTGCTACATCTGGGGACTCTGGAGCCCCTGATCCAACAATAGCATTTCCATGTGCAAGGCACTTCACAGACACCTCCTCGTGTGTGGTTTATTCAAACCAGCCTGCACTGCACCACGAGCTCCCCGGCGGCTGCTGTGTCCAGCCGTGCTGGGAACAGCAGCTCTTCATCTGCATTTGGGCTGCTTGGTGCAAATCTTTTCCTTGTGGGCTAGAGCTGGTTTTGGGAGCTCAAGCTACAGGGCTCAGCCCCTCTGCTCACCACACCACAAAACAGAGATGCAGTGCCCTGCAGACTGTCCCCTCCTGCTGTTCCACAATTGTTCAAGGCAGTGAGAAAGACTGGGTTCCCCCTACCTGGATGGTCCCTGTTGTGCTAGGCTGGGGCCAAATCCACCTGCTTGGGAGTCTTGGCATCTCCTGCATCGTCTCAGAGCAGTCAATGGATGCTGTTCATTTCACTTGGTCCCAATGGTGAAGGTTGCCAGGCAGTGGAGGTGCCTGGCTCCTGCAGTCAGTCAGCACCTTTGCAGAGCAGTGCTGGCCATGTTTGGAGGGTGATGTTGGTGGTGTTCACAGGGCAACACTGGCAGTGTCTATTGGGTGATGCTGGCTAAGCTCACCGAGCAGTGCCAGCAGTTTGCAAGGCACTGCTGGCCACATTCACAGGGTGATGCTCTTACTGTTTGAGGGAGGGCTTGTCCCTGGAAAGACATAGGAAAGAGCGCATCCCAGCCCTGCCTGCTGCTGCTGTTGCTAACCAGGCAAGATTTACTGTGATCCCAGTGCCCCCAGCTGCCCATACCACTCTATAATAGACCCATCAAGGGCGTTGTGTGCTACAGGAGCCCAACAGGTACCCTAATGGGGCTGACATGCCGGCTGCTCCCACACAATGCCTCACTCTCCCAAGCCTAGTGTGCCTGGCAGGACAAAGGCAGCCTGGCCTCCAAGCTGGCCAGGCATGACAGATGTGGCCCAGGACAGCCCAGCAGCCCACCCTGCACAAAATCTCTGGGAGACATTAAGATGCTGAAGGTTATGGCCACTCTGCTCCCAACACATCTCCAGCTAGCTGGGTCTTACGGCCACTGCTCCCCAAACAAGAGCTGCTGGTGGAAGGAAGGGTTCCAAGCACAGTCCCAGTGAAAAAGGATGACAGATCCTGCTGTTGGCAATGCTCCTCAGCAGGGAGGTTGGAGCAGACACCACGCACACGTGTTGTGTTGTGTTTGCATGGCAAGGCTTTGGTAGTAGGGGGATTTCTGTGAGAAGCTGCTAGAAGCTTCCTCCATGTCCAGTGGAGCCGGTGCCAGTAAGTTTCAAGATGGATCAACCACTGGCCAAGGCTGAGTGTACCATCAGTGATGGTGGTAGCAGCTCTGGGATAATGTATGTAAGAAAGGGAAAAGTTTCTGCACAACACCAGCAGCAGATGTAGAGAAGAAAGAATATGTAAGAACAACTCTGCAGACACAAAGGTCAGTGAAAGAAACACAAAGGTCAGGGACCAGAGCAGAGATTCCCCTGCAGCCTGTGGTGAAGCCCAGGGTGAAGCAGGATGTACCCCTGTTCATGGAGAGGCACAGTGAAGTAGAGATTCACCTGCAGCCTGTGAAGGACCCCACACCACACCAGAGCTGGTGGATGCCCAAGGGAGGAATGTGAGAGGTCCCTGTCCTGAGGAGGAAGAAACAGCACAGACAGAGTGTGATGAACTGACCACAGCTCTTATTCCCCATCCTCTCCTGTCAGTGGTAGGGAGGAGGTAGAGCAAACTGGGAGTTAAGCTGAGCCCAGGAAGATGAGAGGGATGGGGAAAGGTGTTTTTAAGATAAGGTTTTATGTATTATCCTACTCTGATCTGATGAGTAATAAATTTAGCCAATTTCCCCAAGTCAAGTCCGTTTTGCCAGTGTTGGTAACTGGTTATCTCTCCCTGGCCTTACCTTGGTCTATGAGCTTTTCATTATATTTTCTCTCCCCTGACCAGCTGAGGAGGGGAGGGATAGAGTGGCTTTGGGGAGCACCTGGTGTCCAGCCACAGCCAACCCACAAGAACCCCACTGCTTGTGTTTTAAACACTTCTGCTCTGCAGCAGTGCCTCATCCCACCCTGAGAAAGGCTGAGCACTGCTGTGGACAGGTGACAGCCACAGCACTGCTGCCTCCCCGCTGCATGTCCAAATCCAGGGTACAGCACACTGCCTTGAAGCCCAGGCACGCTGGAAGGTGCTATCATGGGACCACCCAGTGCCAGCCCAGCCCACGGGAGAGCTAACAGGGGTGAGCTGTGACCCGACCTGGGTGGGAGGAAATGCCAGGATGCTGCCCTGGGGGGCTTGGCTTAAAATTGGCAGCAATTTTTTGTTTGAAGCTTTGTAGCTGTTTCGCATCTCTTTGCACGACAGGTCTGGCGCGTACCCTGGAACCCTTCCCCGGATCTTCCCATGAAAACTACTACTACAAAAAAAGCTTCTGCTTCATTTTAACCAAACCCAGAGCCCATCAGACGATCCAGATGGTCTCTCTCTCTATCAAGCAGTTTGGCCCAAATCCCGGTGGCAGACGGCAGGACCAGGCCTCCCCTGATAAAGAAGTTTGGGGTTTATTTTTCTCCCTGCTCCTCATCCATATTCAGAGGAACCCTGGGATTTTCCCAGGCAGCTGTTGCTCCCTGAGGCCCACCCCATCAGGGTGCCTGGGTGACTTGGGCTCACCCAAATGCATGAGGGGCTGAGGTGTGGGAGGAGGATCTTGGTACAATGTGGGGGGACACCCACATTGCTGTCCTGGCTCACCCAGCCCTTGTTGTGCTGGCAGCCCTGGAAAGGTGTTGCTTTTGCAGCTGGAGCAGATGCTGAGGGGTTGGCCATGGCTGGCAGCCCAGCTCAGTGGGATGCACTGTGGTGCTGGGGGATGGGGCACTGGCTGTGTGGCAGGAGGAGGCAGAAAGCTCACAGAGAACAGCAGGAACTGAGGTACTACAAGAGAAAATGTGGATGTCAGCCTGAAATGGACTTCTCAGCTTCCCAGTCCTGTACTCCCACTGGAGCTGGGACAGGTGATGGTGGGCTCCAGACAAGCCCTACTCCCTTTGCCAGAGCAGACCGCTGTGACTGGGTGTTGCTGCAGCTGGATGAAGAGATGGAGGGAGCCTGCTTTTTCTGCAGATCACAAGGATTTGCCTGAGGCAAGTCCTGCAGAAAAAACGGAGGAAACAAGATCCCTTCCTCCCTCCTGCCTTCCTGCCAGCACCAGAGGTAAAGGGCAGGTTAGGAAGACCCGGTTCTGCTCTGCCAGCCAAGGGGTGAAGGGGAGTTTGTGAGGGTGGGCAATCACAAGATCACACTGATAGCAGCCTTTGGGGGACATCAAGCCATTCTGAAACAACCTTCACCCCCAAAATTCAGCTGAGGTCTACAGTTCAGACCCCTTCAGGTGCCATTGCCACCAGGGTCTCCCTGGGAGCCCCGGGACAGGCTGCAGGGCCACCTCAGCAGAAGCTATGCCAGCAAGGGGTCGGCTCCCAGAGCCCTGGGAAGCAGCTCATCTTCCTTGCTGTCAGGGCTGCTGGGTAGCAACAAGGAACAAATCCCTTTCATCCATCTCAGGCACAGCTTCCTCCCGGGACTGGGGCCAGAGGAAGGAGATGTCACGAAAATGCAGACAGATGATGGGAGCCAGCATTCGGGATGGAAAAGAGCTGCTGATCTGGGCCAAACTGGTGCAACCCTGTGTGTGTGAGGTGGCCCTCGCTGGAGCAGGACCTCAGGCAGACACCTCCCTCTTGCCCTGATTAAGTAGCTTGTGGAGCTCTATGTGCAGAGAGCATTGATTTAAGAGGCACTCTGGCCCCTGGGACCTGCCACCATCCCTGCAAATATCCACCATGCCATGTTGCACTGGGGTGTCCTTGCTCACACACCACCCTCCCACTGCGGTACCATCCAACAGGCTCCCATCTCCTTTCTTGTGGATTTCCCCTCTGAGGAGATTTGTAGCAGTTGCTGCCAGAAGCTGGGGCTTTGTTGGGCACATGAAAATACCTTTTCTTTTTTTAAGGACTCGGCACTTGGAGCCATGGGGCTTCAGGTGTCCTTAGTAAAACAGCTGACCAGCCCTGGTTACACCCTCCTGCCTTGCATTTGCAGATCTCAGGGGAAAAAAATGGAAGGCAATAAAATGAATGCAATGTTTGTGTTTCTGAGATGTCAACTGTTTAAGGACAAACTTGTAAGATTTCTTGGCTTCACTTCCTTTTGCATTGAAATAGGTGCATTTTGCCCTGTTCTTCCCGTTAGGTTAGCCAAAAAGACAATTTGGTTACTTGACTTTTGAAGATGTTCCTCCGGAATGGCAAAGAACATAGCTAATGCCACAGCCAGTAGTTCGGGATTTGCTGTTTGTGTGTGGGGCAAAGCGCAAAGCAGAGCTGTCACCCAAGTCCCCTCTGCACGCTGGGGTGCTGAGCCACGGGCTTGCCACCCAGGGGCCAGGCAGCATCCCGGCTGACAAGCGCCAGCCTGTCGTGTGGTCCCCGTGGGCTGCCAGGTCCCCGTGCCTCACCTGGCCTCTGTGGATGATGGCATGGGGTTTCAGGACGCCGGGTGGGAGACAGGACAAAGCTCCCTTAAGTACATCAGGGGATGGGAAAGCTTTTGGCACCCCCGAGGAGAGGTGGGAATGCTCTGCCCGCAGCCGCCTAGCTGTTTCTCCCCGGGGTGCCGCTGCCGCAGCCTCTCCCGGAGAAGTCGGGCGCTCCGCGAACCCATCCCGCTGTCCCGATCCGAAGCCCACCTTCCTCCACGGTCGGGGCGCCGCAGAGCCCCGACGGCTCCGGCGACCGCGGTGCCCGTGTCCTGCCCGGCCAGGACCGCTGCTACCTCTGCCGCCGCGGGTA
>VYXD01008115.1:389955-424215 GCA_013397195.1 Hylia prasina | reverse complement strand
GCCGGGCTTTGTCCGCCGCCGGTGGGCGTGCGGCGAACAGGGTGCGGGAGCCCGGCGGGGCGCCGGGACCGGGGGCTTGTCCGAGGGTGCGCGTCCAAAAGCGCGTGGGGAGCGAGTGCCCCGAGGGGTGCGGAACGGGCTCAGGAGCCCGTCAGGAGTGTGTGCGGGAGCCCGTCAGGGGACGCGTGTGGAAGGGGCTGTCCGTGGCGGAGGTGTGTGTAAGTGCCCACCGCGTCTGTTAAGGGCAGTACGTGTGCAAATGCCCGTGGGGCCATGGTCGGCCGCCCAGAAGGTGCGTGTGCAAGAACCTCGCGGGGCGGGTGTGATGTGCAGTGTCCCGCTACGGGGTTGTGTGTCTGTTAATTCCCGTCCAGGGGATACGTGTGCAAGGGCCTGTTGGGTGAGTTTACATCTATCAATCATCCCCTTCCTGAGGGAGGTGCACTAGCCCGTCGAGGTGGAGAGCAGGGTGTGCGTGAGAGCCTGCTGGGGCAGGGCGTGTGTGTAACCCTTTCTCTGTGTGTGAGGGTCGTGCAAAGGGTCCGACATGCACAAGATCCCGCGTGTGCCAGTCTTTGTGCAAGTATGTGGAGCGGGGTTGGGATTAGAGCAGTGCCCGAGGGAGTGGGTTGCTCCGGGGCAGCATTTACGCTGGGGCAGCCCAGAATGGAACTGGGCGTGTGGGTCCGCCACCCCCATGGCACCCCCGGCAGGTGTGTGGCCACCCCTCCAGTGAATTGTCAAAGGGGTTCTCTGAGGGGTCCTGTCACCCCGAGCCCCTACCTATGCTGAGCACCCCTTTGTCCCCAGGAAGCTCTCCTGGGAGGGAGATCGTGTTAGGATCAGGTCCCATTGCCCCAGCTCCTTTTGAGACTCCCCCACGCTGTGGCCAGCCTTCAGCCGTGCAGATCACCCATCGTGAGCCAGACAGCTCGCTCATCCTCTCCAGTCCCCTGTGCCTGCACCTCACTACTCATCAAATCCCTTTCCACGTCCTCAGGGGCACTGGGAGGTGTCTCTGGCTCTTTTAGCTGGGCCCCCATAAGGAAGGCTTTTCTCTCAGAGTCATGGTCCAACTGGCTGTGTGGGTCCCGTGTTACCTGCTGAGCTCCCCCTAGCAGGAGAGGAGCCTCTGCTGCTGTGCCTGGCTGAGCAGGTCTGCCTGCCTGGGGTTCTGTGGCTGCAGGAGGCCCCCACCCAGGGAGAGCAGCATGAGCTGAAGGTGTCCAACCTGCTGCTGGCAGCGGGTTCCTGGCACGCAGGAACTCAGTCCGGGCAGGAGGGCAGGGCTGTCCCCAGCCTGTCCCTTTACTCAGTAGCAGCAGGTGCCCCATTCCACTAGCTGCAGTAGAGCATAGTGGCACAGTAGCTGTCTGGCCCTGGCCCTGGGGCCAGGCTGCTTCCACATCCCGCTGTCAGTGCAGGGAAGTGTTGAGCTGCTATCTCCTTGGGCAGCAGAGCTGCAGGATATGTTCTAGGACAGCCACACATGGTGCTCCTGTCCCTGTGCTGTTTGCAGCTCCTGGAGTGTGGCTGTGCCCTTTGCCTGCAGATTGACAGAGACCCCGCAGGCGAGGACTGCATGCATGGACTGCAGACAGCCTGGCAGCTGCCAGGGGTGCACCCAGTGTGCAGCATCAAGAGCTCTGCAGGAAACCACTTTAGAGGAGTTTTCTTTTCTCTCACCATAATTATCCTCATGCAAATGATTATTACCTGGTGTGGCAACCAGGCTGCTGTGAGTTGCCATCCCATAGACCAAGTTTATGAGGTCTGAGACAGGATCCCCCTTTCTGCTGTGCCCCAGGCAGGGGGAAGGTTTATGCATAGCCTGCACTAGCCCCTTCTGCCCCTTGGAGAGCTTAGTGGCATCAGCTGTCCGTGCACCTGGTGCAGGGTCCTGGGGAGTGTTGGCATCGAGCCCCTGCCTCTGCCTGCTGGGCAGGTGCTCAGCACTGCTCAATGAAGCAATGCTGAGTGAGCTAATGGAGGATGCCCTTGTTGGGTTTCTCTCCCCTGTTCTGGCAGGGCTTCTCTCCTGCTCTGGTGGTGGATCCTGCTTGCTGTCTCCTGTTCTGCCTGCACTGACCTGGTCCTCCATGTCTGCAGCACTGGATTTTCTGGATTTTAATGCAGCTGGTGATGCCGGATCTTCTGTCTGGATTGAGCTAGACATGCTTGCTCTCTCGTGGGTGTTGTCTGCTGGATAACTACTTCCTGCTGTTTTGCACACCCGTGCAGGTGGTTGAGGGTGTCTGTGCAGAGCAGGTCTATCTCCTAGCAGTGAAATCCTGCTGTAACAGCTCGTAAGTGAGTTTCAATTCCCTGTGAGCAGGCTGCAACCTTGCAGTCTCCAACTTCTCAGTGTGGGATGGAGCAAGGTCAGCAGGCAGCCACAGGGGAGTCTGCAGCAGGGTCTGTGCTGGGGACTTGCTCTCTGCAGCAGTCAGCTCTCTGTGGGAAGTCATAAACCTCTTATCAGTGCCCTCCACTGCAAGCCTCTTTTCCCAAGCCCTGAGATGCACAGCATGAGCAATGTCAACCTCACTGTGCATCCCACAGTGCCAGTGGGCAGTGATGTCCTTGCTGTTGAATTTCTTGCCTGTTGCATTTCTTGCCAGTGCGGTGTTTGGAGCCTCCAGGCTTTCTCCATCCTCCCACCTGACTGAGATCCATGGTGGCATGGGTCAAGCCCCTGGACAGGGCAGCACTGCTGCTGCAGCCATGCCTGCTTGGCACTGCCATTGTGGGGACTCAGTCAGCAGCATCCTGTGACAAGGTTTGTGCTCTGCCGCTTTTGAAATACACCCTTTTCCTTTGAAGAACAGGGAATTACTCACCTTGCAGAGTCACTGCACCTTTGGAGGATCATGAGCTGGGGAAAAATTGTCTGGTCTTCTGCTTCAGTTTGCTCTGTGATACCTTTCTGGTGGGTGCTATGCTGTTGGTAGAGAGTAAGGGCTGCAGATGTGTCTAGGGTGGACTATGATGATTGCATAGAGGGAATACAGGACCCCTCTTCCCTTGTGGCAGGGCACAGCATGTAGCTCCCAAAGTGCCTCTTTATCTGCAACCCAACATAAATGGGGGTTATGCACCTGCCCTCTGACTGGATCAGGGCTGAGCAAGGTGGGAAGCAGAAAAGTCTCTGGGCACTTTGCACAGATGCCTGTGCTCCTGCCTACACCTCTGGCAGGCACAACAGAGGCCTGAAGGCTTTGTAGGCAGGATGGGGTGATAATCCTCCAGCACTACAGTGTTATCTGCTTCCAGGAGTCCCTCAGGCCTCAGCCACCAGAAAAGAGCTGTGGGAGAAGGTCACGGTTCCCTTCCCCATTTGCTTGCTTTTCTTTCTTCCTTTGAAAGTGTCTCTGAAGAGCAGACTGCTCTGTTGAGGAGGTGGATAGCTCTCCCCATGCCAGCAGGATCAGTGCAAATTTGCCACTGTTAAATGGCAGCTTCCAGCCCAGCTCTTTGCTTGTAGGGGATGAATTGACTGTGATGGTGTTGCACTCCCTCCTGCTATTGAATTTTTTGCCCCACTTGCCCCTTTTGCCTCCTCTCCAATGAGCTGAACATCCCCCCATCTCACTGTGGGCTGTGCTGTCCCTCCCCCCTTTAGGAAGGCAGCAGAGCTGGGTTTGGGGGTCCCCATCACTGCAGCCCTCTTGGCTCTGGCTTTTCCTTTCCAGGGTCCCTGGCCTTAGCATTTAATGGGGCTTCTGTTTGCCTTGTTCCCAGACTTTGGGGCTTGCCTGTGCTGAAATGTGCCCCATGCAGTCTGTAGCCAGCCTGCCATCCCTCTGTCTGCATTGGTGGAGGGAAGCAGTGCTGAGCTGAGCTACGACCTTTGGGTGTGGGTGTGGGAGCACCATGCCAGGGCAGCTGCACCTGAAGCACTCTTGCATATTGCCCAGCCATCCCCTGCTAAAATTCCAGCAGCAAGCTCTTGTTCAGAGCATGTTTAATCCATTCACCTGCATCTACCTCTCCCCAGTTACTCAAAATGTCTTGCAGCAGCCAGGCTGGTGTATCACAGCAGCACTCCTGCGTTCCACACCAGTGTTGTCCCAGTTGTTGGGCTGCTTCTCCTTTCAGGGGCTCCGGGCAGTGCTCGTTCTTCAGAAGCACCTGGAGGAAGTCAAACTCTCCCTTCCTTGAAGTGCCTGGGCAAGTTCTCAGTGAGCAGTCTGGTTGCAGAGGGTCTGTGCAGGCTCTGCAGAGTTCTAGAGCAGGATGCAGGACCTTTGTCCAGCCAGGGCAGTGCTTGGCTGGCCCTGCAGCCCTCAGCTCTTGGGAGAGCCAGTGCTGGGCACTGGGAGGATGCAGGCTGGCTTGGGAAGGTAGCCTGCCCAGCCCACTGCAGTAGCTTCCTTGGGAGCCTTCCTGGACAGAGGAAATTTGCAATTCTATTCCAGTTTCTCCCTTCAGCTACGTCCAAGGCAGATGCTGTCTATATATTGCCATGGTAACGCTGCGTTCTCACTCTCTGTGGAATTGCATGCTGGAAAAATATTAGTTTAAAAAACTATGTTGTGTTTGTATTGACTGAGGTGGAGGCTGATCGTGGAGGATCTATTGTCCCCTGGTTGGGAAAAGTCACCAGTAACAGGCAATAAAGCCTGGCAGATTGGCCTCTGGTGACCACTTCTCACCCCACACAGCAATTGCTTCCCTATAAACCCTTCCTTGGCTCTGTTTTATTGCATCCTTTAAAACAGATATTTTTGCCTTAAATGTGCTGCCACTTTGGTCCTCCAGAGTGATGCATTGTGCTAACAGCAATTCTTTGCTGCTGAGGTGGGAGCAAGGAAGGAGAATTGCTTCCAGCTTTAATTGTGGGTCTCTCACATGCACCTTCAAATGCTGTTGCTGCTGTGCCCAGAGCCTGCAGCCCCAGGGTGGGCTGGGCATGGTGGCCATGGTGCCAGTGCAGGGCAACACACACAGAAACAGTCCTGTTACAGAAACAGACTCCTAACAGGATGTGCATTTGCTTTGAGTTTCATTCTCCCCTACTTCATTGTTTCCTATCAAAGCTCTGGCTGGCAGAAAAGTGAGGCAGCTATAAAAGGCAAATGCATGAGGGACCCCCACAGGGCAGCAGAACCTGCAGCCTGGGGGAACAGAAGGGATTTGGGGTACCACCAGGGTGGTGTGGGCAGGAAAAGGGTGTCCTGTCCAGAGAAAGGTGTACAAGCCCATGACATCTCACTGAAGAGGGCCTTTTCCTGTATCCTTGCTCTGATTTGCTCTCTGGCAGACTGGTGGAGGAGAGTACTGGAGCAGGACGTGCATGTGGGCAACCAAGGGAGCCTGTCTTTGTGTTGCTTCTGAGTCCTTCATGGTTCCCTGCCCACTCCAGAGGTGCTCAGTGCTGTGGACACGTCCTCTTGATCTTTATTGCTACTGAAATAACCTTTCATAAAACCTGAGAGGCAAGGAGATGTTTCTGTGCCTGTTTTGCTGAAAAGCAGTAAAAAACAGTTGTGTGTTAGCAAATGGCCTCATCCCCGGGGATGTCAGACCCAGATCACTGCTCCCTGGCAGGCTGCCATCCCGAGTAGCTCCAAGGCCAGCTCCAGCAGCTGGCCCCTGTCCCCACTGGAAGGACAGCCAGGGACAGCAGTGATAGGAGTGGTGAGGGGAGCAGAGGTTTTCCTGCTGTACAGCACCAGTTAGCAATGTGAGCAGTAAGGATAGCCAGGTCCTTGGGGTTGTGGCACTGCTGGAAGTGAGGTGGGATGAGGGGACCTCTCTGTGGTGTTGGTGTGGGGTTGGCCCGAGGCTGTCCCCTCAGGAATCATCTCAGACCTCCCTGCTACATTCAGGCTCTGAGGCTGTGCTGACTATCTGCTTCCCCAGCATGCATTTTGGATGCACTTGCTGCTCAAAATAGCAGAGGCAAGTGTCCTGTGGGGGAGAGAGGCTGCTAGAACGGGAAGATCAGAAAAAGGGAAGATTAATTTTTAAAGCAATGCAGCCAAGGAGCAGCCCTGGGCACCAGGAGTGAGGGAGATGGCAAGCTCCTGGCCCTGGATATTTCTGGGTTGGAGGAAGCCCTACATCCCAAATGGGATGCTCCAGGAGACCCATCTGATTTGGGATTGACTAGGCACCTATAACAGAGCAGTTCAGGTGCACTTGTCCTCTCATCCCTGGTGTGAGCAGCTCCAGGAAGTATAAGTCAAAGAGGCTTTGCTGCAGGAGATGAAAAGTGGAACTCCATTTGAAGAGTGGCGGGATGAAGCCTGAGGGCTGGGCAGCCTCCCCTGCCCTGGGAAGCAGAGGAGCTACAGAGCAGCTCCTCACCAGGCTACTCAGCACAACATAAAAAGCCAAATTTTTGTGGGTATCCAGGAAAATCTGTTCGCTTGGCTGAATCTCAGTTTCCACATTTGTGAAATAGAAATGCCCTGCTGCCTTTTCTCTCTCCTGCTGGGGTTCAGGGAGGTTATTTATTTATTTTTAACCTGAAGGTGGTACACCACAATGCTGCGTGAGTGTAAAGCATTCCCTGACTGTGAGCAGCTAATGGCTGTGGCATGAAAACCCTAGAGAGAAGTTAGGAGAACAGAAAGCCTTCAGGATCCCCGCTGTTACTTGTGTGATCGATGCTGTTTGTAATGCTTGAAGATCCGTTGTGATGCTAACCTGCTGCAGTACCTCATAAAAGCCGACAGAGCCTCCTGTGCTCTGGGGGCCATCGATGTGCTCGGGGCTGGGTTCCCCTTTGGCTAAGGGCAGTGATTCCAAGATGAGCCCAAAGAGCACACAGCTGCTCTTGGCTCTGCTTGTTGGGCACCTGCAGGCAGCTGTAGGGGTGATGCTGGCCAGGCGTTCACCCTGTGACACCCCTAGAGGAGCTTCCATGTGTCCCTTGGGCACCTTTGCTCTTTTTCAGGGGTCTGGTCAGCACAGGGATGGGACGGAAAAGGAGAAGAAGGTGCTGAGCCCCTTGTGCAGCTGTGTCAGGCCAGGATGTGTGTGACCAGTGTCCCCTCCCTGAGCAGTGGGCAGCAGCACCCTGTAATTCCCTGGTACCTTGGAGGGGATGGAGTTAGCACCCAGCCATGGCCATATGGGCTCCAGAGAGCTGGTGAATGTGGTGCTGGTGCTGGAGGGGACCAGCTCTCCCAGGACTGGGAAGGGCCTCTGCCCCATATTTCCTTGTTTGAGCAGCTCAGTGAGCCTGTGCTGGGGCTAAGTTACATTCAAGCAGCTGGGTGAAATCTTGAGAAGACTTGAAAAATGCAATAAAAGTGTAGGATGAAAGGTTGCAGCTGCTCTGTCCCCCTGTGCTGAGCACAGGGCTCAGTCTGGAGTCTGAGCCTCATCCGTGTTTCCATTAGCAGTCCGTGTGATGGGACACGAGCTGCTTATGACAGTTGAAGATGCCACCAGGCTGGGAGAGATGCAAGAGGGCTGGAGAATGGGCTGAGATTTCAGAGTGGGCTTGGTGAATGGGAGGAATGAGCTGACAGAAAGGGAGTTGTTGCCTGGGGACTCGAGGAAAATGTTTGGTGGGAGGGAATCACCAACAGCACAGATGTGGAATGGGAGCACAAACAGAGCGGGTCCTGCCCCTGCAAGTCAGAGAGGCCCTGAGGGAGAGCTGTGCCTGTGGGGCTGGGGGATTGCTGCAGGGAAGTGGGCTGGGAAAGAGGCCTTCACGGGCAAGGGAGCAGCCAGATCTCTGCACCATGGTGGCCTGGGCAGGCAGAGATGGGGTTCATCTGCCGTGGGAGGGGTTCAGGTCAGAGTTTTATTGATGGTCCTGGAGGCAGGAGCAGTGACATGCTGGAATAAGGCACAGGGTAGTGTCAGTCCCTGTCCTTGAAGGAGCAGTGCCTGCATTTGCCTGGATTGATGGGGGGTGGCAGAGGGACTGCTGTGGGGTGCGTGACCTTCCAGCCTTCATTTCTCTGCTTCCCTGATTATTATCTGGCACTGCCGGCTCCAGCTGGGGTCAGGGCTCTGGGATAAGGGTTATGGAGCTGCTGGGAGGGGAGCCATGCCCTGGGGGTTGGTGCTCTGAGGCAAGGGCAGGACAGCAGAGCAGTGAAGACTGGACAGGGGGACACATCTCATGGACAATACACCAACCCCACTGGGCACCAGGGCAGGGGCAGCCCTTGCAGCAGGCACCACAGGAGCATGGATCCTTTTCCACCAGCCCCTGCAGCTGCTGCCCAGAGCTGTGGGCACCTGCCCCATGCTGGCCCTGATGGGCCAGGACACATTTTGCCCCTGGTGGGTGCAAATGCAGGAATTCATCTCATAGGCTTTCCCTCTACATTCCTAAAAGCGGGATTCTGGGGAGCAGAGCAGTGTGGAATTCTGCCTCAGCAGGAGAGCAGAGCTGAGCGGAGCCACAAGGACAGGAGTCACATGTGTGTGAATAGCTGATGCTTTGCAACAGAGTAGGGATAGTGGGATTGCGCTGTCTGTTCCTTCCCGCTCCTGATAAATCAGTGCCCAGGGAAATATCATTCATGTTGGCTGTATTTAATAAATTAACTCTCAGCACTTGTGCTCTCTGAGGTTGTTACTGAGTTAGTGTAGCTCCAAACCCTGCAAAGGGAAAAGACACATCGGACCCCCTGGGAATGGATAAGCCATCCAAAGCTAGAAACCAAATATAAACCTAGACTATGCAAATCCAGTCTAACGAACCCTGCTGCAGCACAGACATCCCATCTGGGAGTGGGATGATCCACAAGCAATGCAGCAAAGGGACTGATTGTTTTAATGACTTTCCTCTTCCCAGGGAGAAATGGGAGGGGGGTTTCTGAAACTCAAGGGTTGCAAATGAACATTTGCTGCCTCTCCATCAGCAGTGTGAGATTTGGGGTGCTGGGGGGGAGAGGAAGGCAGCCTGAATGAACCCAAAGATGCCTTCTGGTGTTAAATTCCTTGAATTAGTGAGGAAAGAGCACACCCTGTGTTTCTGCTTTCAAGTCACAGTCCAGAAATACAACCAATCTGCTGGGCAGTTCCCCAGACTCATCAGACCTTATTGAAGCTCTGTTGTGTGGAACAGGGCAGTGTTTTGCTTCACTAGGAAAGGGCATGGAGGCAGTGGGTGAGCAGCTGAGCAGCAGGGATCTGGCTTTCTGGGCACTGCAGACTGTAATTTATCTCCATGAGGAACTGAAGGGGGTTCAGAGGGGAAAAATGTCATGAAGTTAAATGGCAGTTGCCTCGGCATCCTTACAAATAAGCTTTACCTGCTGTTCATTCCCATCTTGGTTGCAAAGGCCATCATTTACCTGAACAAAGGCATGGAAGGATGCTGGGAGCAGTTGTCAGGGAGCACACAGAGGCAGTCCCTGAGGGAGGAGGACTGTCAGGGGGCCCTGAGACATAGCCCCACTTGGGGATTGCCACCAGCCCCGCTGAAGTTCCCCAAGGATGCTCAGAAAGCATGCAGGGAGTGGAGGGTGGGTGGGCTGCAAGGGCAGCAGATCCCAGGGTAGCTGGTCCTGCCAGTGCCTTGTGGTGCTCCAGTCTTTGGGCTGCAGTGTCCCAGCAGATTCCTTGGAGAGAGGGCAGAGCCTGGTTTTGGCACGTGCAGGGACTGGCCATGTCTAGTCTATTGCTTCCATAGCTCTTTGGTGTTTCTTTATGTTTCTGTGCTGCTTTGCCTGTGCTCTGCCTCTGGCTAAGGCTCTGGGATGCTGGTGATCTTGAGTGCAGCACTACCTTGGGCTTTGCAGGCTGAGGTGTAAGTCCTGGCTTTCAGGTTGGGCAGTTCTAAATCCAGCCTCTCTGCTGCATCCCGCTGCAGTACTGGAGATGTCTCAGCTTCCAGTTACGCATTGTACTGGAATTGTACTCTGACTACGCAGCCAGAGTAATGTTAGGTATGTTTAAAGGAAGGAGTCCTGCTGGGAGCCCTCCCTCATCCAGCCCCCGAATGGGTTCCATTACCTCCAGCTTGGTATCCAGCATGGCCCTGGGGATATTCCAGGCAATCTTTAGGACATTTGGAGAAAACCACTTTGGGACATTTGGAGAAAACCACTCCTGAAGCTGTGATTTCTCCCTGCTGACTCCAGGGCTGTGGTCCATCTGGAGGTGGGCACACAACTGCACATACCAAACGACCCCCTTTGTGGTCCCTAAAACGCGTGACACACCCCAGAGCTTCGTGCCTGGGATTTACAGCCTGTCTGACCGTGGCTTTTGCTCCCCATGAACGGGTCAGGTCGGTCTGATTTGGAGGCCCATCCCCGGCAGCCTGCTGTGCTCTCTCGTGCTGGTCGAACTGGAAGGCGGGAGTCGTGGGGCTGCAGAGCCCAAGTGTGGGTTTCAGTTTAATCACTGGGGCTGAGGAACCTCTATTCATTCCCTCTCGCATTCATCTGTGTCCTAGTAACGGTGCTCTCCCAACCTCCTTCCCAACACAGGCACACACGGCTGGATAATGGCAGGAGCCCGGCAATCGCTGGGCTGAATAGCGCTGTAATTACGAGGCTATAATGGCGAGCTGGAACTCATTAGCCATTATCAGGCGTTTCAGCAGGACAATGACAGCACCCCGGGGTGCGCGGCTGCGCTGGCTGCACCCGGTGGCCCTGCACGCTGCTCGGCCAGCCCGCCGCTGACCTCGGCCCCTCGCACGGCTGCAGAGCCCGGCGGAGGGAAGCTTTGGCTCTGGATGGCAATGATGGACTGTGTATTCAGCCAGTCATGTGATGTGAGGCATTCCTGCTCCCTGGTCCCGCTGTCAGGGCTCAGGAAGTTGCAGACCTCCCGTGGCGCTGCCCAAGCGCCCCAAAACCTGCTCCGTGGTGCCACTCTCCTTTCTCTCTCCTTCCCTGGCTGCAGCAGCTCATCCTTCCCTTGACTGACTTCTCCTGTAGTTTATTTGTTTTCCTCTTGATTTCGGTGTTTGTGTTCAGTGCAGACAGCGGGTCTCCCACGTGGGAATCCTCCCTGGGCCCTGCCTTCCCGTAGGCATCCTCCATCCCCAGCACATGCCTTGAGCAGGTTGGCCTTACGGCAAGAAGCAAACGCTGCCATGCTTTGTGATGCCAAGGGGGTAGACTGTCCCCTGCAATAGGGAGCTGCTCAGAGATCCCCAGCTCTGCAGACTGTGGGTCCCAGGGCTGATGGTCCCGCTTTTCCTACAGTAATCACCTCCTGTAATGCAGGAAGGCATGGCAAAGCTGACTGCGAGGTGCAAATCTCTGCAGCTTCTGGCTTGATGTATTTTAAAGCAAGATAATCCTAGCAGGATCATGCTGGAGAGCGTGGCTGAGGAGAGCTGGGGAAGGTGTAGCCAGCAGGCTGGGAGCAGAGGCCCTGCCACGTGTGTGTCCGACAGCGGGACACATGTTGTCCTGGTGCTCAGCAGAGCCTGGGCAGGACCAAGGCCATGGGGTGGGTGTAGGTACTTCTTATTTTCACCAGCAGAATGAGCAAGGACGGGCAGCATCTCCTTTCTGGCTGCATTGCCTGTCCCTGTGCTCACCCAGGGCTTTTGAATGAGAGAGTGATGCCACAAAGAGCTTGTCCTGTGCAAGCTTCTCTTGGCAGGTGTAGCCTGAGTGTGGCTTATTCTCCAGGTAGAAGGTGTGAAATGGCTGTGCACTGAACCGGTTGTGATGCAAGGATAATGGCAGGAGCCATTATCATGTAAGTGTCTTGCAGCTAAAGATTTGGAGTGATCCTGCTGTTCTGGGGACTCTCGTTTGTTTCTTGTTACCCTTGCTTTCTCTAAACTACTCTCTGTGCTTGGGATGACCCTACCAGGTGTTAGCTGCATTTGCAGAACAGGGTGATATGCATCCCAGGGGGGCATCTGGCATGGGAACAGGGAGGAGCTGGGCAGCCCCTGCCTCTTGTTGCCTTATGGTCCATGAAAGATGCCAGCTTACACAGCCACAGCCAGCCAGACTTCTGTGTGCCCAGCACTGCTTGAGGATGAGGGTCCTCTCTGGAGCCAGGGGCCATTCCTGGTGAGGGGCCATGGAATTGCACCAGCCCCTACTGTCCTTTGGCCCTGCCTGTCCTTTTTCGGAGGTTCTGGGAGGTACTGGGGAGGGCCAGTGCCTGGCTACCTCCTGAGTGCTTCCCTGCTAATTTCATCCTCTTCTCTCTGCAGGGAGCTCAATGGCAACAACATAACTCGAATCCACAAGAATGACTTTGCTGGGTTGAAGCAGCTCCGTGTCCTGTGAGTTCCGGTTGCGGGTCCAGCTGCCCCCACCTTGATGGATATTGTGCTTGGTTTGTGGCCCCTCCTAGGGCTGCTGGAGTTACTCAGCCACTTGCTGTGGGCTTCAGCCAGCAGGGCTGGGGAGTATTGCGTTGGGCTGAGCATGGTGGATTTCCAGCTGGGAGGGAGTGGGAAGAGTCTGGGTAGGTTGAAGGGATAATGGGAGTGATGTGCCCTGCGTCAAAAGCAGTAATGGGGGCACTGGGGACCACTCTTCCAGAAAGCTGACCCCTTCTCTCTGCAGGCAGCTGATGGAAAACCAGATCAGCATGGTGGAGCGTGGGGCATTTGATGACATGAAGGAGCTTGAGCGGCTGTGAGTATCTGGTCCTGGAGGGAGGTTGGTGAGTGGCTGCTGGATTTCGTTGCAGAGAGCATCCTTTCCTTTTTTCCTTAAACCCGAATGTATCAGTGCTGCTTGACTTCAAACAGTTTCTCTTCTGCGTGGCAGTGGTATTTTACAGTTTGGGAAGCACACCTATTTCTGTTTCTATAGATCTTAGAGTCCTTTCTGATGCTTTTGAAGTGAGGAGTAGGTTAAACACAAATGACTTCTGCTGTATCAGCTGTGTCCTGTGTGTTAGCAAGGGAGCTGTAAGTTCTGGTCCAGTACTCAGTAAAATAGCTCAGCAGTTTAAAAATCCCAAGCTGCTCGAGCAAATATGAGGAGCTGATGGAGCAGCAGGTTAAGAGTGCAGTTAAGCAGCAGTCAGCAGTTAACAGCTTGGAGTCCTCTCTGCATGTAATTACAACATTGTGAGTAGGTCTATTAGTGCCCCCTTGGTTCTCCCTGCCTGGGACTGTAGTGAGCAGGATGGGGGTGTCCTTGCCAGGTGTGATGCTCTGCTCTATTGTCCTCTGTGAGCAAGCCAAAGTACCCAGCTCTGCCTGGTGCATCCAGCTGGGCTGCAGATGGGGTCATTGCTTTGTACCCCAAACCCTGACCCTTTTCTTCTTTCCCTGCAGACGGCTGAACCGCAACCAGCTGCACACCCTGCCTGAACTTCTCTTCCAGAACAACCAGGCGCTGTCGCGGCTGTAAGTACCTTCTGTGCCCACAGGGCTCCCCTGCCCAGCAGTGAGTGGGCCCACTTGGGGGACTGCCACGGGGTTTGGAGGGGCACTGATGTCTCAGGAGGGTGCTGCTCCTGCAGGGATGGTGCTGGTGGTTACTGGTATGTTGTCCCAATGAAGGCTCGGCACGTGGCAGGGGAATTTACCCTGTTTCTGTGCGACCTGAGCATGCAGCAAGGTGGGAAATGCGCTGTGACTTGCAGAAGACCTGAGACTGGCAGTGTTAAGGATGTCCTTGTAACACATGGGGATATGGGATGAAGTGCTGGCAGTCTGGGCTGGGTCTGGCATCGCAGAGTTGAGCTGTGCCTGGACATGTCAGGTGGAGAGGTGCTGTGAGCTCCTCAGCCTCTTCCTGGCTTTGGAGCAGGGTTCCCTTACACACTAGCCCAGGTTCTCATGGAAGGAGGGTGAAAGAGGGTGTCCCTAAGGGGGTCACATTCTGCCCAGGGAAGCCCCACAGCCCTGCTCAAGCCCTGCCTTTCTATAGGCGTCTGGAGAAGGAGGGGGAAGCCCTGCCTGGGGCAGATCCAGCCCTTCATGCCTGCTGCCCCCTCCTCGCATTGCTCCACCTGTTCCCATCCCTGCTTGTTCCTCTGCACCTGCACAAACAACTCCAGGGACTGTCTCTTGCTGTGCAAGCCCCAGCTCCACAGATCTCTCTGCTCCTCCTCCCTCTGTGCAGCAGCAGGCTGCTTGGGGAGGGCTTCTGGGGTTTTGATAAATATTCTCTGTTCCATATTGGATTTCCCTTGCCTGGGGCTGTTTTGCTCAGGCAATGGTGCTTTCAGCAGTGCCAGCATTGTTCAAACAAAGTGTTTACAAGCTCTCAGCTATGTCAGGCACCACATACATTGGGAAGGGTGCTGTGAGGAGGAGAGGGTGCGTGCCAGACTGGGGCTGGGTGCTCTCCATCACTCAGAGAAGCAGCTTATACCCTGTGGATTGGGGTTGTAGTTGCCAGGACACAAGCTTTCTACTTGCTGCATCTTGTATCTCCATTGATCAGCTGTGACATGAGGATGCCAAGTCCCTGCTGAGGCAAGGCAGGGAATGGATGAAATAACTAAATGTGCTGAGACATTCCCAGGACAAGCATGGCCATGCTGAGACCAGGCAGCCCTGCCTGTGCAGTCAGGCTGTAGCTGAGCCATTTTCTTCCTACAGTGCCAGGGAGTCAGTCCCAGAGTCCAGCCTGAGGCGTGTAATGAAGGGTTAAAACACTGTGTGGGTTGCCAGCATGGGATGTGTGAAGTGGTGGACAGGTGCCAAAGATGGGCCTAGGTAATGGCAGCTGATAGCACAGGCGTCCAATTAATTATCAAATGGCATTCGTTGAGCTCAGCTGTGCCATATCGTGGCGCCAGCAAGGGCCCATCCTCCAGCCGCCCATCGCATAACAGAAACAGGGGCAAGGAAATAATTCTACAAATATTAACGTTTCCTTTTTAATCTTCTCCAGATTTTAATACCAGGCTCTTTCAACAAGCAAACCCTAACAATTCATTGTGGAGATGCAGAAGAGCAGCATGTGTGTCTCCTTCACACACAGTGTGCCCTTCCACAGCCACCAGGCTCGTGTGGAGCCAGGACTATGCCCGGCTGTACATGGGGCTCTACATGCCACCAAGGCTTTAACAGGGCTATGCAAGATGCTCCTTGCAGCCACCTCATGTTCAGGTGCATTACAGCCTCTTCCTGTTGTTTTACTGCTTACTGCAATGTGGTGGTTATTTCAAACCTTGTCCCTCCCACTCTGCCATTTGAGAAGTGGTTTTCTGGCCATTTCTGCCATGGCAAACTGCCTGGATACCAGCACCTGGAGCTTTTCTTATTCAGTCTGGGGCTGTGTGCATGGGCTCAGATTTTGCAGCTCCTTGACTATAGCTGGTGCCATGTCTTGGGGAGCTTTGAGGGTCCCTTGGAGCAGAGGGTCCCTGTGATGAGGGACAGGGAACACACTGAGCCACCNCATTAATGAGGGTAGGGGTGCAGCACTGCAGTCTGCCTGGAGGGCACATCAGGAGCCAGAGTCCTGGGAGATCCTCGAGTTCTGCATTTGTGCAGCAGAGCCCTGTGTGCCAGAGGACCTGCTGCTCTCTCTCCTCGAGGCTGCCAGTTGCTGAGGTGCTCAGGGATGTTTTGGGGAGATGGCAGGGCAGGGAGTGCCCTGGGTGGTTTTTCTAGACACACATGCTGGCTTAGCAGGAAGTGGGATCTGGACCAGTGCTACTCCAGCCAGCGTGGAAGGTCATAAGGACACTCTTAAATTGCTGCAAACCCGGGTCAGGCTACAGGGGTATGAGTCAGTGGGGAACAGGTTTAAGCTAAATTGAAATCAGCTCTCCTTGAAAGAAATTGGAGCCTCCCCACAGGGCTTTGCACTTGTTTAACTGCTGAAATGGATCTGGGGCGGCCCCACTGCTCAGGACCCTCTCCCTGCCCAGAAACAGGTCCTGTGGTGGTCTAGGAAAAGAAGGCTCTTACCAGCACCAATTTCTTGCAAATCCTGATCTCCAGATTACTTCCAGCAAGCAGGCTTCCCCTAGACCTGCCAACTGCAGCCACCCATGGCTTGCTTCTCGAGTTTTGGAGTCCTTGCTGGGTCCTCATGTCCTCGCGCCATTGTACTAGGAGGTCTTGAAGTAGCAAAAACTGACTGAAGGAGTCAGGCTGAGATCTGTTTAGCTGGGAAATGAGGCTGTCTGGCAGCTGAAGCAGAACGCCAGGAGCGGATTGTAGGAGCTGCTGGGGGTTGCTTAGATGGGCCCTTGGGTGCTGGCCTGAGTGCTCCAGTCTTTTCTAGACATAGTCTTGATGGATCTTTTTCAGCACATCAGTAACACAGAAGATGAAGGCAAGTCTGTTGAATTAGGGGTATGTGATAGCCATAGAGCAGTTTTCCACTGTACCTTTCCTGGTGAACCTGATGAAATTTTTTCAGGAGCACAGGAGGAATCCCTCAGTTTCAGGTTGTGATGGAGAGCTCTTTGTCCACCTCCTGAGTGTCAGAGCCTGATCCACGCTGGTGGTACTTTGTGGTCTCCCAGCCCGGCTCGAGTGACAATTATATACATGGAACTTGGCTGTAAAGAGCATTTGTGCATCAGGATAATGGAAAGGGTTGGAGTTAAACCTGATCCGTCGGGGCTTAAATAAACTGGGGAATGGCAGGAAAGGGCCAACAGAAAGCAAACCTCAAATGAGGGCATGGGGGAGGTGAGACGCCTGGAGAGGAATGTTTTCCCTTTGGAGTTTGGGAATATTGAGCTGATGCCTGCCCAGAGCCCATTTCAGTCTGAGATAGTGAGCAGGGGGGTCCTTGGCAGTGGGGCCAGGAGAAAGGGGGACTCCCTGCATGGCCTCCCTTATTTATGTCCTCTGCAGTGAGCAGATAACTCATTAAGCAGTCGTGGTGGCTGGAAATGGTGCTGATCTGAGGTTTCGGTGGAGAGCACCTGACCTTAGTGACCCATTCTCAAACTGGGTTTAATTAAACTGTCAGCACTGGACGGAAGAACAAAGCTTTGTGGGCTCAGGGGGGAAAGCCAGGGTCCCCCAGCAGCTCACTAGGGAAGAGCACATCTCCTGTGAAGTGGAGAGCTGATAAAAAGATGGATCTCTCCTTCCAGTGAGGATTACCCAGGCAAGAAGTTGACCTCTTCTATTGCAGTGGGCAGTGCTGGTCCCCAGTGTGCCCCAGCCGTACACATCTTGGCTCAGCAGTGGTGCTCCTGTACAGCCCTGATGCACACCAGGAGCCAAGGGGATGCTGGGAGACCTTCCTTCACCACCTCTACCAAGCTGGCAGGAGCTGGGGTTTATTTTGGGTTTCCCAACAACCCCCAACAGAAAAAGCAAGCAGCGTTTCTCTCTGTTTCCTTGGGAAAAGTGGGGGGGAAGGATGAGAAAGGAGTTTTGTAGCACTCTCTCCCTTCTCTGCTCACCTCCCCTTAAAACCTCCTACTGAAGCTGTTTCTAAGTCCCTTTGGGGGTTCTGGATAGGGGATGTGAGGAGGAGAGAGGAGTCTGGAAGGGCTGTAGCAGCAGGGTGAGGACAGAAATGCTGCGGGCGCATCATCAGGGAGGCAAAGACGTGGGCTGTTGAAATGTGCTAAAGGCAGCCAGGATGACTATAAATAAATAGTTTTCTCCAAGGGAAGCCGAGCTGATGCGAGGGAGGAGAGGAGCAGTGGGTGCTTGGCTGTGAGGAGCTCTGGGGAGTTGCTCCTGCAGGGGAGTCACAATCCCGGATGGATGCGTCCCCATGGGAGTGGCTGCCCAGCAGTTTCCCTCAGCAAAAGCTGCAGTAGCTGCTCCTTGCTCAGGCAGAGTAGGAGCTGAGAGAGAGTGAGCAGAAAGCAGGGGGAAAAAAAGTCTTGTCTCCAGAAAGAGGGAGATTTAGGACATGGGCCGCAGACTGTCAGTTTCTGTCGGACCCATGCCAGCAAAAATGGTGAAGGAGATGGTGCCACATCTTAGCTGGCAGCCAAGCCCAGGGGGAAGGGCTGCCCTGCTGCTCTCAGTCTGCAAGGGCAGGGGCTCCCTGGAAACAGCATTAACATCTCAATCAGGGCTGGTGACTTTCTGAGCCGGGGACATGTGAAGTGTTGTAGGAGCTGGGGGGATTGTCACGCTCCCGCTCCCGTGAGACTCTTCTCCTGCAGCCAGAGCTGCAGAGGAATAGTGATGCCCTATGACTGCATCTGTCTGGGAGCTGACAGAGGGACCAGGAGCTGATCCAGACCCACCATGGCCCCAGGGGTATTTAAAGATCTGAGAGTTTTGAGCTGAGTGGCAGAGAGAACACAGGGTGTGCTGCCTGGTTAGGAGAGATGATACTGTGGTGAGCCCTGGGGCAGGTTCCTTGCACCACCCCTGCATTTGGCTAAACCCAGCCCTAAGTGCCTTTAGAAAAGCAGGCAGAGAAAAATGGAGGGCTGCTAAATAACTTGAGAAAATGCAAATGACATCCTTCAAGAAGGAGAGGATCACAGCCATGCCAGAGGAAGCTGTGAGCTGAGTAGTAGCAAAACAGGGTGACAAGTGAAAAAGGAGCTGTCAGAGAAAGGAATAACAAAACAGGCCCTGCTCGGATGGGGCTGGCTGTGCGTGGGAGGTGTTGCTTGCGAGACTGTACTAGTGACCGTTCCTCTTGGGGCTGCACCAGGAAAACCCCCAGATAGGGAAGGCAGAGATGGAGGAGAAAATGTGTGCTTGGTGACGGCTGGGTAAAGGAGCGGTCCTGTGTCCCCACAGTGGTAGTCATGCTGGTGCCAGGTGGGAGGTGTGGGTGCCAGGTGGGGACGCTCTCTGAGAAATGAATGTGCCATAGCTTTGCCCCCTCCCAGTGGGGGAGACTTGCCTGAGCCCCATTTTCAATTTTTAGTGGGGGATATTTGGTGCCTACCTGCTGGTTGGCTCCCTGGAAATGCTGTCACTGTGGTGGGCTGGCTCTGGCTGTGCCCTGGCTCTCCTGTGCCAGACACCCACCCCCACCTCCCACAGTCATTCCTGTTGGGGCTTTGGTTGAGGTTCACTCCCTCCAGCAAGGTTTTGTGCTGGTTCTGGAGCTCGGCAAGTGCCCAGGAGCCTGCAGCTGCTGCGTGGGAAGGGGCCTGTGGGCACAGCATTGTTTTTTCATCTTCCCATGCTGGAGCAGGGTTGCTTTGGCTCCCTGGACACGTGCCCCTTTGCTCTTTGCACAGATGTATATGTGCTGATGTTCTGTGCAGAGATCTGCGGTCCAAGAGCAAAGTGCCAAGGTCAGAGCAGAGAGCAGCTTTCCTGGAGCGAACTTCCCTGCTTCCCCTTCCCCAGCTTCCCTCGTTTTGTCCCAACTCCCCCTCCAGCAGTGTCCCCCTCCCCTTGCCGGGTGAGGGCCAAGTGTCCCTGCTGTCACCATGCCCACATTTTGGACTCCGGGTGCCGTACCCCATCGTGCTCCCCGACAAAGCTCTTTCTGTTGGGGACAGAGCAGGGCTGGGGGGGCAGGCTGGGATGTGTCCCCCCGAATACCAATGAGGAGGGGGCAGCGTGCTTACCCCTGTAGCTGGGGGGAGGGGGAAGCTGCGGGGTCTGTATGCTGCAAGACACCCCCCCACACCAGCTGGGGGGAAGGGGAAGGGAGGCCTCTCTGCAGCCCCCGGGAACAAAGAGTCAGTGTGGCTCGTGACAGCTCTAAGGAAACGCAGGGAAACAAATGTGCCACTAATAGGTGGGGAGGTTACCTAGGGAAGGATGCTGCCAGCCGGGCGNCCCCCCCCCCCCGGCAGGCTGCCAGGCACTGAGGGACTGCTCCTGGCACCCCGGCCTTGGCGGGGCTCAGGGGGCTACAGAAGGGCCAAGCTGGGGCAGGCTCATCCATCCTTGTGCTTCTGGCCCGTGGGGACAGCATCCTTACAGATATCTCTGGGGTTTTGTGCTGGGTAACCCTGCTGGGAAGGAGCACCCTTGTGCAAGGGCGGTGCTCGCTGCCTGCTGCTCTCTTCCTTCTTCCTCCATCATTAATGTGCCACAGATCTCAGCTTTTTTGGGGTGGGGGGAAGGCACTCCCTGGGGGATCCTGAGTGCAGACAACCTCAAAGCCTCACAAATTAAACACATTCTTAAGATCTCTTTATATTTAAGCACTTCCATAAGCATTTTGGGACTTCACCTGCAGTCTCACAGGAGTGCTGGGGTGAGGATAGCAACCATGCCCCAACCTGCAGATGAGCAGCCTCCCTCTTTTCTTCCCACCAGCCCGGGCCCTGTCCCACTGGGGTGGTGGTGCAACCTGTGCACAGGGCTCTGCTCTGTGCCATTATCCTGCCAGCGAGCCGGGCTGCCAGGAGTGGGCATTGCCAGACGGCTGCCTGGAGATAATCTGCCCCATTCCCTCCATGCACCCTGTTGTGCTCCTGACTCACGGCCGGCTCCAGTTCTCTGGCTGTTGAGAGGCTTCCAAGGTTTCCCTGGCAATGCACAGGGTCAAGTCCCACTCCTGGGGCTCTCTCCTTGAGCCACTGATTCTGCTGGGCTCACCCTCTGTCTTGCTTTGGGCGCAGGCTTGGATTTGGGTTTTGTAAGGTTATTAAAGCAAAAGGGGCTGAGTCTGTGGTGCGGTGCAGCTTTCAGCCCCCTGCCTCTTTCAGCAAAGTCCTCCCCTTCCACGTGGTATCAAGCAGAGCATCCCTGTCCAGCATCCCAGTGGGGCACTGGCAAATGGGAGTTTGCAACCCATGGGAAAAAGCAATGAAAAATCAAGTCTTCCTAAATCTGAGCAGCAGTGCTAATTACGCAGCTATTAAAACACAGGAATTATTTATTCTCTGCCTGCCTCACAGCTCATTGCCTGCATTGTTCTGCATTCAGCCTTTGGCCACCTTTGGTCCCCTGCAAGAGTTAAAAGAGCACTTGGAGGAGCTGATCTCTTTGTCCATCCATTTTGAGCACAGAATAAAGGCATTTCCTTCCTCCTGTTTTCACAGCTCAAATAGTAGAAGGGTTCAAAGTGATATTAAAGAATCGTGAGCAGAATTAGCCTCTGGTAATTTGAGTTCCAGAACGTAGAAGACAAAAGTCTTATGCAGTGATTTGAGGCTAAGTTATAACTTGGTACTGCTGCACGTGCATCCCACAGACGTGTGAGTGTGCAGAGTCAGGTAATTAACCTGCGTTTGCTGGTTGATCTTCCTGCGGGTGGATGCTGGAGCCCTTCATCTGGGACTGCCATGAAAACAAGCTGTCAGCGCTTTCCAGCACTGCTTCCAACAGGGTGCCTGTGCCGTGTTCTTTCTCTTCTGCTCCCAAGGGACCTGTGGTGCTTTTGGCATGGTGCTGGACCACACAGCCTGCAACCCCGACACCAGCAGCTGAGCTTGGTGGGCTCAGCTTCTTGCCCAAGCGGGCTGCCTGGAGCACTGGGATGCTTTATCCAGTGCTGTACTGGGTAAAGTTCCCCATGCTAAAGTGCTGTAAGGACCAAACAGATGAGTGTAAGTGGGAAAGATGCCCCTGTCTGGTGATTCTTCTTGCCACGGACCAGCACATACCCAAAACACACGGCACTGTGTTTTGCTGGGTATGTACTGGTCCGAGGCAAGAAGGGTGGAAATGCAAAATGGGTGTTGGTTGGGGGACAGGTATTCAGCCCCAGGGATACTCCTTGGCAGCTCCTCTCCATTGCACAGCCAGGCTGTTACTACCTGGCAATTAACGCTGGCGCTATTAATTACCAATCATAGGGATAAAATCGGGGCCGTGTAGCAGGAGAGGGGATCTGTGCTTGTGGGGTAAACAAGAGCAAGGAAGTGAGGAGCAAGCAAGGGGGCTGGCTGCATTCCCAGGACTCGGCGGTGTTTCCAGCTCTTGCTGTCTGACTGGAGGCATTTCCACCTCCCGGTGTTGTCGTCCCGCTCCAGCTCGCTTGTTCTCCTCCCCACGGGCTCAGTGTGTTGCTCATTCCTGCATCCTACGATTTCACAGCATCCCCGCAGCCGGGTGCTAATGAGATTAGACCCAAGCTTTAAGATGTCTCTCTCTATCCTTTGCCATCCAATTACACAGCCGGCATGGTATCTGATTGCCTGTGAGAGGGGAGGACTGGGGCTGGCTGGGATGGGAGGATGCAGCTGGTCTTTCTGGGTATCAGCCCTGCCGTGCCGAGTGGTCTTCTTTCTTTTCTTTTATTTCTTTCTTTCTTTCTTTTTTTTTTTTTTTCAGTCTCCCCTTGGCTTTGAGCTGCTTCATTTGGCTTTTTCATCGCTTCTCGATGTGGCGGCTGGGCAGAATTTGTTTAAATTAACTGCTTGAATGGCAGCGTTTGTGTGTGTTGGTGGGGGGGAGCTCAGACAGCACCAGAATGGATGAGGGGGATTAAAGGTGCCTAATGGGTTCCAGATGGGCATCCTGGACTGGGAAACACCCCCACAACCCCAACCCCAGCCAGGGGCCACTGGTAAGGAGCTTGGGGCTGGGAGCTGGGATGCTACAGCAGCCAGCTGCTGTGAGCATGTGCCTAATGAGTCTGGGGTGCTCTGAGGCTCCCCAGGTGCTGTGACTGCCCAGCCATGGTGGGGGTGAGCAGGCAGATGCACCACAGGAAGCACCTTCCCTGGCTGCCCCTGAGCACAGGGTGCAGCAGGCTCCACTCTCCCTGCTGCAAGGCTCCGGGGATGTGGGGCTGGGGACAGTCACTTTGTGCGTGATTTCAGCTTTCAGAGGTGCTCAGCTCCATCGTTGGCTGACATTGCAAATACAGCCTGCTGGAGCAGCACCAGTGGCTCATCAGTTTCTGCTCTGCAGTCTTGTTTGCTATGAGGAATGATAATATTTTGTTTTTGTTGCCCTCCCCCAGGTTTTAGAGTAGTTTTGGGCAGGCGCTTGCTCATTTCAACAGCCCCACCACTGCAAGAAGTCAGCGTATTTTTTTGTATTTACAGATGGAAAACTGAGTCACAGAGACAGGAACTAAATTGCCTGTGTGGCCCTGCCAGTTGCATTTCCCTGATCTGTAGGGGTTAGAGACGTGGTGACAGCCCTGCCTGTCTTTCCAAGGGCTGTGCCTCCCACCAATGGCCAGATTTCTCCTCCAGACCTGGTACATGCAGCTGGGGCTATGTGTTTGCAGCCTGTCTGTTGGCAGAGCCTTGACTGGAAGCATGTCAGTCCCAAATGAGATGAAGAGTGTGGAAGTGAAGGGCTACTGGGGTTTGGTGTCACTGGCAGGGACTTCAAGGTCATTGCTTTTCAGTTTTATTAATGGCTGAGAGCAGGAGGAGGATATAAACTGTGAGACAGTCATCTGCTGGGAATATCACCTGTGCTGTAGGTCTGCACATCATTTTGTGGGGGATTTTTTAGGAGGAGCAGGACTACAGAAGCGGGCAGGTTTAATGAAAGTGCGCATCACATGGAACCTTTTGCTACTGAAAGCTGGCAAAGCCCTGGTCCTGGTGGGAGCAAGCCCACTCACCCTGAAATAGCATTTTTTGTGAAGGCAGTGGTTTGCTCTGATGTGTCCAGCTGCATCTAAGCAGATGCCAGAGCCAGGGAATCAAGCAAGGCTCAGGAAGGAGACCCACAGCCACTCTCCCCATGCATGAGGGAGGTGACAGAGGAGGGCCCTGGCTGGCTGTCACAGGGACACATAGGGTGGTTGGGAAGTGCTGGCTGACCTCCACCACCTGCTGATCGACCAATGCTCTGTTGGCCAGCCCTCCCCGCCCATCCTTGGCCCCACATTCCCCCACCCAGCTCTTCTTTCCTTCCACAAATATTGAGAAAATAAACAGCATAGCCAAAAGGGGACATCCCTGCATCCCTCCACACACAGCTGCCTCCCCAGGGAGCCACACAGGTGGTGACCCTGCATTCCTCAGTCTGAGGGTTAACTGAGAGAAAGCAAATATTGGCTTCTCCTGGGGCTGCTCCAGCCTTTGCCTGTGGCTAGGGCTGCCTCTTGCCTAAGGAGAGCGACTCGTGGTGCAGGCAGGTCCCATCTCTGGTAGGGGTGGTTGCATAAACATGGCTCCTCACAGGGGTATCTCAAATTCCCCGTTGTAGATTTGAACCTGCTCCTGAGGACAGGATCTTCCAATCCCCCATCCTCCTTGACTCTCTTCATCCTGGCCTTGTCTCTTAGCAACTACCCCTGCCCAGGACCTGGGCTGTGTAGGGAGGGGTGTGACACTTTCTATGCATCACTTTGTCACCTCCAGAGTGAGGGTGATGTCGTTAGCCCTGGAGCACAGTGAGTGACGACAGAGCATCCCTGCCATGCCTTCCCACGTGGCAGCCGCTGCTCTGCCTCCAGCTTGACACCGATCCCTGCTACAATAGCAATACGGGTGGCAATCAGGGAGGAATTAAAGGATAATTAACGCCAATCCACATGGAAAATTGCTCTCGTCAAACAAACCTGATATCATTTTTTTGATGAGCTGACAAATTGGGTTGATAAGTAGCGACTGTGCTGACATGATATACCGAGACTTCTGCAAGTCATTTTGCTCATGCCTGGAAGATATTGCAATGAAAACATTAATGTTCTCCAGAAATCTGTGTAGCATTTCTGACAGCATTCTTCAATGGTAGAAATCCCCAGGGGAATTACAGTGGTCATCTCTCTGTCAAGGTGTACTGGGGGTCTGATGGTGGTGAACTGATATTCACTGTCTCTGCAAAGCTGTGGTGGTTGAATATTTGGTAGCAATATGACTTCTGCCAGCCACCCCGCAATATCCTGATCTCTTTGCCTCCTCTTTCTGCCTTGCACCAGCTGAGGGTGAGCTGAGTGGGTGATGTAGCTTGGGAAGAAACCACCTGCACAGTGACAGAGCTCAGTCTGGGAGGAAATGTGAGCCAGTAGGTGAAAGGAGGGGGCTGGAGCTGCTGGTGGGATGCTGGTCTAGTGGGGATGCTCTGCCTGAAACACTTGCACTGGAAAACATCCTCATGCAAGGTCACGCAGCTGGGGAAAAAAAAATGTAGGTCACAGCTACAAGACGGGGAGCAGTGTCTGGGGATGTGGTTACACTGAAAAGGACTTAGCAGCCATGGTGTAAGCCTGCTCTGGGATGTGGGCTTCCAGCTTGGGCAGTGATGGATGCGCGGAGTAGCTCTGGGTACTGGGGAGTTGCCAGTTTGGGGGGCAGGAGGGAGGCCTCTGCTGAGCATAGTTTCTGCTTCAGGGCCCACAGTTTAGAGAGATGTTGGGAAATTAGAAAGCGCTAAGAGAGGAAGTGCAGGATAATTGGAGGCCTGGAAAATCTGCCTTCCAGTGAAAAGAATTAAAAAGCTCAGCCTGTTTAGTGTATGCAAGAGGAGGCTAGGAGAGAAATTTATCTTCATCTCTGCATACCTGCATGGGGAAAAGCCTGATTATAGGGATGCCATTAATTAAAAAAAAAAAAAAAAAAAAAAGAAAGAAAAAGAAAAGAGAAAAAGCATAAAATCATTCAATAGCTGGGGGCTGAAACTAGATAAATTCAGACTACAATTAAATTTGTCTTTTTCACGACAGAGAGCAATTAACCATTGAATTCTCAGCTGGGAAGAGGTGAATTGAATGTCCTTTGAAGTTGCAAAGGAGACTGTACTTCTTTTCCCAGTGGTGAAAACTGGAAGTGTCAGTTGGAGAAGTCCCTGGGAGGGCTCTGGGTCTGGGCTGAGTGCTCAGTTGTGTCCCAGTGATAAAGTATCCCCTTCTGGGTGATGGATGACACCGAATCTGCTCTCCATCTCGGGGTACTGGGGACGTAAGTCCAGTGCCTCCAACACAGGCCAGGTCCTTAATTGCTCTCAAAGCCCCCAGGCATCCCTGGTTTGCAAGGCTGGCGGAGCAAAGCCAGCTGCAGAGGCTCCTCTCTATCTGAGACGATGTGAATTGATGTCTGAACAGGCATATCTGTGGGAGGGATGGGGCTGCCACAGCTGGGGGGCTGCTGGAGGGTGTTCCAGGCTGCCTCTGCTGCTCTCAGCTGGGCTGGGGGAGATCCACTGGCGCCGGTGTTCCCACGCTCTCCCCAGGGGATGCTCAGCCGTGGCCTTCCCGACCTCTGTGCTGCAGTCCTGTCTGAGCATCTTAGGCGGAGATATATTTTACTAGTGCTGTAAAAGGGAAAGACAGCTTTGCTTTAATTTTATGAGCTCTAGAGTACTTTGACTGGTTAGGTGCTGGCTGAACTTTGCGGGGGCTCTGGCTTAGAGTTCACAGGGCAAATAGTGGTGGTGGCTGAAGATGTTCCCTCTTCCCTATGCTCCTCCCTTGCCCATCACAACTGTTCCTCCTGTGCCCCCAACTCCACAGAGCCAGACAGGACCTGTTCCTCTCCCATTCCCATCCATTTGCAGAGAGATGCCAGCAGTGACTGTGACAGTGGGGCTAAAACAGGGTGCTCCTGGATTATCCTAGCATGGAACTTTCCAGTCTGTCAGTGCCCAAAATTGTTCGTGGAACAATGAGAATGTGAAACTGGGGTGTAGATGAGGACATGGCTCTGGGGAAGTTACACTGTGGCTGCATATTTGGGGACACTTACAGAGTGGGGAGATGCTGTGGGGAGCTGTTGGTGCCTCCATGGGCAGGGCACTTGCAGCCAGCCAGCCCCTGATCCCCTGGTTGTAGGGTGATCTTTATTTACATCCTCTGGGAATCTTTGTGCTCCTGTCCTTGCAGCCTGCCACTGCAGGGCCTGGGTTTTGTGCTTTTGCTTCTTTTTCTTCCCTTTATTTTCCAGCCTCTTTCACAAAGACACCTATTCTCCCCTCACCGTGCCCTGGGGATTTACACAGAAAGCTCACCCTCAACATGGCAAAAGAAAGGCCCGGGCGCCCGGGAGAGGAAGCTCACACAAAATGTGGTGTGTGGCTCTTTGTGTCCCCTTTGTAATTCCTCTGCACAATGAACTGCCCCGGCCACCCACCAGCCTCGGGCTGCCCCAGGTGCCTCATCCCTCATGCCTCTCGATGTGGCAGCGGGCAGAGACGGCCATGCTCCTCGACAGGCAGCCGAGAGCACAGCCTTTGTGCGCAGAAAAGGGGAAACTTGGGCAGGATGGAGATCGCCATGTTCCTGCAGCAGCAAAAAGCACCTTGCATCCCCGCTAGCCCCCAGGCAGAGCGCTGGGGGTCCCTCCGGCAGAGCCCTTCCATCAACCCCGCTCTGACGGCTTTTAACATGCTAATGACCCTCTCAAGGGCAGGAGCAGCTCTGTGTAAAACCCATGTTCAGCCCTCGGTCATGGACATTTGCTCGGAGACACAGTGTTAAATATTTATCCTCCCCGCCTCCCCCCCCCAGCTCCGCAGGCATTAACAATAGCGATTGCAACCGGCCCCTTCCCCCTCGCCGGGAACATGTGGCTCCCGGACCATGACAGCGAACGTTATCGTTTGTACCTGTGAATTATTGATAAGGTATAAGATAGTTCTTGCGGTGAAAAAATAATGAGAGGGAGAGGCTGCAGCCTGGTGGGGCAGGCGGTGCTTCAAACCCTCTTCTCCAGGAGTAAAATGGGAGGTGGGCCCCTGTTCCTGCTGGGCCCATGCACCAGCTGACCACACCAGCAGCGTGTGGCTAGACCCGACCGCGTTGTGCCTGGTGACTCCTCTCGGCACGGGTCTGGCTGGCGCCTGTCCCTTCCTGGCCGTCCGCCACCTTCCCCGGGGGAGGTGGGCAGCTGCCCTCCCTCCCCGGCCCCACGCTGCCTGAGCCACCCGTGAGCCAGGGATGGCCGCTCAGGCAGCTGCCTGCGGGTCGTGGGGGTGAGCGGGGATGTCCCAGCTCGGCGGGGCGGCTGCTCGCCCCGCGGTGCCGCGGCGGGGAAGGGGCAGGTACTGCCCGGCCCCGCAGACGCCCTGGCTCCACGGAGCAGATGGGAGAGCCTTTCAGCTGGCCGGGCTGAGGGGCTCGGGAGTTCCCCAGGGGCTGAAGGAGAGAGAGTGGTCCTTGGCCTGTGGCTTTATGGCCACCGATATGCTGTCCCTGTGCCCTAATCTGTCCCTGGAAAATCAGGGATGATGCTGCTGAGTCCCTGGAAAGCAGGTGGCAGTCCTGAAAAGGGGTCAGTCAGGTCCCTGGTTTAGGGCTGTCGTTTGGTTGGAAGCTGAATGCAGAGTGTCCATCCTCTTAGCCGTGTCCCAGAGAGTCCCCGTGTCTACCAGCTGGGGCAACTCTGCACTCTAGCTCTGCTTTGCAAGCCTCTGGGATGCTATGTGGGAAGGTGCAGATGGCTCAGGGGATCTTATGGTGGCGTGGGCAGTCTGATTAAAAAGGTTCAAAGCCCAGCTTTGATGTACTTAGACCGTCAATGCTGCTGCTGTGTTCTGCAGTGAGAGCATGAGCAGGAGAGTCCAGGCATTAGCGTGCAGATCTGGGCCAATCTGGGGCTACACATCTGTGTCCCTGGGCCTGGTGGTGGAGAACCAGGGTCTTCCTCCCTGCCAGACCTCCCCAGAGTGCTCTTTAGGTTGTGTGCATAAGGAAGCATTGCTGGGAGAGGAGCACTGAATGGCCTTTCCACCAGCCTCAGAGGATGGGCTGCACTCCTGGAGGGACCGTGTCCTCCCCTCTGCTGCTCCCCACAGTGCTGCTTTTCCAGGTGTGCGGACACAGGTGTGGGCAGAAAATAGCAAAGGCTCGAAAGTGAGAATTAAGGAGTGATTAATAGAGCACGTGTGTGTGCAGTGTGCCTGCATGCTGGAGGGCATGTGGATACGGTGCAATGGGTGATGGGTTGCAGTGTGTGCTGTGGTGTATGGACACAGCAGGAGAAATTCCCAGGCAGTGCAGCCTGGGAGATGCATTGGCAGCTGTAGTAAGGAAGGGGTTGAGTACAGCTCTCAATCTCACTGCAGCAGAGCATCCCTGAGCAGGTGATTGATCCCAGCATTAAAGGGTCTAGGGATGTGAGCTCTTGTCTCCCTGCTCACCCCTCCGCTCCCTGATTTGTCTCCAGTTGTGCAGCAAATACAAGCCAGTCCACTTGGATATCAACTTCGAAGTGTGAATTTCAGATACCCTCTCTGTCCTCATCCCCTCTCCCATGTCTGATGGTATGCACAGGGAGCAGCAGGAACACCAGGCACATGAAACAGCCCTGTTCAAAGCCTGGCACTGCAGCTTCCACTTGCAAGTTAAGTTTGCAGGCAATTACCAGGTGGTGTTCCCTGCCTTTGCTCCCGGCCTTTTCCCTTGAAAACCGCCTGCTCTCTGCTCTGCTTTTAGGGGAAGAGCCTGGCATCAGAGCAGACACAAACACCAGAGCACACAGACACTGTGTTGGGCTGGGCTCCTGCCTGCGGGTTAAGGTGGGGGATGCTACAGCCCTCCGGTGCCCCCTCCTTTGGTCCCCATGGCTCCAACTCAGCACTTGGCTCACACCAAGTCACAGCTGAGGACTGAGGAAGAGAAGTTTTCTGGGCAAAGCAAGACAGCAGCACTTCGGCTCCATACTCACGTGGAGGAGATCAAACCCAAGCCTTTTTTTCTCCAGCTGTATTTTGGCTGGAAGGGTGCAGTGGGGGTGCATCCTGTGCTGGATCCCGGGGTGCTGCAGGATGCTCGTGTGCTCAGCCAGAGCTGCAGCTGTGTGTGCAGGGAGAGGATCCTTCCTTGCACGAGGCAGAGGCAAGACAGTGCATGTAAAGTCGACTTCACAAGACATCAAATGTACTGTGGTTGGATGGAAATTGACTCTTGGAGCTCGTTTCTTATGGCACAGAGCAGCTCCTGGCTCCTGCTCCCCCCTCAGCGAGTGGATGGGCTGATAATAGGACGAAGTGCCTGCTACCCTTCAAGCCACTGTGCCTGGGATCTCATCTTCAGGCTCACTGACAATTTGCATTAATGTTTGCCTAACTAACCAGGAGCCCTCTTACATCCTAATCGCCTTTGCTGGCGGGCTCACATGGCTCATGGGGCAGCAGGACTGGCAGAGGCGTTTCTGGGCTGTCTCCTTTGTGCTTCAGCAGTCTCCAACCCTCAGAAAAAAAATTCCTTTGCCAGAAGAGTGGGCCCTTTTCCCAAATTACTTGAAATTATGTCCCAGATTTCTATTCAGACAGGTCCCTGCATTGTTCCTGAGCAGGATTTCAGTGTGGGAGCCGGCTAATTTGCAGTATTTTACATATGTAATATGTTGTCAGAAATGCTTTTAAATGCCTATAATATTTAATTAGGAGGCAGATTTCAGCATATTGGGCAGGAATGGGGCTGTCTAATTAGTTATTGATAATTCCATGTCCATGAAGGTAATTAAGTAAAAGCTGGAGGCAAGCTCCTGTGTATGAATCCACCCCATTTTGGGGCTGTTCTGGGATGCAGCAGGGTTGTGCTCGTTGTCTGGCATTGGAGCAGCTTGTACCTGTCCAGGGCTGCTGCAGGGATTTCCCCCTCCATGAGAGCCATTCCACATGTCAGGAATGCCCAGCTCACAGTCCCAGCTGCAGAAGGACATCTCCCACCTCGGTCACATCTTTACCCTCCTCTGGCAGGGCTCTGACGTCTTGTCAGGGCCAGTGGCATGCTTGTCTCTCAAACCTGGTATTTTTGGTCTCAGAACTGATCTGGAATCTGACAAAATATGAATCATCCAAAAGATGTAAGAGCAGGCAGAGTCCTGGGCACACTAGAGTGTATTTTTAGACAGCACGTGTTGGAATTTGACAGTTTCATAGGGAAAAAAAGGAGGTTTTCAGATCTGAGTGCTCTGGCCATGCTGGGAGCCCCACTACTGGCTCTGCATTGCATTGCCAGCTTTCCCACAGCAGCACAGGAAGGAGGATAAGGTCAGGCTCTGCTGCACAGCTCCTGCTTGACTCTCCCATCACAGTGGACCACACTGGGGGTCCAAGCCCTACATGTCTTCATGAGTCCCTTTATCCACTGCTGGGAGCTCATGGCATGGCATGCACATGTTAACAGCATTGGCACCTCACACTTCTGCTGGCCCCAGACAGCAGCCATGGCTCCTGCTGCACCTGGAGCCAGTCATTGGGGCACTTCAGGAGCATGGGTGTCTCTGGGGACACCAGCACCCAAAGTTGCATCTGTAGCCCAGACATGCTGCCATGTCCTAACACTCATGCCAGTAATGATGACTGAAATTCCTCCCCAGGCTGCCCTGAGATGGCTCCTGCTGCATCTGGTGGTGGGATCCCAGTCTGTAATGCCCCCACTGTGAGACAGGCACCCACCTCCCTCCAAGGGGGCTGATATCTGCCCAGCTGCACTGGTCTGGGTCCTTCCCCCTTTCCAGGGTTTGGAGCCAGGACCCCACTGTTCGGGAGATTTCATACTCTTTTTTATCTTGGCGGTTGGAAGCCGGGGAGCCGATAATGATGAAGGAGTGTAAATGTCAGCAGGAAACCAGCTTCAATCAGAACTGTTAAAAATAAACCCGCCATGCCTGCTCTGGCAGGGGTAATCAGCCTCTGCAGCTCCTCTCCCCAGGTCCTAGAGCACAAGCTGCAGCCTTGCCAGCAGTGCCAGGCCACCTGAGCAGCCATGCTGGAGGCTGGCTACAACCTTGGCAGCTCCAGCCCTGGCCAGCACCTCCCCTGGAGCTGTGAGCAGCAACCTCCCAAGCTGAGCAGGGTGAAGGGTTCCATCCCCTCTTCTCAGGCAACACCCTGACTCTCCCCTCTGTGGAGTTCTCAGCAATCCTGGCTGCTCTTGAGCTCAGTCAGGCTGTGGCAGGAGATGTGGACATACAGGTAACACAGCCCCCAGCTATTAAGGCACATCCACAGGGCAGAATCAGCCATGGGCTCTTGAGGTCACAGAGCTGCTATTCCCCCTGTAAGTCAGATGCACTTGGAACAAAGGCAGGAGATGGATTGTTAACCCCAAAGATAATTAACCTCAGGGCAGTTTTGAAAAGGGGTGTGGGGCTGCTCAATCACTTGAACTTTAATACAGAGATTGAAGATCTGTGTGAGACCACTAGGTGCCAACAGACTCAGGGCCAGGACTTTCCAGTCTGTGCCTTGTGGTTGGGTGCTGCTGTTGGGCTTGATACTCCTCCAAGGCTCCATGCATGTGTGGATCAGGGAAAGGGAGGAGAACACAGACATGCCTCCAGCAACTCATTTCTGCCTCCCCAAAACAAGGAGGGGCTGTTGATCCACAGCACAGGCAGGTCCATGGGGAGGGAGCTGCAGCTGTACTAATTACCTGCAGGCAGAGGCTTCCCCAGACCCATGGTGTGGTTTTGTGCCGGAGCTCTTCAAAGAGCAGCTCTGTAGAGAGAAGCCTTGTGGGCTGGGGTGCAGCTCCCAGTCCCCTGTGGCATGGCCATGACTGGGTGCTGCTCTCCCAAACCCCCTCCCCAGAGCAAATGGTATTGGGGCAAGGGCAGCCCCAGTTTGGGCCAGCCTTGTGGCAGGGCTTTGCTGCCTGCCTTCCAGCAATTGTTATCTTGGCTTTGATGTATGTCACACGAGATGGAGACTATTTATCTGCCTGTTGCGTTTTCCCTGTGTGTCCCTGTGTTTGATTCCCATGGTCGGGTGCTCTTGCAGCTCTGCTGTTCCCCATCTGCCTTTCCTTCTCCTATCCTAGCTGTTTCCTCTTGCCCTGTGTAAAATCACATCTCTTTTACCAGCAGTTGGGCACGATTTGAAATGTCCCACTGGCTCCACCCTTGGCTGCCTTTCACCCTGCAATGCATCTCCCACTTCTCATCCCACTGCCAGTCTCTCCCAGGTGCTTTCAGGAAGCCCCAGGCTATGAGACATAAGAGTTTTACCTGTCTGAGTGCTAGGGCCAAACATGAGGAGTGTGAAGGATGCTTAGTCATGTCAGGGCATCTTGCCAAGTTCTCCAGCTGTCTTGCAAGGTTCAGCCTCAGTTTCCGAACGTCCTCCAGCCCACTGGGAGTTTGCTTTAGCTCTTCTTAAAGCTGGGGGCAGTTGCTGTCCCAGGACGTGTAAAGCTGAAGAGCAGCATCACAGATCCACAGCATCGCTTCTTGGCTTACCAAGATCTGGGACAGATCTGGGACAGCCTGGACGCAATTCTCAGCTTGGCTCAGCCTCATTCACACCTCAGAGGAATCCAGGAGGGCTGGCAGGGCTGGCTTCACACTTATTAGCAATTAAAAGCCTCAGAGCCTGGGAGTCAATTAGCTCTGGGCTCTGCAGTGCTGCAAACCCAGGGGATGAGCTTACTAACGAGAACTGCAGCCAACTCCCCACAGGGCTCAGGGCTGGCTCACCAGAAGAGCTATTTGCTTTTTCATTTACACCTTGGATGAGTGTTGCCGCATGGAGTTTGGGGTATCTTCTCTGGTGTGAGCTGCCAGGCAGGAGCATACTCTGCTTGCTGGAGGATGTCAGGCTTCGTGGCAGGCAGAGCTGGAGCCTGGCATGGCTTCTCAGGGCATGGCACAGGCATGCATGGAGTTGTGATGGGGATTGACCTTGTCCTGTCACAGAGCTACATGGGAAGGTCTTGCTGTGGCACACTGCTGTCTGCTGGAGGTAGAACCACGCATGGGGTAGCAAATCCCTGCCACCATCTGCAGCTCGCTCTGTCCCAAGCTCTGGAGCTGCTGGGCTACTCTGATTTGCTGGACATCCTGAAACATGTGGGTCTGTGAGTGCTGAGGTACTACACTCTGGGCAGGAGTTCCCCTCTGCAGGGTTGGGGGGCCTGGCGTGCAGCCCTGGGGACATCTCTGTGCCTTTTATTTGCAGCGTGCAGGGAACATGCTTGAAATGAGCCAGGGTATGCAGATGTGAAGCAGGTAGATGCACAGGCTGGAGGGTAGTGTGGGAGCTGGAAAAACATGCTCTGGTGGAGGGTTTGTGCAGGGATTTCCTGCTACTAGAGGGTAAGACAGAAGCAAAAACATGAAATGAGGGAGGAGAAAAGATTTTCTGAACATGAGGGCTAAGGGGACCTGGAGGTGGTGAGAAGCAGGGATGCAGAAAAGCAGGAGGCTGTGCAGCAATGGGGCCAATGGCTGGGTGTCTTGCCTCCCAGTGGCAGTGGGACACAGAGGCTGTGAGCCAGGCAGGGGCAGTTTTAACACTCGGTGTCCAGCCAGACACTTGCTGGAGGGAACAAACCCTCACCCAGCAGACAGTGGGAACCAGGGTAGATGTATCAGCCACAGAGCAGGTCCTTTTGCAGAAAGTGACAGGCTGGCTGCTCCCACAGGTGGGTTGCAGGATACTTCCCTGCTCAGCCTGGGCTCTGCCAGACCACAGGGCACTGGACACAGAAAGTGCTGTGGCTCTCTTAAGGCACTTTGGGATGTGGGGGAGCTGATGGCGATGCCTTAGCCTCGTGTTGTCTCCCCTCCCCGCCGATAACGAGGTTGCAGGAACAAAGGGACACTGTGGGGAGGGGGCGGTGACAGGCACGCAGGGTTTTCAGCTTGTTATTTCACTTGTGTTTCCATTAAAGCTGCTGCTTTTAACTTGTTTCAATCTCTGAAGAGGCTCCAGGGTGTGTAGCAGATGCTTTA